>VZRN01001252.1:2133222-2161091 GCA_013397935.1 Dasyornis broadbenti
AGCCGGGCTCGGTGTCGCCGCGCCCCCCTCCCTTTGTCCCCGGGCGGGCGGGCGGCCGAGCTGGCCCGGCCCGGCCCCGCCGAGGGGACCCGCATGCGCGGGGCCGCACAATGCGGCTCCATGTGTGCGCGGCCACACTTAAAGGGAAACGAGCCGGCAGCGCTCCCTCCCTCCCTCCCCCACTCGCACATGTTCGCCGCATCCTCTGCGTGCTGGGCCGGGATACGGCGATCCACTCGAGGAAGCGCACGGTTCCGCCCGGCACCTTGGGAGAATCGGGTCGTCTTTTTCGTCCCTTACGTAAAAATTGCTCCGTATCCAGATAAGGAAATGTGTGCTAGGTGTACCTAAACTCGGGCAATTACAGCGTTGGCTGGAGTTGGCCGAATAGCCATACAAAAGGGACAGGGTCACTGGGTGGCACAGGAATTCCCGGAGGAGGATTTTGGCCCGAGACTTCAGTTAATGTCGTTGAAAGCCTACGGGTGGAAAGCAGTATTGTTAGCAGTAAGGAGATGAGGTTGCATAACCGGGTGTAGCGAGCTAGATGGTGTATTTGTGCATCTCCAGCACTGTTTTCTGGTTTTGGTTGATGATCGGTTTGAGAAACTTCAGTATGGTTAACTACTAGCACAGAATGTTTTACCCCTTTAAGGTGACGCTCTTTAAAAAAAAAAAAAAAAAAAAAATCAAAAATCTCATAACCGTGGCTAGAATTCTCATACTGTGCCCTTAGTACTGAACGTCAGCATGCACCTGTTAATGCCTTGGTAACTGCTGAAGTTATTAGTGACACTCAGTGAGATGTTTGCACGTTCAGATAAGCTAGTAACGCCTCGGTATGGGCTTACTGCAGGAGCTCCAGACTGGATGTGACGTTAAGCTTCTCTTTCTTATATATGATCCTCAAGGGAAAACAACAGTGTAGAATAGTTGCTCTCTAACTTGATGAAAACAAGCGTTTGGTAATCTAGAATAGTTGTTCAGCTGTCTGGAATTTATCTTTTAATCTACTAGTTGTGTTTCACAAAAGAAAGTTGGACATAAAGCTGAAGTCTCTTGATAATAAGTATTCTTCTGTGGTGTACTTTTTGTTGTCTTGTGGGCTCGTAAGACCTTGTGTAAGCACAGATTGGTTGGGTGTGTAAGTAGAGTCGTAGGCCACTAGATCTAGGGGTTAACTTCTCTTTAACTTTCTGCTCACCATTTTCTGAAGGCTTCATGTATACTGGGAAAAACTGGTGAGCTTTTCCAGTTGCCCCTATTATCAGGTCAGCTGTACTGACTGCAACCATGGCTTTCACCATTGCTTGTGGGGATTTTTGATTTAAGTAATATCAAGACCTTTGTATCCCTTTACACGTACTAAAAGAATATGAAACTATATTAAAAGTGACTTTGAGTGTGCATGAAGTGTGGTGAGCATTGAAGAAGAGTCTTGAACTCTTCAGAAGTCCTATGTGGAGTAATTGACCTGAGAAAGTTACAATGTATGGAAGAAACTATTTCCAAGCAACATCTGAACTGAGCTGGCACTGGAGTGACACTGGTTTTTCTGGTGTCAGGCTGCTTCAGGTTGCAGTGCAGAGATTGAGCTTCATTATCTTCCTTCCCTACTGCTGACTGTCTTCTTCCAAGTCTCAGCTGCTCCAGTGTGTCCCTTTGTTTATACCCCCACTGCTTTTTCTACCTCAAACCAAAAATCAACACTGTGATGGTATTTGCACTGGTGGGGCTGATACTCGGTCTCTCTGCTCCATTCATTTTTTGCCTATGTCAAGTGTGGTGAGTCGTGGCGATGTACCTCGTGGTTGGGTTTTGGAGGACAGTAAGGAATCAGTTGATATGTGTTATGTGATCTAAGCTAGTTTAAAGTGCTTTAGATCTTTCACTGTGCTTCAATAATCACAAGAGATCTGAAATTGAAGCTGTTAGACTTTGAGCAAGACATCCAGAAATGGAGGGAGGTTAAAGCAAGTATCTGAACCTGTATAATGGTGGAGCAGTTGAGGAGTATAAAAATTCTTTCATGGTGAGGCCCTGGATATCTCTTCGATGCCAAGAAGAAAAAATAATGGCAGGAGGTGGGAGGAATGTTGAACAGTAGTTCTCAGAGTGGCTACCTGTTTGGTCCCCCATATACTTTGGTTCTTAATTATGGGGAAAGGAGGTGACTGGCATGGAGTACTTTAATGAGCTGTTTTAATTCCTGAATACTTTGTCAAAGTATAGGTCAAGTGGTGAGGCTGCTGCATGTTAGTGAGATGTAAAACAATGGGTCTTATCAAACAGAGCAAAACTTGAGAACATAACCTAAAGTTGCTCCAATAAGTGTATGAAGACAGACTCTTTTCTTTTTTTTTTTTTTTCTAGAGCAAGCTGGCTTGTAACTTGAGCAGGGAGTTGGTACCGCAGCACCATATGTACAACATGCTTGTGCACTTCAGTGGCATGTTCTGGATGCTGATAATGCTCTGAGAGAAGGGACATTCAATGACAGTCACAAAATATAACTTCACGTTAGATGTGGGTTGTTTTTTAATCTCAAATTCTGTGGCTTCACAGTGCCTTTGCTAATGAAATATTGAGCTGGATGCCCAGGGACTTAGCGTAGTAGCTGTTTTTATATTGACATGTGCTTGACCCCCATTTAAGCACAAGAACAATTCAAGGTAGTAAGAACTTTGAGTAGTTTTTATGGTTTAGGGTTTTTGGTTTGTTTGGGGTTTTTTTATTGGGTTTTTTTAAAGTTTTAAGGAAGTGCTGAGTGGGGATCTCTTAATACCAAAGTCATTTAAAAAGGGTAGTCTAACTAGAGCTAGAGGATCAGGTATCTATGGATATCTGTAAAACTAAATACTGTTCCCTCTCAAATCAACTTAATTGTAAGCTGAAGCAACTTCTGGAAATATCTTAAAATTCAAACATATTTGGTTTGTTTTTTTTTTTTATAAAGAGAAGGGCACTTTGTGGGTTGCTAATAATGTGAAATAGAAGCCATGACCTGTCCATTTATTGCAGGCAAGGCGCAGGAAAAACTAAAAGAAAAAAAAAGTCTGCAGCAAGTTTGTAGAGTGGTGTAGCACTGGCTTAGCAGAGTTCACCCCCCAGGGGAGCTGAGGGAAGATAAACTGTTCTTTTTACAGCCCCAAAACTTTATGCTCTTTAAAAAGATATGGAGACAAGAGGGTGTAAAGCTTCTCTTCCAGTCTCCAGAGTTGTCAAGCCCAAGGGTTTTACAGACTGAGGTATTTCTCTGAATACTTCATCTTTCTGCCAAATTCTTGCTGACACAGAGACTTTGGAGTAGGCAGACTTGTCTAGTTCAACCAGCAAAATCACGAAGGAAGGACGCAGTTAAATCAGTAGTGCACAGTGGAACTAGAAGTGCGAGTTCTCTTTAACATAAACATGGAGCACTGGAAATGGGAATAACCATGCCTTTGTTGGCTGAAGTTGTGCTGGGCTGTAAATAATCTCCAACTTGGGATACAGAAAAAACCACACTAACGCTTTGCTTAAACATGAGAAACATGGCATTATTTCAGTTTAAAGTGTATCCAGCTTCTGTTTCAAAGCAGAAATGTCTAACTAAAAATTAACAAGTTGGAAAACTGTATTAAATACCTAATGTGAGAGTTCAACAATTTTTACTTTCTTCTGTGGACGAATCTTTCCGTGTAATGTTGAGCTAGTTGAATTTTTGGCAATTAGATAGAACTTTTTAAAAAATCTATTTGAGTAGTGAATGGAGGGGGAATTGTGGAGTGAGGATCACTTTGTACATCAAAGCTGATGTACAGCATAGCTCTGGGGTGGCTGGTGTATAAGGAACCTTTGTTTATAGTTGAGTGCTGGCTTACAGTAAGTTTGTCTATAAAACAGTCATTTGAGTGGCACTGATGTGAAGTATTAATTTGGTACTGGATTGTGTATTATCTCCATTGTGAAGGTCTGTTCATATGGACAATAATATTCTGTATTATCCCAAATAATTAACACTCCAAGGTCCTGCACATCAGACTTGATAGCATTTTAAGTGGTTCTGAAATTATAAACCTCCCTGCGTAATTTTTTTAAAAGACTCTCTCATGTTTTCAGAGAACCATTAATGTTTCTCATCTGATACTTTTTGGGGTGCTTAGGTACGGCATGTGTGTAGCACTCAACCCCCCGGCAGCGTAGGGCCCTGTTACAGCAGATGAGCTAATCCTATTCCTTGTGAGGTTGTGCTGACAGAATTATAAAGCTATCTTGTTCAAGCTGACTTTATGGACAGTATCATTGCTAAAACACCAGCCTTGCTGAGACTCTAGTCTCTACTAGAGCACAAGCAGCCTCAATTTCTGTTGCACTGTAAATAACACAATAAATGTGTCTAATGGCTAACTTTGCCTGCTGTGTGTTAGTTTTCCAAATGTTCCTCTTGCAGAAATAATCTGAACTTTGCATCTTCAAAGAAAAGGGTATTAATAACAGCAGCCACCAGCAAAATTTCAGGGGTGCTGGCAGTTTTGGAAAGTGAGGTTTAGCTAAACCTCAGAATGGAAGGGCTTGATGACTCAACCGATTGCTTGAACAGGATGAAGCAATAACCTGCTTCATAAACTTACTATAGCTGCCTCATGAAGGAGTCACAGCCTTGGCTCTGCCTAGCTCAGCTTACTAATCTTTCAGGGAAAGAACCAAATTTACCATGAACGCTGAGTTCCTTCCTTCTCTTCTCCCCCCAAACAAGGCATTGTAAGTTACACCAAAGTACGGGCATATCTGGATCTGGCAGTAGAGTGATTAATTCCTGTTTTCTTTGAGAATACTGGAGTCGGAGAATGTTGCTGGAGATCCTCTGAAATAAGGGGCAGAATTAATACCATCTGAGAAAATACTTTCATGAGAAGAATTCCTGCTTTCTTGATAAGAGCTTCATTTGGAGATGTTAAATCATCCAAAACCAACCAAAATGCCTTGCCTTGTGGGATTGATGCTGATTCCAACTTCAGTACTGTAGTTATTTGCTGCAGAACTGCAAACTGAGGATTTGTTGATTTGCTCTACTTGGTTTTTTTTTTTTTGAGAGAAACTGATAGGAATAAGTCAAATAGAGAGAATGGTCTTCAGATGAAACCACGTGTTGTAATTATAACTGATTCTGCTTTGACTTTCCTTTATAACTTTGAGATTTCTTTTTAATACAAGACAGACTTGGAACAATGCATGCATATTCAACTAATATAGGATTACTTGGTCCCTTCTGTGGTTGGTACAAGTTGGTTTTTAGTTCCCTCAAAGCCCTATGCTAAACAGTTTGAAAATAAGTGACCTTTGTAGATGAAACTTGTTCGCCCCAAATTGGCATTCTGCTAAATTTTCTTCCTGTAGTGTTTAATCAGCCTCTGTTTTGATCTAAAAATACAACAGTTTGTTCCCAGCATAGAGATGGGGTTCTAGTGAAGTGGAACTTAACTGAAAGGTGGCTGCTGCTCTGAAGGCAAGAACTAACCAAATACTAAAATGAGTGTGCAGAGTTGGGTGTCTGGAAAAAGAAGAGCAGGTGGCTTGGGTGAGGAAGAGGGCATGTGACTCCTGAAAGTGTCCTGTCCGCTTTTTGTTCCACTGTATGGGAACGGAATCAGGGCAGCACTTCACATTCAGGCCTGTGCTATCACCGAGCCGCACCTGCTCTGTGCTTCAGTTTTCAGTGGCGTGTGGCTATCTGTCAGTGTCTGGTTTTGGTGAGATCGGCTTGAGCATTAGGCCACCCTGTAATGTGTAAATGTTCATATTTGCTTTGCTTTCCTACTCTCGGGTCCAAGGCATATCAGCTGGAGCAGAGATCAGATATCCAGACCTTTGTAAGAACACTAAGTACAGCAGCCTAATTGAAATAGGGTTTCATAAAAATAGCTGCTCTCCTGGAGAGAAATGTTAGCAGTTTTTGTGCGGGTTTAGAATAATAGTAAAGACTTTTGGATAGAAACTGTCTATAAAGGTTTTCACGTACAGTCTCTCTGTGTGTGGATTGTTAAGGCAAACCTATTTCCGTGCTGTCCTTACACACCTCATAGGTCAAGCTGGCTGTTTTTTTAGCTGGCTGGTGCTTGGTGCTGATCTAGAAGATGGTGCTGTCAGGAGTCATTTAAAGGAATGTCTTAAACAATTCTGAATAATAATGTGGCTCAAGTTAGGATATGCAAACCTGTTATTCTTATTATAAGCAGGGGAGAAAACAAGCTGGAAAATTGTCCTTGACTTGCACAACAGCTTACGCATATGACAATGAAAGCTCCTGATGAGCTCCTCAGATATTAACATCTCCCTGTGGCGTAGGCATGCCACTTTCCAGTGGATTTCTAGTGGTGTTCTGTTCTTGTCTGTGAGCCATAGACATCCTAGAACTCTTGACTCTGTGCAGCGGTGCTGTTTCATAATCAATGTGTTTGTGACAGCTCAGAAGATACTTGGATGGAGTATTTTTTTTTCTTAGCATTAGTGTGTTGGTAATTTGCAAATAGCTTTGAAGAAGTTAATTAACTTCTCCTGTCCATGCTAAACTCAGCTACATTAATGGCACCTAGGATAACACCGGTCTTGCCAAATCCCAGCAGTTGTGTGCAGCAGGTATCTGAAACTTGTAGTCTCCTTTGTAGATGAGAGAAATAAGTGCGTGTACAGTGTGAGTCATCTGACCTGTTTTTGACACCTGCTTCAGGATGAGATAATTATGGAGTCTCAGAAACTACTTATCCTGATAAGATCTCTTGAATGCTGCCAAGGGTGACCATCTCAAATACAGGCAGATGCAGATATCCATGGAATACTTGTCTTCCACTCCTAAGAGTGGAAGCAGGCATCAAACACTGAGGACAAAGCGGAAGTGGCGTTTCTGTTACACTGAGTGTGAGAGATGAACATGGCCCTGTGCTGCAGTTGACTCAATGGGCAAAGCACTGAATATTCCCTAGTGACATAATTACTTCCTTTTACATGCGGGTTTCAGAATCAGGTACAGTATTGGTTCTTCCAATATTTTTTACTATCCTTGTTTTTCCTTTCCTCATAACACTTCCCCTCAAAATTCAGACCTTACTGGGAATGGCTTTGTTGTGGTTTTTTAACAGACCTTATTCAACCTCCATTTTAATCCAGGTGGTGTAACTGTGCTGGATTCTGGTCTGATGGAATACAGAGCATGCTTCTAGCAGTCTAGTCAAAGAGGGCTCTTCATGAAACACTTTATCTTGATTTCTCCAAAATTACATGACTCTTACTAATTTGAATGTATGTTCTGAACTTACTGCTAAGAACCTTAATTCTGGAAGCGTAACTTTCCAAACTTCAAACAATACTATGCAATTCAAAGGTTTTCATCAGATGAGTGTGTTTTATATTTCCAGTGATTCATTCAGGAAAGTAATTCAAACACCACCTTTGTTTTGAAAGGAAAGATTTGTGGTCCACAGTTACTTAAGTTACTGAGTTTAGATATTTGCTTAATGGGAAATGCATTGAGAGAGAGGGAAACAGACCTTCCTTCTGTAGCGGGGGATGTTGGAAAAGGACTGGTTTGAGTGTGTGTGCACAGAAGGGTCCATGTATGAAGAGTGGTGCAGGAAGGAAATGCCTCAAAATAGGTCGTGATTTCTTGCCTGTTTTAAGGACTCTCAGGTAAAATGATGCATGGGAACACATCGTGGGCTGGGTAAACTGAGTTGCCAAGTTTGATCAGTTTCTGTATCTCTGTTCTCTAGTTGAGACTGTCTCAGAGCTGGTTTTGAGACTCTTGAGAGAGATACCTAAAGCAGTATTGACAGTGTGTATTGGTGTCCACCTCTATGTGCTTAAGGGATTATTGGGAGCTCCTTAAGAACCAAGGCAGTACCAAAGACCTGCAAGCTCCTGGTTGGTGTGTTAAGAGTCAGTTTTCCATTAAATAACTAACCTGAACTCCCAATTGTCTGTCTTCAGGTATGCCATGACTCCTATGAACGTGGAGCTACAGAATATACAGAATCAAGAAACTCAATTCTTAGCCTAATTCTGGAATAACCTCAGTCGTAAAAGAGTTCCAATCTCTATCTGCTCAAATTTCTCTGGTACCTTAATCCTCAAACCTGTAGTGGCAGTTTTAGTAACTTTGGGATAGCGCTGCTCCCCACTTGTTTGTAAAGCTAAGCTGTGGCTGTGGCTAGGAATTTGACTGGGAATAAAACCAAGAATCAAACAAGAAATCTTCAACCTTGTCTTCTGTCCTTTCAAAATCTGCTTCACTGTGCAAATCCATGAAAGACTGCACAGGTATAGCTGAGGAGATGGCAAGTGAAGCAGTACACAAAGGTATGGAGCACTGCACTGAGATGCAACTTGCCTGTTAATGCTACTTGTGCAACCCTTCTTAAAGATTCTCTGAGCTCAGAGAACTTGATTTGTGGAAGTGTGAAATGGTGCCCTTATTAAGAGGGTGTGATGTGTGGAGCACTGGAAATTAGTTGCCAGGCCAAAGTTAAGAGTCTAAAGCTGTTACTGAAATGGTTGGTAGAATCTGTGCTTAAGACAGGTTTGTCTTTACCACTTCAGACTCCCTTCAAAGTGTCCTTCAGAGACTGAATCTGTTCTTTCTTAAATGTTGTCTATTTGTCACTCCCACAGTGGCTATTAGGAGTGTGTGCTTATGTTGAGCTTCTTGGTTGAGCTTGTGGAGCAAGACAGAACATGATGAAAGCAGATAATATGGAGAGCTTGGGGAATACATCTCTACAGGGAGATCATATTACTTTATGGTAATCTCAGCACTAGTCCTCTAGAATCTGAGACGTACAGCTGGGTCTGCAGCCAACAAAGTTTTGGAAATCGTAACTGACCTCAGTGAAATAATAGGACTATATGGAAGTCACTGTGTGGGGTACAGAGAAGAGTTTAGAATGAGGATTTTCAGTCTGAACAGTTGTTAGAAGCTTCTGGACTAGTGCTGAGCTTCTCAAAAAGCAACCAAGACAACACAATCCTAAGGTGCAGCTGCTATGGCCTGCTTGTTCTGAGAGCAGTGTAAGCCTCCTGTATGGTTTATCCAGAAGCCGTAGCCAGGACTTGGGCACCCTAGTCTCTGGTTTTGTGTTGTACTCTATCCTCTGGTTGCACAAAATTCAAACACTGTGTAATTTACTAAAGAGGCTGCTATTAAAAAAAACATAGGAGCTCATATTTTTGAAAGCTTTGTACTGTAATGTAGCTTAAAATATTCCAAAGTGCTCATATGCAGTGGCTGGCTGGGTGAGATGTCAGGCTGAAAAGTTTGGATGCCGTACATAGCTGTTCCGTGGAGCCATGGGGCTCATTCTGCTTAGTCATTTTTGTTGATGCTGTTTTGCTCTGGGATTGGTGAAGTCTCTTGGCTTATATAAAGGCAGTTTCAGTGAGTGTGGGAACATCAGTAGCTTGATGTAAACTAAACACTGAAACTGGAAGTGCAGCCCATGGTACTGTGTTGGCTCAAGCTTAAGGCAATGGTAACTTAGTTCTGCTTTAATAAGAGCTAAAGGGACAGACTGTGTGGCAGATCATGTGGAAAGGGAGCCATGGGGCTTTAAAGTCTGTTCTGGATTTAAACAACTCTGTTGGATTACGGGCCTTTAGTCTTCCACACCTCCCAAATCAGGTATTGGATTTAATCCCAGGTTCAGGACTGGGATTAAAGAAACTGAATGTCTAATTTATAAGCAGACATTAGATTCTGTTCCAAGTATGTTGCTGCTTGGCAGCTATCCAGGTGTGTGCTGCTTTGGCTGTCAGCTGCTGCTTGGTCTGCAAAGGACTGTACCTGAAACTGCTTCTAGACTAAGTATGAGCATGTTTTGTTGGTTCTTTTTTTACTGGGTAGAAAAATACCTATTAAATAATCATAAATGCAAAAATTATTGTCAGAAATGCTAAACCACAGAGTGTAATATATAGTAGTAGCAAGTAAATGACATTTAGTTAGGCATGGATGTGATGGAAATGTGTTAATGTACTCATTTATGTTTAAAAAGTACAGCATATCTTTAGCTAAACAAGAAATCTCAAAGTAAAGCTGTTGGAAAAATAACATGGAAGGATCCAGTTCTTCATAGATGTCTGGCTTCTCTGCTTTTCCAGGACTTGAAAGGGCAGTTCTTCAACAGGGCATTGTAGAGGACCTGCACCAAGAGCCTGTTGCCCTGTCCCTGCCTGGAGAAGGGAACTGAATTATTTTCTTTATCCACATATTCTTCTAGGGAAGCTCCTGTTCAGGCTGCAAGCAGTTAAATGCTGTGCTGGGTGGGGACTGACAGGCACAGGAGCAGGTGTGCCCTGCTCTGGGTGCAGGGTCAGTGTCGCTTGCTCGGTGGGCAGTGACACCGGCCTGGCACCAGCCCTGTGCGCCTGAGCTGTTGTGTGTGTGTGTTCCTTTCGTGCCCTGCCTGCATTGCTGTTCCTTTGGGACTCTGGTACATGCATTTCACTACTGAGTGAGGCTCAGCTAGTGAAAAGACAGAGAGGCAAGAGACAGATGGTACTACTGGTTAACTTTCCTGATACACTGCACTGACTATATCCAGGGAAAAAAACAAAGCCAAACAAACCTTGGGCCTTGGTGTTGGTGAGTTTTAATGAGTAGCAGCTCTTGGCTATCCATGGTAAAGCAGCCAAGGATGATGCTTTTCATATCTCAGTGCAGAACTTTGCTGAGACTCCCTTTTTTGTCTGCCTACCAGCCATGTTGTTTACTTTAGCATAAATAATTTGGATGGAAAAGCTCATTTTTAAATTGCTGTTGATAATTCTGCATACCTCTCATGAAGAAGGTGTATGAGCTTATATTAATGGTTTTTCCTCAGAGTGTTTCTGCAATCAGCATCTGTTTGAGCTGTACTTCAGTACTGCTGTCATGGAAGGAAAATAACCTTTTCACATGCCCAGACTGATCTCCTGTAAAAGAAGTAATGTGCTCATTTGCTTTATAGGCAACATCCACTAAGCAAACTTCTTTAACTACTTTAACTAAACATTTTCATTAATGATTGTCCCTTTCATACAGTTAACAGATGTTCTGCACTAAAGGCATTGGCATCCAGCAATTTTACTCCTTCTTACAAGATCTCTTGCAATGTAGTGCTACACAGTCCTACGTGTGAGTCGGAGTGTAAGAGCTGTCTTTGGGAATAAATGCGCGAAAAATGTTTTGAACAATTTAGGGATAATGTTATTTGAGGCTGTGACAGATGTAGAAAGAAATTGAAATAGCACACATTAAAAAATAGAGAAAAAAAAAGTGTGTATTTGCCTTGGAAATAGTGTGGCATATTTAAGTAGAAAGAAACATTTTGTATTTTTTCAGTCTTAACTTCTGGTGGTCTTCCTTTATGTCTTGTGAGCAGTAATAACTTGCAAACGATAAAGAAGGTAAATGTGAGCAGTTTGAGTTACAGCAGTTCACACAGAACTTGGCACGAATCATTTTTTCTCTGGAAATTCAGAAATAATGGGACTCGTGTTTCACAGGCTTAAGGTTTGAAAGCCTTAGGTGAGATACTCAAACCTAGTATTTGCATTCTGACTTCTGTAGCTACTATGGTGGGTAATTCTGTATTACAGTACTAATAGTATCTGAAAGGATGATGTAAGTGTCCTGAGCAGAGATGACTTTTTTCACAGGCAATAGGCAATTCTTTAAAAATGAAATCCTGCATTTAAAAAGCGGGTTATATTCTACTACTAATAGGGTAGAACTTGAATACACCATGCTGAAGGAATGTTTGTATTAAAGAGGTAGTAAGGAACTGGTGAAACTCTCTCTTAATGTGAGATGCTCACCTAGACTATCTGCCCTTTCAGCTAAAACTAAATAGTTACTCATAAAGTTTTATAGATGTCAGAGTGTAAAAACTGATTTGCTTAGAGGAGATGTGGCCATGCTGTAGTTTTTGGGTTTGAAGTTTGCTTCTTGGTTTGAGAGCCTGTGACATTTCCTTTTCTTTCAGGCATTGTCTGAAAAAACATGGTGGGGCTCAGTACCCAAGTCTTTGTCCTGCACCTTGGGGATTGGATGGTTGACCTTACCTCCTGATTACACCCCTATGAGTAGCTCTTAGGAAACCCCCTTCCTATATGTTCCTTGGGATTTTAGCATTGAGTCGTCTTTGTGGATGCGTTTGACTAAATTACCAATGACCAAAGCTGATGTTCCTGCTGTTTACCTCTTCAGGACCTTGCTCCTCTCATGTGACCCGAGCGCTTTGTTTTCCCCGTGTGGATTTGGACTCCTCTGAGTAGGGCTTGAATTGATTCTTCTTGCCTTTTTCAACCACACTTTAAATAATTCAGAATTTAATTGGCAGCCAGTGATTGCAAGCTTGTAGGCAAATCAGTTTGGACTTAATGGCAGCCTTTTCTCCAGAAAGGTACAAGGTTCTCACTTGAAGTTCTTCTGCGTGTATGTGAGGGCATGATAAGGCGCTCTGAACTTAGGTCTGTGTAATGCTGAGAAACCAACACAAACTCGGCTTTTCAGTTTACCAAATGGGAATACATAGACAAACTGTGCTGTGGAACAGAACAATGAGGGCTGCATAGTGTTGGACAGGTTGTAAAATAAGTAGGGGGTGTTTTCACAATAACTACTATTCTTAATTTAATCTGGAAATTACTGACCAGTTGAAGGAATAACTTTTTTCCCCCCTTCTCCTATCCTAACTACCCAAGATCTATCAGGAATTTGTATGTACTGTTGAAAATGCTGGATGAAGAATTTGACTTTGGCATAAATATGACATTTAATGTGACTTCTGACCTGAAGCTGTCAGTTGATAGATGTTCTCTTCTTCCTACTCTCACCACTGGATTTTAGGCAAAACTCATTCGAAGTGTTAAATTCCAGATCTTAGAGGATTTTTTCCTGGAGCAGGCTGAAAACAAGTTCAGCGGAGTCTAGACCTAGCTGTGACTTACGTGTAGCTGTTTCCAGAGAAGCCCCTGTCTGGCAGTAACTATGAAGTAGCCTGTGCACTTAGAATGCTGTATTGCTTATCACTGATGGAAAAAACCGTGAAGCAAAAGGAAGAAATGAAAAAACACAACCCCATAACTGAACAGCATAGCAGCTTATTTTCTATGTTCTCTTCTGCTAGTTCAAAATACAGTAAATCATTATCTCCAGAACTCACTGGCACAGGTCTGAAATACTTTCAGATTCGGGGAAAAAAAAAAATCATTTCAGCAAAGTAGAATGTTACTTTTAAATAAAAACATAGCATGACTTTGGTCTTCTGTTAACATTTTCTAGAGGCAAAGACAGACTTTAGTTTAAGCTGGCTCCTCGGGATTCTTGTAAAGCTTTTTTATTATTAGAAAGCCTGTTTCCTGACTTAAACACTCATTGGTATCTAGTTTAGGAGACCATGTCCCCCAACTGTGCATTGTCCTGGCCCTTCTGCTCACGGTGTACTTGAGTAGTTTGAGGGTCAGATGTGGTCCCAGCTCTGGCAGAAGTGTTTGTGGTGGGGAGCTGAGGGTACTCAGCCAGGCCATAAATCCATAAGCAAGTACCAAACATCGTGCGTTTTTTTGGTTGTGTAGAGACATAAGCGAAACCAGCAAATGCATATTGTAGACACCTAAAGTTACTCTTAAATTCTTTTTCCTACACAGAGCTCAACAAAAATCCAGTGGAAGGCTTTTCAGCGGGCTTAATAGATGACAATGATCTTTATCGATGGGAAGTCCTTATTATTGGTCCTCCAGATACACTATAGTAAGTACTGATACTTATACAGAAACTTAACTTGGATTTGCTAGTTCTAGTTTGCTGGTAGTGAATAGAAGCTAACCAAAATCTTTGTGCTAAATTAGGTAATGCTCTTCTGTTGCTAGCAAAATACCTGTAAATAGCTGGATTTGCTATGTAGAAGTTCTAAGCTGCTTTGCTCCCCTGGGAAAAGGCAACACTGATCTCTTTGTACTTGTATGGAAAAGAGAGAGAATAGGTACTCTTAGAGGCTGCTTCTGTTTTCTTTCACATGTAAGTAAGGCAGATAAAATCCACTATTTGCTGTTGCTGCTGGGAGGTTGTAGTGCCGCTGATAGTGCTGTGTTAAAACCATTACAACTTCATTCTGGTGATTGTAGGAAAATACTCAATTAAAGCTGGGTGTAGTTGGAGGGAATCCCACGGTCCATATAATTCACTTCAAACCCTGTCAGTTTGAGATGGGAGAATTTCTGAGTGTGACCTGAGTACTTTGGGGTGATCATCTACTCCAGTTTCTGGGGAAAGGTTCTGTGCCCAGGAAAGGTCAGTTTAAAGTGTACTCTTGAAGATGAACTCTGTTCTCTTCATTAAGCCGTTGCAGTGGTAAATTACTGATACAAAAAGCCTAGTGACATTTACTGGAGGTCAGTTTTGGTTGCAGCATGAAGTTGCGTACATCTGTCGGCAGACTTCGAGTAAGTACTTAAACCCAGTAATCAAATTGCTTGGCTTTTCCTCAAGCCCACTACACTGTGGTTCTCATGTCCTGCATGAGATGATTTCTCCAATTTCTGTTGACCTTTTCTGAACAGTCTTGTAGTGGTTCTGTTACATTCTCGTGGCCATTTTATAAATACTGTCAGTAAAGAAGTGCTGTTTCTAAATGATCATCATCTTAGGTGTTAAAAGTTGCAGTTGTTTTTTTTTCTGCGCTTTGATTAGGCCCTGAGCTTTTTTTGAGGCTTTTTAGATAAGAAACTGTCTTCTGTTTCAGTCCCCAGTTGCTGTTTTTCAGGGTAGTATTACACTGAACCCTTCTTTCCTGGGCTGTTCAACAAGGACAGTCTTACATAATAGTTTAACTTAACCAATTTTCAAATTTCAGTCTCATTCCTGGTCCCACTTCATTTATTCTGAGTTTACTTTAAAAGACTTTAGACTTAGTGCATTACTCTACTGACAGAAACCCTTTTATCAGGAATATTGCTAAAAATGGCATCGGTCTCCCTTAACTGACAGCTGTATTTCATTAACTGATTTCTAATGTATATCCAATTTAAAAGCTGTATTTATATGCAGTTGATATGAGGTGACCAGAGATGCCCTGCAGCCTAGTAAGTAGCTTTAGGATCTGCCCCTTTAAAAAGGGAAAGAAGGACTGTCTTAGTTTGAAAGAAAGGATTTGACTGGTTTGGGGGCTATCAATAAATGCAATCTAACTCTCCTTTGTATTGACATGATGGATGTTAAAATAGTGTTTCTGGAATTCTTACCTTTCCCGATCTGAAGGATTCCTTGGAAACTGCCTCCCTTTTCTTGTGAAAAATGAATGCTGTGGGTTCAGATCCCCTCAGCTGCTTCAAAGAGCCAAGTTACTTAAAGGTAGTGCTTTTTGGGGTTGTTTGTTTAGGAGGTTTTTTTGAGACACTTGCTAGAACTGCACACCTTTGGGTTAGTGGTGATAAAACACATTTTCTCAGTAGTCTGTGGCCTTTGGAGACTGGCTCCTACTCCTTTACAAATATAGGGGAAAAAATTGCACGGAATGGTTTTCTACGCCAATTCTTTTGCCTGTGTGGCTGCTGAGGAGTAGCTTATAACACTGCAATCTCATGCCATCTTTGGAGGTTTATGTTCCACTCTTTGTAATCTCTGCCTTTGCAATTCCAAATTTTATTACAACTTTCAGTTAAAAGAAAATGACAGCAGCAGGGCAAATGTTACAGTATTGACATTAGCAAAGTATTCCATCTGTAAACCTTTCCATCTAATACAGGCCTTCACATTTTTCAAAAGGGACTATTCCTGGCCTGTTACTCCACATAAAAACTGGATGTGTCTTGTTTATTATTGTTTTCCAGTTGAGTGGGTAACTAATGCGGAACACCTCACTGTCACGCCTGAGTCCCTTTAGCTTAGTGTCAAAAAGGTGGCATTTGGAAGTCTTTTTACATTTAATCCTGGAGACACAGCCAGAGCTTTCTTCAGTTTTTCCCTGGGGCTCACTGCTGCATACTTAGACCGCAAAATTAGGACTGAGGTCTCTAACGTAGGAAAATGGGTGTCTGCTGGGCTGGACTTGAGAAAAGCAGTTATTGGCAATACCTTTTCTTCCTGTTAATAAACGTACTGGGAGGAAAAAAATGTAAGTTGTGCTTCCAGATGGTAAATTCCTTGGCAGTTTTTTGATATTTTTTTCCCGCCCCCCCTGTGGTTTTTTCCGCTCTGGAACATCATCCGAGTTCTAAAACAGATTGTCGGGGAGCTGGCAGTATCTTGTGAAAGGATCTTCTCGATCTAGAAACTCTTTACATCGCATATGGAAGTGTTGGTACTGTTAATTACCAACATGATGTTAAGTTGTGTGAGGTGTAAACTTCGAGCTTTTGATATATCAGTAAGTACCAATCTTCAGCTTAAACTTACAAGAAACTCTACTAAGATATTTTTGATTCCCCAGTGAAGGTGGTGTTTTCAAGGCTCATCTTACTTTTCCAAAAGACTACCCACTGAGGCCGCCAAAAATGAAATTCATCACAGAAATCTGGCATCCGAATGGTAAGAAATGTCAAAGTTTCAATTTCTTTTTGCAGTTCAGAACTAAAATGCAGTGAAGACAAATAGATACATTTATGTTCATGTTAAAAAAATGAAACTCTGCTTTTACTTTACCATCCTCACTTAATAGAGAAATAATAACAATGTCAGAGTTTTTAATAGTGCTGCTCTGAGAGCATAAAATTCTATTAAAGTATTTTAGAAACTATTCAGAGTAGGTTCTTGCATTCTTGGTAACTGTTCAGGGATTTTTTTCTTATTTTGCACTTAGGAAAAATTTCTAGTCTGAGGAGAAACTTGACTTCTATTGCTGCCTTTTGTTATACCTTCAAATATTTCATCTTGCTATTACTGCCTTGGCAGTTCAGTATAGAAGGCCCAAGGTTGTCCTCATCTAGTGAAACATGAAAAGAAATCTTTTAGTCCCTCCAAAGGAGACTTCTAATGTCTCGTTTACCTATGGACTGTTGGAGATAGATGGGAAGGTAAAACAAACTGGAAGATGATTTTACAGGGAAGGAGAAATGCTCTTCAAATTCAGAAACTGTAGATACTGAAAGATGGGAGGAGACAGTGCTCCCATCAAAAGGACAGGGAATATTTTAATGCTGTGTCAGTTTCAGCTCTGGAAATATCAGAGTACTTGTCAGGCACTTTCTAATTCCAGCAGTTTAAATCATATTTCAATATGTTCCAGTAATATCCGGCTGATGCAGTTGCTGTGGAAGAAAGTAGCTCTCTAGTTTGCTGAATGTAACAGAAAAAGCTGTAGTGGAAGCCTGTTTAAATAAATAGCCTTGAGAGTTGCAGCATGATGTTAGACTGAATCCTTCCTCCCCATGTGCCCTCTCTGCCAGGAGTCCTGGCACATTCAGACTTCCACCAAGCCCTGTTCATTACAGTTTAAGTTCTGCAATAGTTAATTACTTTCCTTCTTTAGAAAGTGTCTTCACTAACGTGTTTCAGACTAGCTGGAATGAAGATGAACAGTTCCATGAGTGTCCTGAAGAAATGCCAGCGTGTTGTTCATGACTGAAATATGCCTTGTTCTATTTTGTAGTTGACAAGAATGGCGATGTCTGCATTTCAATTCTTCATGAGCCTGGAGAAGACAAATATGGCTATGAAAAACCTGAGGAACGCTGGCTTCCCATTCACACAGTGGAAACTATAATGATTAGTGTTATTTCTATGCTGGCAGATCCCAATGGTGATTCTCCTGCTAATGTTGACGCAGCGGTAAGACTTTCTTCAGTCTGCCAATTGTCTTCAATGTAGAAACCTTGCAGTGGAGTTCTGTTTCTAGTTTAGGAAACAGTAACTTTGGGAAGAACCTTTTCTATCACAGGCTAAGGCTGTCTTTTTGCTGGGAAAAGCAGTGATGTTGTCAAACAGAACTACTAGTTAGGCCTGGGGAGTTTCTTCCACCTCTCTAGAAGTCTTCCTGTCCCATGGATTAGAGCAGTAGGTTTGACTGTGTAGGTCTGTTCTCTGAGAAGGTACCCAGAAGCTTCACTGGGCATCTGGCCTTCAGCAGGAAGAGTTGTCCCAGACCGAGGGCTACAGAGTGAGGAAAAACAGTCTGATTTACAGTCAGAGACTGAATCTGCAGTTGTGAGATGCAAGTGTTTGATGCAGCACAGTGTTGTGGAGCATGGCCTGTGCTGTGTGTGTATAAACACAGCTATCACCTCTCTAGAAGAGCTGTGTTTAGAGCTGAATAACAATTAGGCTGACAACTGTTGGTGGTGGAGAGGGAAAGAAGTGTGAGTTCTGGAAGGGCACAGGGGGACAGACTTCAGGCACCACTCACCTCATGTACACTGACATGCTCTTGAGTTGCAGTCCAGCAGAAATTGAGTGTTGTCGTCTCACAAAAGAGAAGTTCTAGATCTTTTAACTGTGGGAATGAGAAAAAAGGAGATGGGAATTGTAAGATGCAGAGTTTTCTAGAGGAATGCTAACCTGCTCTGTCACCCTAACTATACTGTCCCAAAGTGGGTGGGAGTTCAGTAGTTTCCTGGAGCCTTTGATCTACTGTGTTGTATTTTCAAAGGTGATTGAGCACTGCTGAAAAATCATCATGGGAACAGACCCATGTAGAACAAATTTAATGGGAAGAAAACAAACAAAAAATTGTATTGAACAATTTCCTGATTTAACCTTTTTTGAGTGTTGGACCTCCCCTTTTTGTGTCATGTAACTGGTGGAAATAGACACCCAGGAAACATGGACCTTCCTGCTGGTAAACCTGAGAGCACTGGGAGGAGCAAGTTATTAATGAAATGCTAAAAGTGCAATTAGAATTCTTCAGTTCACAAGCTCATGTATATTGAATGTAGCTGGCCTAACCCTGAAGAAAGCACATACTTTTTGCTGTGCTTGTCACCTTGCTGGCATCAGGCTTTTTGTAGTGTGCCCCACTCTGACAACTACTTTAGGAGTGGGTTTTTTATTCTTTTGTTTTTCCTCAGAAAAGTTAGACATAAAATGAATTTACCTTAGGGTAAAGGTTGAAAATGAAAACTGCTTTTTCTAGGCCAGCATGAAAGAACAAAAACTTAAATGCAAATGTGACTGTGAAGATAGTAAGGCATCTCTTCAGATGTTAGAAACTGTTTTTCTGACTGTGGTATTAGATGTTTCAAGGAACTTTTAAACTGAAAGTGCTGCTTAAGCAATTGGCTTCTCCTGCTGGATTGTAGATCTCTTCATATTACAGAAACATACTCATCAGGATAATGAAGCGTCAGCAGCTCCTGTGTTTACTGCAGCAATAAAATTTGGCAGTTACTATAAGATACTTTGCTGTCATCAATTTCTGCTTTTAAGTGAGTGTAGAAAACAAGGTGTTACAGGTAGTTCACAGCATTATAGGAGCAGGGGACATACTTGCTTTCTGGAAAAATGAACTATGTGTGTTGGAGTACTGTCTCTTGGAGTGGGAGAAAAATGAGGAGCAGGAACCTGATTAGGTATTTTGAAAAGCAAATAGAACAGTAAAATGTATGTAAAATTATGTTTTTGGAGATTCAGCTGTCAGATTGGAAACTTTGCTTGCTATTCAAATCCAAACAATTCATAGAACTACAAATATAAAAAGTAGAAACAAAACCTAAGACTGAAGCTCGGAGAGCACAAATTCAATGCTTTTCTTGGCCTTAAGCCATCTTGTGTAAGCTGTCCTGTATCCCCATCCAAGGAACCAAATGTTTGCTGCATGAATTGCTGAAAAAAGAACAAATTAATTAGTAGCCTTACTTGTGCTTTCATAGGAAAGTTAAAACATGCTGGGCTCTCCAACGTGCTGATTGTTTAAGTGAGCTTGGAGGTGATGAATGTCAGGATATGGCATTTATCACTCAAATGTGCTACAACTTTCCCTCCAAGCGGGGCTGAAAAGGTGTTGTGTGCTAGATTGCATCAGGTAAAACAATGTGGGGGTTTTTAACCCCTTCCCTCACCCCTCCACTAAGAATATATTGCTTGTATCAGAAAATAAGAGGTGTAGAACTTCATGAAATAAAGGGTTCTTTATATTTTCCCCACAACTTCTGACTGGAAGGCGGCACCCAGCACATCAATCTTAACCCTACCTGATGCTCCTGTGCTTTCATCTGAGCTCCTCGTGAGTCTGGCATGAAACAAACCTGGCTACACTTTTTCCTGTAGGTTTTTGTGATACCTTGATGTGTGCATCTCTGGGTTTAGACTTCCCTCTTACCCATCTTCCTGCTTATCTTTATCTTTGCTCTTCATCTCTGCAGTTCTGAAATCAGATCCCTGTCACGGAGACCAGCCGTGTAGGTGAGCTGAGTTTTCTCCTAAGGTCTTTCTCACAGAGCCAGTATCTTGCAGCCATATCTAACTAGGAGTTTTTTGCTTTCGAAGGACACTGCTGTGCCTCTTCTGGATACTGTGACTTGAGTATTTCTGTCCTGGAGTGTCCTGGCTGGATTGAAGGGAACTGAAACTGTCCTTAAAAAAAAAAACCTCAGAATAACTGCTGGCTCCACAGTACCTATGTACCTTTTTCACCACTGCAGTTAAAGACGTTATCTCTAACCCAGAACAACACCTTCTGGTCTACAGGTTGAGTTTGCTGCTACTTTGCAGGCTGAAGCAAATAGATTCTAGCATAGACAGTGTGAAATACTGGGAGGCCATGAGGTTAGTCTTGAAGCGTGCCTAAGGGGAAAATTACATCCTCACTGTCTTGTGAGCAGCTAGCACAGAAACCCAGAGCAAGCTTTCAAAAGTCCTAAATATCACAGGTTTTCCGTGAGTAGCTCAATGACTGTAAGCAAATTTAGGTGTTGACTAGATGGCTAATGTCTGAAAACATAAACACCAAGAGTCTTCCTAGAGCTTGTACACTGTTATAGGACTGACATCTGAAAGCTGTCTATTCAATTACAGAAAGAATGGAGAGAAGACAGAAATGGAGAATTTAAAAGAAAAGTTGCCCGCTGTGTAAGGAAAAGCCAAGAAACTGCTTTTGAGTGACACTTATTCAGCAGCTAGTAGCTTCACTTTTTTCAGGGTAAGTATCTTTGTCAAGACAAGTCAGTTACCTGAGTTGAGGATTTCCTGCTTAAGTGTTGCTGAACTATTTTTTTCCCTCCCTCAAAAGCAAAAAGAAACCCCCAAAGCTTTCTTCTCAGCTGCATGATCTCAGTGGAGCTCTTGGGCTGTATGCAGTACTAATGACTAAAAGAATTAAGTGCACTTGACAGCCCCTTCTGCCAAAATTGGGGAACTTCTCTTGTATTCTTGCATTTTATGCTGTTCAGAAGTTGACCTTCTCTTTATCAGAATTCATCCCACTTTATTAATGGCGCTTAGAGGTTACTGGAGCTGTAACAGAAGGGGGTGATAATTCTTTGATATTCATTATTGTGAAGAACACTTGTTAGAATCTTAAAAGCATCTTGAAAGTCTTGTTATGTCAGGAGGTGCAGATTATCTTGCAGATGCTGGTGGCATGTTGCACACAGGTTTTAAACGAGACTTCAGTGAGCTTGTCAGGAGCCACTGAGAAGGGTTTGCTTCAGGTATCTATGGGAGTTTTAATAGAAAGTCTCCAGGCACAGCAGAAAGGATCAAGTTGAGATATTACCCATCAATAATACCAAGAAAGGTGGTGTTCTCTTCAGCAGCCCAAATAGCATTTTTAGTGAGGAAGGCTTGGGAATAGCTTCATAAAAACAGCTGTGTTCTGCTTGGAAACTGAACTGTGGCATATCTGAGAGCTTGGACGAGTTTTGACCTGAGAGCAGCTGACGTGATACTTGTGTTTTATGCCACCCTGTTATAAAGAGCTTCTGACTCAAGATACTTACTCTAATTTACACAATCCCATCTCAGTTTTAATGGGACTTTTTTTTTTAATAACCTCTCATAGAAAGCTCTGTATTAAAGCATGGCCCTTAAATCCCTGGCCTTTGGTCACTTTATCTTGGGTATGCCAAGGAAAAACTTCCTCCATGAGCTAATAATTTCCCACTCTTGCTTTTCAAAGCAAGACAGAGCTTCATGTTGAAG
The DNA here is from genome assembly GCA_013397935.1 of Dasyornis broadbenti. Taxonomy (NCBI): domain Eukaryota; kingdom Metazoa; phylum Chordata; class Aves; order Passeriformes; family Dasyornithidae; genus Dasyornis; species Dasyornis broadbenti. The sequence continues at coordinate 2,155,307 of VZRN01001252.1, forward strand.
CTGCCTTTTCTTAATGGTTGGTTTGGCAAATAAACTGCTCTGACCCATTTGGCTGGAAAAACCGAAATCTGTATTTACTGGTTATCTACAGCATACATAACTCACAGGGACAGAAATATAGCACTGTATGTAGTTCAGAGGGGTTCTATTGACTGAACCAGAGCAGCTTGTAACATTCTTCTGCTAGGTAGTTTTTTTCATCACAGTTGTACAGGAGAGAGTTCCTTTCTTACCCTTCTGTAAGCACTGGGGGGGGGGTTGGGGGAAGGCTCCATCTGTGACAAACTCGTTCTGCAGTCTCTCTTTGCAGAAATGCTTTGATTGAAAGGAACTTTCTCCAGTACAGATTAAGCATGAAAAATGCTTAATATTGATCAAAAGACTTAAGCAAAGGAACAGAAAGTCTTGTACGACTGCCTATAACTGGAGTGCAAGAATTGTTAATGCAGCTGACGTTTTTTTTTCCTGTCTTGAAGAGAGGGAGTAACTGTGAGTAACACTCCAGAGTATCCTTAACTAACCTCAGCTCTGTTGCCATGTTGAACTTGGCCATAGTGAACAATGCTCGTGACAAATATTTTAAGTAATTGGCTGTGTTGCTTTTTTGGAAGGCGAAAGCTTTTCTGAGTCCTGGTGACTCCTCCCAAGTGAGTGATGGGCAGGGAATTGGATGAGAAGGGGCCACAGCTGGTTTCAGACCAGCCCAGTGTAACTGGGGGCTGTGGTGTCAGTGCCTGCTGAGCACTGCTGTGCCATTTGTACCTACCATTCACAGTAAGTAATGCACAGACTTGTCAGTGATAAATCTGCAGTGTTTAGCCCTGTGTGTGAATAATCAAAGCTTTACACACTGTGCACTCGGCAAGCAACACGAGTAACAGGAGCCTGAAAGTCTGATAATTGAGCTTGGATACACAGTGTGCTGAACTAACTCCAGTCTTTCTCAGGTGATGAGTTTGGATTTATCCATCTTCTGTTCAGAGGTATGTGAAGTTCTTGAACAAGTAATAGTTACCTTCCTGAGCTTGAAAAACTAATTAACATCTTGAAAACAATTGAGGGTGATGAGGGGTTTTATTTTAATACCTGTGATTTCTTTGCAGGTCTCCAATTGAGAAACATGGCACTGTTTTTTTTCCTGCACTCTACCCACCTATTGCTGGACTTCTGTTGTTACAAGTTGGCAAACACTGGCTGGAACTGGGCTGCAATAAAACATGCCAGTTATCAATGCTGACAAGAGCCTAACAAGTGCCAACACAAGATGATTACGCATTTTGAAATCTAATGAACTGCTTTAACCTTCAGGAAGAATTGTAAAGATGTGTACATAGCACAACATGATCCGGATAATATATATACTGTTCATGTACATCCACAAATACACATTGTACCAAATAATGCTGTCTGTAGTTAGGGATAGAATTGTGTAAATTCTAAAGATTTTAGCAGGTTATTTCTCTCCCTATTCATTGTTTCCTGAGTTTAAAAAAACAAACAACAACTTGTGAAGCATGTCAAAACCAATTAGGATAAAGTTTTTTTTTTTGTTTTGTTTTTTTTCCCCTCCCACTTTAATTTTCCTTTGACCCACCGAGGCTTAATTAAAATTTCTTGCTTATTAAAGTTTAGTATCTCTTTTTTTGGTTTTTGGAAATGTTCTCCCTTTTCTTTCTCCCATCAGAACTTAAAATTTTCCTAATTAAACCCTGAAAGGATTTGCTATCAATTACTTGTGTCTTCTTTTATGATGACAGTTGTAGTCTCAAAGGTGCTTTTTTTTCTTCCCACACATTTTTTTAAACCCAATTACTCATCCTTCTTGAATTGGGTATAGCAATAAAGCTGGCCATGGAGCACCCTTGAGCAGCCTAATGGATTTTTAACTTCCAAGGACTTGAGTGCTTTCACTTGGAAGTTTGGTTGACTAAGTTAGTCCAAGATAGGAATGAGCTGCTTTTTATGGGTAAAATTTCTGTTTTGCCTTTTTCATTGCCTGTTTGTGGGGTGGGGTGTGTGTGGGGGAGGCTTGTTTTTTCGCAAGGTTGAGTTCAAGCATGCACATCTGTAGGCTTTCAAATGAGTAACTTCTGGGTTTGGTATCAAAAATAGTTTCCCTCCTTTACTCTCTTCTGTGGCCCTTCATCTGCTTTGCCTTCTACTTCAGAGTTTTCCTCACCTAATGTACAAAGAAAATTGCGATGTATATTTTCATGTAATTTGATTTTTGGAATTCTGTCACCTTCTGTAGTGAGTTCTTCCAAAATATAATTTTTTCCAATAATAATGTGTCAAACTTGCTGTCTTGAGTATCACAATAGGAAGGATATGTGTAGTTAGAGCACAGCTTACCTGGACATCTTCAACAACACAACCCCAGCAAACACTTGAGGAGTTGGACATGCTGTGCTTCATCTTGAATAATGAAAGAGCAAACAAAACACACACCTTTCTCCCTACTGTGACCATTTTTGGCTCTCTAGTGAGCAAATACTAATCTCAGAGTATCTGCTCACAAGAGTTTTCAAGCCTTTGACCAAAGAAACTGTAGAGGAACCTGAAAGTGCTTGACTGCTTTCTTTTCACAGCACAGCATAACCCGCTAATAAATCGAGTATTCTAGTGTCATTGAGTCAGCTTTTAAGAAGTCTTCAGTCCTCATGTGCTGGCTGGACTTCAGTTCATGTTGCTGTGTAACATGTATATACTGGAAGGCACACGCTGCAGGTTTTGGGGTGGGGGGTGCTGGGGTGGAAGGAGGTGATGAGAGGCAAGGCAGCCTGAGGGACAAAAAGCCATTTAGTGCAAGAGGGCTTAAAAGAAAAGGTACTACTTCCTCCTACAGGTGGTTTAGATAAACAGGTATGTTTAATATCCACATTTACATATTCGGAAAGGAATTATTTTGTGAAATCATTAGTCAAATTTGCTTTTAACTGGCTATGTGCTCCTGCAGCCATACAGATATGTGCAGTACTTAGGTACCCAGACACCAGAGCTGCTTTGAGTTCCTGTTGGAGCACTTGTCCAAAAGGTCTTCAGAGCAGGTTTCTTTCCCACCAGCTGAGTACCCTTTTCCACTTAGAGTTGGGAATAGTGAAATTTTCGTGGCATGGTGTCATTCTTTCAATTAAAAGAAACACTGGAAAAAAGCTGATCTTCCTAAACCTAGCAACAGACTTCCCCACAGGCTGCCCTTCCTTTTCCATTTCCACAGCATATCTAACGCTGAGACAATTCAAGGTACTTGCTGCTTTCAGCAAGTCCAACAGTTTTGTCTTCCAAAGCAACACATGAAGTTCACCATGGACTCACCTGTAACTTCACAAAATAATTTAAAGCTTTATTTCTCTATTCTCCCAAATTGCTGCTTGTTTGTTCTTTAGGGGGTAGAAATGTTTGTCTTGCTTCAGGTGCTGTGGAAGAACTGGGAATTCCACAACATTGCTCATTCCCCTTTTTGTAAATTCATGTATATATCTGGCTTACGCAGATAGTTTGTGATCCCACCTGACCCAGGTATTCCCCAGGAAGGAGCGTTACTGTGGGATACTCTTAAGATGTGCGAGCTGCAGGTATGGCTAATGCCCAGCGACCGAACGAGAGGCAGCTCAGGGTCTGGTGCCAACTGCCCAGGTTGTAGGAAGCCTCTGGCAAGGCAAGGAAATGGCCTATTTCAGTTTTCTGTGATCACAGTTGGCATTTGTTTGTTCGTGCCCCACACTGAAAGGGGCACTGGTGGAAAGCTGTGACTCTTACAGCCAGATGGGAACACCACTGAGGAGCTGCAGTATGGAGAAACAGTTTGAGGATTCTTGGTGAACAAGGAAATAAGCCAACATTACTCAGCTTTCTTTGTAGCAAGACTGTATCTGGTTTGGTTTGGTTTGTGCAGGCTGTTGGCATCCTGGATGCTCAGTTAACAATGTGGATTCTCCAGGAGTTATTCTGGCTGAGGGTTTGAGCTGATTCCGTCCCAACACAGTGACCTGCATTCCAGATATCGCTGTGTCACTGGAGGAAACCAGAAAGCATCAAATATTAATAAATGTCTAACTAGTGTGGCCGCCTTAATTCCTTTTTTCTATTTCTTCATGCTGCACCAGAGAACATCCCTAAAACTCAGAAGGGCTGTCAACTGTCACTCTAAAACTCCTTCTGCTGCAAAGCCTGGAAACAGATTGAAACTAGATGATCGATAAGCAGAGAACATGATTTCTGAAGTGATTAGAAGTGTATTTTGGGCTTTGGTAGGCCGATGGGGGGTGGACTCCACTGTGTCTATACCATCTGGTGCACTGCTCTTGGTGCAGTGCCATCACTGCACGCAGAGCAGCAACACGAGTCCCTTCACAAGCAGCACGAGTGATCTCAAATCAAATCAGAAACTGTTTGGGGTTTTAAGACAGACTGTCATACAACAGTTTCCTGCCTAGGCAAATCCTCAGACAAGATTACAATTCCCTTGATACAAAACATAGCAGTAGTTTGAAATCTGATCTGGTGTTACTGGAAAATTAAACTACATCTGATCAGGGAGCAGTAACTGTTTTCTCACAGTTCCTCAAGAGGATCAATAATAGCACCATGAGCAGTGGGGTTAATTTACTATGCAGCATACACAGCTGTCACCAAGCTGTGCAAGATGAGCCAGGTTGTTTCATGGTATGTCTAGAAAAATAGAGTCTATGGCTCTCTTGGGCCCAGCTCTGGATTTGCTGTTTTATCCAACAACAAAATAGATACGATGCAGAGCAACTTTTCAAAGGTCACTTCATGGCAGAGCCCAGAAAAAATTACGTCCGTAAAACAATACTGTGCATGAAGTCTTCAAACATTTAATCGAAAGTTGATCCTTAAAGCAAGCAAAAAATTTGCTGTTGGATCAGCATCGAGTATTTGGCATTTCTGTTGCATCTAAGCAGCAGCGATGATGAGCAACAGCAGCCGAGGAGCATCTGTGTTGTACACATGGCTGGATGTTGTACACATGGCTGGATGGAAAACGATGCCTGTCGACTCGCAACCACTTTTCACCCATCGGGCACCAATCCAGTGTCCAGGGGCCACCGATCCAGCATTGCTGGCTCTGAAACAAAAGCAGCAATTGAAGTGCCGATGCTACGAGTGAGCACAGCGCGCAGAAGAGCTCCCATGGCCAGAACACCCTAGCGGTGGCTCCCGCAGCCGTGCGGCCACTGGCTGGGCAGAAGGTGCTTTCCGGGCTCAGGGCGGCGCGGCACGATGATCCCGGGGCAGGTGAACGGAGGTGATGCACAGGTGCGTTTCCCCCGGTGCTGGGTGGTTTTTTTTTTTTCAGCGTTCCCAGCCGTGCCAGTCAGCGCCGTGCTGTTCACCGCCAGCCCAGCGATCCGGTCGGGATCACCGGGCGCCTCCTCCACGTGGGAAGCGCATTCCCGGGACGGCTACACCCGGCCGCCCGCTGCTTCCCGCTGCTTCCCGCTGCTTCCCGCTGCTGCCGGAGGGGCGGGGCGGCTGTCGGTGCCGGCGGAGGGGCTGGGAGGAGCCGCGGGATAAGGCGGGATAAGGCGGGATAACGCGGAGCGAGCGGCTTGGTCCCGGTTGTGCGGGCGCTGTCGCACTGCTCTCGCGAGAGCCGCCGCCCGCCCCAGCGCCAGAGCGCGGTGGTCTCGCGAGAGCTGCGGCGCCGGAGCCAACATGGCGGAAGGTGAGGGGGGGAGCCCGGGTGAGGGGCCGGGCGGGGCCGGGACGGCGGGGGCCGGGGGTCTCCGCCGCTTTGGGGACACTGCAGTGTGCGGCTCCT
>VZRN01001252.1:2161182-2199216 GCA_013397935.1 Dasyornis broadbenti
CACGGGCGGCTTTGCCCCTCAGGAGAGGGGTTGGGGCTGCTGTGGGTGGTGGGAGCTCGCCGGGACGTCTCGCCGACCCCTCCTTGCAGGCGGTGGGTCAGGCGGGGCCGCAGGATGCTGCGGGGGGCTCATCCCGGGGCCGTCCGGGGGCTCATCCCGGCGTGCCCCGCCCGAGTCGCCGCGGGCGGCGGCTTTCCCTGGAGCAGGGCGGGGAGTCTGTGCTGCAGCCTCCCGGTCACTTGTGCCTGAGCCCTTTTGTCAGGCTCCGGTGAGATCTGCAGAGCTCCTGGAGTGCTGCTCTTTTGCTTGAGCACTGCCAATTACACCATTCAAACTAATTTAGCCTAATGGTATTTGGAAAAACGCTTGGATTTTTACAGTAATACTCGTTTCTGCAAGACAAGCTTCCTCTTTTTCTTCTCGGAGGAAGCTGAGTCGGCAAACTGATCTAAAATGCTCCAAGTTACAAAGGAAATGAAGTTAGACTCACGAAAGCACGGTCTTCAGCTCTTGAAGTGCAGCTCTTGGACAGTGGTGGAATTTTAGGACCACTTGTAGATATTGACTAAGATGGAGCAGATACTAATGGACTGGCATGCATCAGCTGAGAGAATGCTTCAGTCAAGATAGTTTGATAAGTCCTTAAAGCAATGCCTAGCTTCTTGTGTGCTGAAATACCGCAGCTTTATATTTAACTAGCCAGCCCCTTATGCTTGCTTTAAGCCCTGGTGACCCGGTTCTGGAGGGCTTTAGATGTTCAAGTTGGCTTCAGGTAGTGAAACTTTCCTCACTGACACCTTCAAGCATGTGAGGCTCTGACTCAGGGTCCTCCTCTGCAGAATTAACCTGCAGCTGATGCAAACCCTGTTTCAGACAATCTGTACTTCTCAGAGATTCTTCCCTGACTCAAGTAATTCTCTGATCTTTCGGCTGAAGAAAGCACATGACCAATGAATGATCCTGTGTGAACGGGAATAACAAGCTGGAGTTGCCCCCCTTCTCAGTTCTTTAGGATGTCTTGGAATAGGGGCTCATTTGTTTCTTCCAAAGATGTACCTACCTGCAGCCGCACTATTCAGTTTGAGTCAGCTGAAAAGTGAAGGCTTATTAAGGAAGGGAGCTTGTCAAATTGTGGTTATTTGCTCAGAAGCCAAGTGCTTTTTCTTGTAAGTATTGCCTCTGTCTACAAAAATCCTGAATCAGTTTTATTGCAATTGCTACTGCAAGTTGACTGAACAGATTAGAAAGACAAGAGCCTGTCCTTTCAGTGTCTTGAGGCAAGGACCTTCATTAAGTGTGTGTGTGTGTGTGTGTGCCAGCAGTAATTGTGCATTTTACTTGTTCGCTCTTTAAGTGAGCAGTTTACAGGGCAAACTGAGGCTTTGCTGTGGTGCAGTGAATGTTGAGTAACTGGACATTGAGAACTCTCTTGAATGTGCATTTGAAATGTGCTGTAAGATCAAATACTGTCCTCCAGTGTAGCTACTACACAACAGGTGTGCAAGTTGGCATGTAGAAGAAGAGAAACTCTGATTTTTCAATTCTTGCAATTGGTACAGTTAAGCAAATAACCTGTCAGTTCTTCTCCCTGGGGTTGCAGGAAGCATCTAGTGTCAGTCTGAAAACAAGAGTTCTCAAAGCTCCAGTTCTCTGAGGTACTTTCACTGCCAGCAGGGATTGTCTGGGATTGCCCTGAAAGCAGCAGTAACAAGCTGGATTGTTGCTCATACACAGAGCTTCAGCTCCTGCTGTTTGGAGGTTTGAGGTAGTTCTGCATTGCATCCTAGGGATTTCAGGCTGATTTGGAGCCAGTGAGCTGACTTTGGTAAAAGACAGTATTTATGATGTTACCTCTGGTGCTGATTCTTTATTCCCACCTTCACACTCCCTGGTTTGACTGCAAGATGCAATATTTCTGTAAGGTGGTGTTTGCAATGAGCTGCACTAGGCAGCTTCTTATTCCTAGCATTTGAATTTGTATGGCATCTAAAAATCTCACTGTATGAACAGTGGTACTCTTTATACTCAAATTTGTGGTGCACTTCTGTGTCTTTCACTCTGGGCTCCTGTCATACTCCTGCTCTCTCTGCTGTAGCAGTAGTATTTGCTTTGTGCCCCCCAGCATCTTCCTTATGGAGAAATGAGGAAGGAGTAGTTGCTCAGGGGACATGTCCTTCTAGTTCTGGGAAAACTGCATTCATCTTCAGATTCAAATCCTGCTGTGGTCAGTCTTTCTAACCCTCTTGGAGGCTTGGTGTGGTGCTGATGGCACAATTCTGAAATCACAGTACATTTCAGTAGAAAAGGGAAGGTATCCCAAAGGAGATGGCATCTATGAAATTTAAAAGGATGAACCTAAGGATAAAGGGTATTGAAGGAAATACCTACCATACCTACTTAAGTAGTATTAACTGAAAAATAAAATAGGATATGTTGCATTTTGTTTATTTATTGCAGTAGTTAAGTTAAAAGACTTAGGAGGGAGCATTTGCTGCAGTGTCCATAGAGGACAGGCTAAACAAGGTGTTCTGTCTGCAGCAGAGCCAGATGCTCTGCCCTAGGGACCTGTGTCAGAGCACGGCCAAGGTCAGCTGTGTTGTTGAACTTTTGTACAGAAGCAAAAAGAAAACACTGATCAACAGAGCTCGGTTTCTCATTGTTTGTACCAGTGATATTTAGTAAATATTTGAGAAAAGTCATTGAAGTATGAATTCCTGGCTAGTTGGGAGTAATCTTGTAGGAACTTTCCCACCTGAAATCATAGGTTAGCTTCCAAATTAATCCTCCCTGCCCCTTCTTATTTTAGGACTGGTTTGGGATTTGACCTTATTTGAAAAATTAATGATGAGGGAAATAATTAAGCACTGTGATTAATAGCAAATGTAGTTTTTGCAACTTGTCCATAAATAGGCACTCATAAGTTGGATTGGTTTTAAATACCTGTACAGATGTTTCCTTCCAGCAGTGAAATGTAGAGGTTTTTCAGAGGTGGCCTGAATTGAGTTCAGTGAACAACTCATCCCAACATGTTGTGGAGTGACCAGTTAAGTGTGGTGGAAAAGTGAGTTCTGCAATGGGATGAAAGTACCTGTTCAAGGATGAAATTCCCAAGTGCTGTTGCTTTGCTGCTCCGGAACTGAAATAGCCACCATGGACTTGACTCCATGGGTGATGCCTTGTCAGTGCAGTGCCTCCAATGGAGGAATGTGTGTGCCAGCAGGAAGTAGTGTTACGGTTTTTTGACTGGCCTTTAGCACATGGATTCTGGGGACAAGCTGTTTTCCACTCTGGCCGTTTTTTGCGGGAGTTTCTTGACTGATAGACTGAGGAGTTCTAAACAGGTCAGTTAAGTACTCTGAGGTGGATATGATACATCAGCAACTGTTACAATTCTCACTTGTGATTTAAGTATCAGTCAAGTCAATCAAGATCTTAACTAGGCTTAAAAAAAATGGGTAAGAACCAAAGACTTAGTCTTCTCCCCCACCATAATTCCCACAGAAATGGACTCCCATGGCTTTAGGAACCTTATGACATTCCTGACCAAACAGAATTCAGAACTTTACTTGTAAGTGGCGTCTATCACTGTGTGAGGATGATTTTTCAATGTGTTTATGCAAGTGATATAAAATAGAAGGTTTAATACTGGGGGTGAGATGCTCAAATATGTGGAAGAGAGGAGACTGTCTTGGAGTGTTGTGTGATTAAACGAGATGTGTAATCTGAGCATTAACTTACCCTCAGATGCTAAACAAAGGTGTGCATGTCTCAGCCTTGTAGTAACAGTGTGTGCCTTGCAGAGGAGGTGGCCAAGCTGGAAAAGCACCTGATGCTCCTGCGCCAGGAGTATGTGAAGCTGCAGAAGAAGCTGGTTGATACAGAAAGGAGGTGCAACCTACTGGCTGTCGAGGCCAACCAGGACAATGCCAGCGACACCTTCATCAGTCGACTTCTTGCCATTGTAGCTGAACTCTACCAGCAGGAGCAGTACAGGTAAGGAATCGCCCACTGAGGAAAGGGGCATTACAAAAACCTTTGATTTTATTGACTGCACTAGGTCTTGCTGCTAGACAAGGCAAATTGTTTGCAGCCTGGTGTGAATGGGCTCCTTACAGCTGTAGGTGGAAGAACATGCCAAGATCAGGTGTCATACTGAATCCAGTTCTTGAATTGAGAGCTCTAAGCAGAAGTTTGTCTCTCAGGCAAGTTCAGAGAAAACTGACCATGATCACTGTCAATAGCAAAGGTCCCTCTGAACATAATGGGTTTTGAAATGGTCCATACTTACTTGGTGGATTAGTTACACAATGCATCTGGAAAACTCCGCTTTCTTGAAAGCTTCTGTCCTTGAAACCAGTTGTGTACTCCTGTTGTGTGGGAAGAAGCCTGATTAAATTATCCCATCTGGTTGTATTAGTGTTGTATGTGCCTTAGTGATATAAATGATACTGTAATTTTGAATCTCAACACAAAATTAGGGTTAATAGTTTCTTTTCCATAGGCACACTGAGGATCCTTTCCATACTCTAGATTCCTGAACTGATTTAGTTCTGGGACTACTATGATATTTATCAATTTGCTGTAACTGAAAGCAGTGTCAACATAGTAAAGGAGTTTAGTCATGTAAGGGGAAAATCTAGTGTAGTTAAAATTTCTTTGCCCTAGCATCTCTTCATGAGCCTTCCTGAGAAAAGACTCTGTGCCTGCAAGAATTTACTGTAGCCTGCTGGGTAAAGGATTTGATAGATAGCATAAGTCAGAAGAGCTGGATCAACTTTATTTCTGTTCAGCTTCTTAAAGGCATAGAATAGCTGTCTAAGAGGGCCTGCATAGCACAGAATGAGAAAGGTAGCAAGTCCCAGTGCAGGTTTGGTTAAGTAACATCTCTGTGTTGTGTTGTAGTTTATAGCAGTGCTTTGATTTTGAAAATGGTCTGGAAAGCACACGTACACAATCAGAACATTTTGCAAGCCATGGGACTTGAAAAGGAGCAGGGCAGGTATTTTCTAACTGCAGTGGATAACCTGGTGTAAAGGGTCAGGATGAAATGGGTGTTCTTGGCAGCTCTTGGCCTCCTGGGAACTGGGGATTCTGCCTTGCACTCAGACTACTGTCAAACAGCGTTCTTCTCTTGCTGGTCTTGCCTGAAAGCATTGGTGCTTAGCTGACAGTATTAGTATGGACACTGTGACATAAATATTTAACTTCAAGATTGTTAGCTTTTCCTAACTTCCACAATAATTCTTCTGCCGTTTATTCTGAAATGGTTAAAAAACCAAACCCAGCCAAGCACTTGAAATACTGATCTATTGCATTTCTCCCTAGAAAATTATGAATTGTCATTTGACAACATGTTCTACTTAACCAATTGTGTATTAATGTCTCAAACAACTTGAACCTAAGTGTGGATACAAGGACACAGATACTGTGGAGATGCTGAATCCATACATACCTAAGTGCAGGGGAAGTCTGCATTATACGTGTTTGTGCTTTTTCCTCCTATCAGTGATCTGAAGATAAAGGTTGGGGACAAGCGCATCAGCGCTCACAAATTTGTCTTGGCGGCACGCAGTGATACGTGGAGTCTTGCCAACCTTGCCTCAACAGAGGAGCTGGATCTGTCAGGTCAGTCACTGCTGAGTGCTGTGATGCTTCCATTGTCTTTAGGGTGACTTGTGAAAGGGCCTGTTGGGAAAAGGTTGCTTACGTGCTCTTCACTCTAGTGCTGTCCACTAAAAGTGGTGCTTAATCCATTAACTACAGAGCTCTCTGAAAACTGATGGTGAGCTTGTGAAGTGGATACTAGTGGTAGTTAAATCAATAACCTGCCTTCTTTCTCTTTAACAAACAGGGGTTGAGATTGGTGGCCTGTTTGTCTTTTCTAGAGTCAACTCCAAACATAATGAAAAGTCTATATGGAGGAGCTTGACTTCTTCCTTTCTAAGGACAGGGCTTTTTGAGGTAGTGTGCATAATTTCTCTGAAGTGTGTCATGGAAATACCTTGCTGCTTCTTAACATAGTGTGTGTGGGAAGTGAATACAAGTACTGATGTGTTATTGAAGTTTGCTTTGGCACTTTGATACCTTTGTAAAACAGGTGAGGAAGAGAAGTTTTCTGTAAGACCATCATCTACACGAGCGTTTTATTCTGCTGTAGCTGTTTCTTGCATGTACTTACACTGGGCAGTGTTTCTGCAGATTGAACCTCTCAACAGGCTTTTCTGTACTTAACAGTGTAGGAGAGCCTTATACAATTGATTTGTGAGCAATAAAACCAGGTATGAAGTTAAGCAGCTTGCTGACTGGCATGTTGAATATTAAGCATTGGCTTCACTTTCTGCACTTAGTCTTATCAAATTCTCAGTGCAGGCAAACTGGAAAGTAGCAAGTCACAGCAAGCTGGTTTTATGAGGCAGCATGGTCTTTCTTGCAGTATGATTTGTGGATCTTTCTGCAGCCACAAGAAAACAGATGCCAAGGAGTTTTGAAACTGAGTGCTGTGCTAACAAAAATTACTGCTAAAAAGCTCTTACGTTAATTGTAGTGTTGTTACAAGTCCAAAGCATTTCTAGCTCCACATCTAAGCTACTCTGAGAACCTCAAATGTAACTGTTGTCTTACATATTTAACAAGGCAAACGCTGCTTAAATATGTGCAATAAATGACACTTTCCACTGTAAAATCCAAGTATTGATTTTTTTTTATAAGTTTGATAAATTGCACAAGGATTAGCTTATGAAATAGCTGGAGCAAGCAACAAGCTGTTCCCTGGAAATTGTTGTGCTTTTCTTAAGGGGTTCTCTTAAGAACTTACAAGCTAAGATTGCCTGAATCTTATCTTCAGAATGCAGGCAGCATTTGAGATTGAGTGTTTTTAGAGTTCATGTAATCTGTAGAATTTTCTAATCTTTAAAAGAGTAGAAAGAGATGAACACATGTTCTTATTGAGAGGGAGAAACTGCACTCTAACCTCTGCCAAGGCAGAGCTGATAGTGCATCTCAAGTAGGTTTTCTGATTGCTTTGAGTTTGGCAAAAAATACTTGTCTTACTAAAACCTTGTGATTCCTGGGAGGCAGTCTGCATGCCAAAACCTGCTGCTACTCTGCAGGTAATCTGAGCCAACCTTCCATCTAAAGGAGAAGTTTTGGGATGGGTATTTGAGTGTCTTTACGGTTTTTCATTTTAAGTTTTTTTTAAAAAACAAAACAGCTCAAAGGGCTAAGGTTAATTTTTTTAATGGTATTTTTGTTGTAGTTGATCTGATCTTCTGAAGTTATTCTTATCTACATCCTTGTAAGATGGATTGTTGTTTTAATTATGAGTAGATGACCAAGGCTGGCCACTGGGCTTGCGTAGTGTCCTGTGGTGTGATTTTTCTGGTTTTCCCATGGTGTAAAACCATCACTTTGTGATCAGTCTTGTAAACACCTGGAATCTAACCAGCTCCTTAAACTGGCTCTTTTACTCTTTGCCTAGAAATGGCTACCAACAGTTTGAAGTACTTTGTAGTCATTACCAAAGTGCACCAAGGTGTCAGTACCTTTGTTGGAATGCAGCAGTTCGTAACGTGTGGCTGCTAAATCAAACAGGGGCTTTCTTCTTGTCAGATGTGGATGTGCTTTTGGCCATATGTGAGGGCCCAAGGACTTTACAAGGAGCGTTACTGGCCCCTAAATATGCAACATAGGCGTAGCAGGTGGGAGATGTTACAGGGCTCCCTGCACTCTGCACAGTTTCCCAGTGTGACAACGTTTTCCTGCTTGGTGCCAGCATTGTTATTAATTTCAACTTCTGACCAATTTTGCCTGTTTCAACATTTTGAACTAAGTACAGTTTCAAAACAAGACTGTCCTTTTCTTTTTATGGTAGCTGTGACTTTTAGAAGTCAAAGGAATAGCAACTACTTGGATAGGTGATTGTTTTTAGGTATTTTATTAATCCTGTTGCTCCCTGTACCAGATGCTGACCCAGAGGTAACCATGGCAATGCTGCGGTGGATCTACACAGATGAACTTGAGCTAAGAGAAGATGATATCTTCTTGACAGAGCTCATGAAATTAGCTAATAAATTTCAGCTCCAGCTGCTTAGGGAAAGGTGAGTCTTAGTAAATACAGTGAATTTACTTGAACTCTTAAACCTTGTTTGAACAGAAATAAGATGATAGCTGCTGGCAATTGGATAAAATTATGCTTTTTCAAAGTCTTGAGCTTTTAATAATACATTTTAATAATACTTTAATAATTTTAATAATACTTCTCATAGGTTTTATGTTTACTCTCCAGTTCTTCTCCCAGTCAAACTAATAACCTTAATTCGGTGTTGAGAGGAGATCAGTAGAATAGCATCAGGTTCTGGAGAGTTGCAAGAAAGGAATTGACAGAGAATGCTAGGAAAAGTCAATGGCAATTAGCTTGCAGTATTCAAGTGGAACAGCTGAAAATTTTGTAACTTCTGTGTTTTGTAACTTATGCGACCTTTCTTCGGAGAAAAGGTTAATGTAACAGTACAATGCTTTCCCATTCTGAGACTATGTTACACCATGGCGCTAGGGGCTAGGTTGTTATCTTGAATTATAGAGTGTTCCAAACCATTTAGAGTGAGAAGCCTGAATGTACAAATCGAAACCTTTTCAAGTTTTGTACAGCTTCAAAGCCTTGAATTTAGTCAAAGTGCCCTTTGATAAAATAGTTCTTTGCCCAAGGGGTGTCTGTAGCAGAACACGAGATTCATAATCCGTGATTGGTGTGCCTTCAACTTGAAGCAGTTAAATCACTGACAAGCCTTCTGACCAGAGAAGTTGATACCACAAGGCCAATGCTAAAACTGCTTCAAGCCTTGTACCAGCCTAAAAGCTGCCCTCATGTTGCACTGTGAACTTAGCAGTTGTCTGGTCATGGTAGTCCAGTGACAGGTCAGATAGGTACAGAACCAATGAATAATGGAATTGTTTAGGCTGAAGAAGACCGCTGAGAGTGGTCAACAGCCCAGCACTGCCAAGCCCATCATTAACCATGTCCCCAGGTGCCACATCTACACATCTGTTAAATCCCTGCCGGGTTGGTGACTCTGTTACTGCCCTGGGCAGCTGTGCCAGTGCTTGACCAGCCTCTCAGTGAGGACATTTTTCCTAATATCCAACCTAAACAACGCCTGCTTGTGATCACTGTAGTACTTGTAGAGATACGCATCTTCCCTACTTCATAGCAGGGAATGAATTGCAGTTTGTGCCATTGGGAGAACTGGGATGTGTCTCCACTTGCAGATTCCTGCAGTGTGGTGTTATCATGGGACCGTGGCTAGATGGATTCTGATAGAAATCTGCTCTTAGGGAAGCTGTCTTTTAAGGCTTCTGACTAGAGTATGTTTATGCTGTTCAGCCTTATAGTGAAGCAAGTCCATGCCATTTTTGGCTGGCATCTAGGGAAAGGAGTATTAGGACCCTCTTACAGCATGGGAAAGTGATTAAGTAAAGCTTTTTGATTCCTGACCACTGGCATTGCTGTTTTGACAGATGTGAAAAAGGAGTTATGTCGCTCGTTAATGTCAGGAACTGCATCCGTTTCTATCAGACTGCCGAGGAGCTCAGTGCCAGCACACTCCTCAACTACTGTGCCGAGATCATTGCTAGCCACTGGGTGAGTACTGGCACAAGGAAGCAAGAAGAAAAATGTTTGCACATTATGGAAACTTAATAGTAGAATTTTGCTTAACTTGCCACACTGTCTAACCTCAGTTAGTTGGTCCATTGTCTTGAGAATGTCTTGAGGGCAGGGGGAGTAACTTATACCAGAGGACTTGTTTGTTCATTGGAAATACTTCACTGTACAAAGTGTCTTAGTATATGAGCCAAATAGAAGGGACTGTGTTCTAATAAGCAGGAGGGTTGTTTATCAAATCTGGTCTCCAAAGTGTTTAGAAGTTCATCCATAGTTGGTCTCTGTCTATACAGGTCACAAATCCCAGGCCTGCTTTTACTTCTAAAAATAATTCATGGAAGCCAGGGAGATTTATCTTCTGTAATGGAGGGAGAGGCAGCCAGTCTCCCAACCACCTTGGAAGTTTCACTTGCTCTGATCTCTTATTTTGAAGAAAGTTTGATTAACTGAGTAATGAATTAGACTTTAAAACAAGACTTGTCAGCAGTAGACCTGGGAGTGGGGCGGGCTTTAAATTTTTCTAAATCTAAACCGCATACTCTAGATGTGAATGTTTCTTTCTTTGGCTAATACTAAGGCAGAGGGAAATGTTTTGATATGTTAATACATAAAAATATTATTAATAAATAGATTATGAATAAAAGATTATATCTGAACCTGTGGGTCAGCAGTTTTATCTCTTGACTTTCGTCTTGCCTCCTGATTTTTGATGCTTAGCTCTACCTGGAAATGAGGTTGTTTCTGTTTAGTCAAATAAGCATTAAGTCAGACCTATGGCCTTTTTATTCCTAAGTTTCTGTTTACTTTTAGTCATAATTTTATGAATCCGTTTTCAACGGTTGTAGGCCTTTTTGTCAGAGTTAAGAATAAGTCAGTAGAGGATTATTTTAAAGACAAGATGTTAATCCACCATAGCATCTGGTAAAATGCTAGTTTTCCACGCCTGTAGACAAAAAGGAAGAAAAATTTCAGTAACTGATCTTGAAACTAAAATGTAAGATTTAAAACTTGCTGGTTGTTTCTTCCTAATCTTAAAAGACTATCTGGGGTTGTTCCTGCCAAAATATTGTCCGAATGGAACTTTTAACTGAACCTGTTTTGTGAACTTCAGAATTACATTGTGCAATACCTTGTCTATAAATAAAACAGGAGTATTGCTTACCCTTCTCTTTTTTTTATTGCTCCTAGGATGACTTGCGTAAAGAAGACTTCAGCAGCATGAGTGCTCAGCTACTGTATAAAATGTTCAAGTCAAAGACAGAATATCCTTTGCATAAGGCCATTAAAGTCGAGAGAGAAGATGTAGTCTTTTTGTATCTTATTGAAATGGATTCCCAGGTACAGTGAGACTGATTTGATCTCTCTTCTAGAATTTGGTGTTTCAAATAACTAATTCCTAAGTACCAGTCGGAACCTTGTTAGTGGTTTTTGTTGCTAATTTTTATTTGCATGTTCAACATTGCCACAGCTACTTCTGTGTATGTAATGGAGGTCTGTGTAGCAGTAGCTCCATGAAGACATAATTTAGAAGTGATTCATAACACTTAAACATCTTGCATGCAACAGAATATATCTAATAAAATCCGTTAGCTGATATTGCTGTGCACATTTAAAGCCCATTTAAAAAGTTGACATGTATAATAGTCAGCTTTGCTGCTTCATGGCAGTTCAGTAGGAATCATTTCCTTGAACAGCTTGTCTGTTGAAAGCTGAAGTAACAGGTGTTCTGCTTGGGTGAAAACTCTAAACAACTAGCAAAGAAGTTATGCCCCAACAAGGGGCAAGGAAGAATTATGCAAGTACCTCTAATACCAGTTCACTGTATTTGTGTTGTAGCTTCCTGGGAAGCTCAATGAATTGGATCACAACGGGGATCTTGCTTTGGATCTGGCCCTGGCCCAGAGATTGGAGAGTATTGCCACTACACTGGTCAACTACAAGGCTGATGTAGATAGGGCAGACAAGAGAGGCTGGAGTCTGCTCCATAAAGCCATCCAGAGAGGTAAGTAGATGGGATATGAAGCTTTGTTAACCTCCAGTTATTCCCAGTGTGGAGTACATATTTCAGAGTCTGTTCCTATGTCATGTTGTAGTTGATGCTGCAGTTAGAAAATTGTAGTGAAGGATGAACTTTGTCCTGTTTCTTTTTTTTTTAACATTAAAGCAAACAAGCTATTATTTGGGATCTGAGAGCCAGTCTGCTGGCTGGGCAAACTTATGCTGTGTGACATGCAGGTGCAGGTCTAGTAGAACAGTGCCTGCTAGAGGAAGAGATATAGGGAGACACTGGAAATATTCTAATCTGACAGTGTTCTTTTTGACAAATAGTTGAATTGAGCATGACAACGTAAGGGTCACAAAGGTGACGTCTTTTTCTAGACTTGAGTTGAATGCAGCATATGCTTCTTTGAGATGTGGTTAACAGGAAGGGTCCTTGTTACTGCACAGCAGTTTGAGAAGAGGAAAATCTGACTGAAAGATGAGGAGCAAGTGGGGGTTTCTTCTGTCCGGTTTGAATATTTTCAAAGCTCCAGTGCAGTTACCAGAGCGGAGTCTGAGTACAGCTACCTGATTATACTGAGCTGTTCTCCACCTTAGAGTGGAAAATGCATCTTAGGAGAATTGGAGCACAGCAGGTCCTGGTTGCCATGGCCACAGTACTCAGAAGGCTTTGGATCAGCAGCATCTTGGCCTGTGGTCAAAGTGTGGTAAAAATCTGCAGTGAACACCTTGTGCTGCTCGTTATTCCTGCAATGTTTTTGGCAGCTCTGTTCCAGAAAGCCAAGCATAAGGTTATTTCTAGCAGCAAACTGTCTTGGACCCCTAGAAGTAAAGGAAGAAGTTAGGAGCTATATTTTAAGCTCACATAATTTAAATTAATCTCCTACATGTCTAAACAGGGTAATGCTGGTGTCTGATCCTGTGAATGAGACTTCAGCAGCAGGAATAGGAGACATTCTAGGCATAGGTCAGTGCTGTGGTGGCTGCAGCCCTATAAAACACTGGAAAAATTGCAGCAGGCTCCTCTTCATTCTTAATACTGGCATTTGTCCCTAGTTCTAATGTCTGCTTTCAGTGTGAGCTAGAGCTCGGAGAATGAATGCTTGCTTTTCAGTAACCACAGCTTCAGTGAATTAATCACAGTTAACAATCACATGTTCTGGAAATGGAGCTAAAGCAAATTGTCTGCACTTGCCACATGATTCTTACTGCTTGTGATCACCGGAGAGTGGGGGAATGTCTGATATGGAAATCAGAAAATTGTTTTTCTTTCTGTTGGCAGAGCTAATCCAGCAATATAGATTGAAACACTGTTTTTTGTTCTTCAGTCTTGCATTCAGGCCAAGCAAAATGTGAATATGTCTACGCAAAGTAGCTTTCGAAGCAAGGGCAGCTAGTATTTTCCTAAGTTATTCTTTGCATATTGGTGTTTCGAGTTCAAGGTTTCATATGTTGAAGCGGGTCAAAGTTCTAACTCCTGAGAAGCTCTCAAGTTCTTGGGAGTGCTGTGCATGGTGGGTCTGAACTGCTGAAGCCCTTACCCTGGATATATGAGGGCCTGAATTTCCAAGAGCAAAGGCTGTGTTATTCCCTGTTTATGTAGTAAAACTGAACAGACTAACTTGAACTGGAAACTTTTGACTGATGCCTTGGAACAGTATCTTTTGTTCAAAGAATACCTTTATATTTGGTATCACAGTTTGTCCAATGTTTTATTAAAGCAACGATGGATTTATGTCTTGGTAGAGGAACGAGCAAAGTTGGTATCACCATAACAATAAGGTGATGTGAGAACTTGAGTCACAGGTAACCTGTGGGCAAAACACTTTTTCCAAGAGTTTGTTGTGAAATATTTTAATCCTGACTTCACAGTGAAGCATTGTTGAAGTTGCCTGTTACTGAGACATTCTAGGAGCAGACATTCTGTAGGAATGAATGTATGGTATGCAGTGGATCATGTGTATCCATTTTCTGCAGTATAAAGTATATAGGGTACATATATCCATTAATAACCTTGTTTTGTTTCACAAAAGGAGATAAATTCGCCGCAAACTTTCTCATTAAAAATGGTGCCCGTGTGAATGCTGCTACGCTGGGGGACCAGGAGACTCCTCTGCACCTTGTGGCATCGTACAGCCCCAAGAAGCACTCACCAGATGTCATGGCAGAGATGGCACAGATTGCACAGTCCCTCCTGCAGGCAGGAGCCAATCCAAACATGCAAGACAGCAAAGGCAGGTAAATACTGGGGGAAGTCAAGTCTGCTGCCAGTGTAACAGTGCTGTGGTGATCAGATGTAGCCTGTTAAGAACCCACTCAGGTCTGCCAGCAAAGCGCAGCTGATACTGGAAGCAGGAATTCATTTACCTGTTTTGAGACTTGTGGGTAGCACTCAGAGCAGAAAGTTGTGCAGGCTGAATGGTACCCTGTCATGGCAAATGAAATATAACCCAGCTACAGAAAGCTGGGGTTAGTTGGTAGTGTTAGAACACACGGTACACAGTTAAATTGCCTTTATTGAATCACTGAATGGTAAAAGCTAGCTAAGAGGATAAATAGTATTCCTGAAAGGTACTTTGCTTTGAAGCTGTCAGGGAAACTAAAATGATCTCAAAAAATGCCAGTGTGTTTATCTGAAGTGTAGGGCCTGTAAGCTTTTTCACAGGTTAGGCTGGGCTGGCAAGCAAGTTTATAAAATAATATAGAAGAGTTGGACTATACCAGCGACACACTTCTGATAGGTGAAGCTATCGTGCTCCTTCCTTTCAAGTTACTTCTTACCTTAATGAGTTGCTTACTACCAAATTAGTTGGAATCATGTTCACTAAAAGTTCAGATTTCTCTTTCATTTGAGAAGTGCTTGTGCCCTTCTTCTTTAAGCAGAGATGGAAGTTAAGCACGTAGTTCTGTAGGGGCATGTTGGTGACAAGGGCCAAACTCTGCAGTGTCTCACTTGTTCCTGCTGTAACTGTCCTTTGCTCCAATTACAGGACCCCATTACACGTGTCCATTGTGGTCAGGAACGAGCCTGTGTTCAGTCAGCTCCTGCAGTGCAAGCAGTAAGTCTCACTTGAATGTAAAATAAACTGAGGTTACCTTGTACAGTGAAGATACAAAAACTTGTTTAACAGCTCTTGTAAGCCTTTTTGGTTTATAGTAAGACAAGTATTAACTTAGGATGCAGAAGTGTAAAGGCTTTGCATAAGTGAAGATGCTAGAACAATGTCAGAAGCCATGTAAGTTTTTGCCCTGCTGCAAAGAAGCAGGAAACTGCATCTCTGTGTTTTTCAGAGGCTGAAATAATTTCAAAGTTGAAATAATGTAGGAAGCTTGATTTGTAGTGGAGCTAAAAGGAGTAATAACACTTGAAATGTCTGAATATGTTCTTGAGTTCAACTTGGGTTCTGCTTAAAGCTAACAGAGGAGACTTCACAGGGTGGCGAAGGTGCACACTTCATTTGACTCAGTTGCGTTGCAGCTGAATTTGCAATACACAGCTTACTCAAGGGGATTTGCCTCTTACACTTAATGGCAGCCCAAATCTACCAGGGATTCTACACTTCCCTGGGTGCAATGAGCTTGAATCTAGTAGTCATTGAAAGGTGCTGTGCTTGCTTCAGAGTATTCACAAATTCTCTGAAGTAACTGGAGCTACAGGAGGCTTTTTGGCAAGCAAAAGTTGTCAGAGAGGTTCTGAGATGAGCGAGTACAGCTGTGTTGGGGAACCACTTTTTAAGGTGAAAATTGGGGAACACTAATTCTTATTTTTAGACTAGACTTGGAGCTGAAGGATCATGAAGGAAGCACAGCTCTGTGGCTTGCAGTTCAGTATATCACTGTATCGTCTGATCAGTCTGTGAACCCTTTTGAGGACGCCCCTGTTGTGAATGGAACCTCATTTGATGAGAACAGTTTTGCAGCAAGGTTGATCCAGCGAGGCAGCAATACAGATGCTCCAGACACAGTAACAGGTAAACCAGAGGTTTGTATTTCTTTGTAGGTGGAAGGCTTTTAGGTTAATTGCTTAATGCTGACTGCACTTGGAGGAGCTGGATGAGGTTTCAGCAGCATTTGCTCCATAATAAATGGTAGGTGGTTGTTGCTTTAACCAGAGCTGGAGCACTGACAGTCCCAAGGTGAGCTGGACTTGCAGGAAGTAACACAAAATCTGGATTCATTGCGAGGTTCTAATATTCCTCTTTACAGTTTCAAAATGTAAATGGAAGTGCATATGACAGTCCAGTGTTGGAAGGGGTACTAGTACCCAGGGTTTTCTTTGTTGACTTCAAAGTGTAATATTGTAAGGTAGTGGGGAAGGTGTTAGCACACTTGTTAGTATCAAAGTGTGGTTGGAATAGCACTCTAACAGTGTTCATGGTTTTTCTTTAGGAAACTGCTTGCTTCAGAGAGCAGCTGGTGCAGGAAACGAGGCAGCTTCTCTCTTCCTAGCAACTCACGGAGCAAAAGTCAACCACCAAAACAAATGGGTAAAAGCAGAAACTTAGTCTGAAAGTTTCTTTACTTCTCTTCAGAAAGGAGGTAGCAGAGATCTCTTATAGCTAAACCATAGCTTAAAGCAAGTTGGAGCACTTTGTGAACCTTTGCGTATTTTCAGGTATTTACTAGTGACCACTTGCATTCTTGTGGCACTGTTCATGCAGAATCACCAGCTGTTAACATGCTTTATAGCACTTACCTCAGTGCCTGGTGTAATAAAATCCTTAGTGAAAGCTAATGCATGTGGTTTGGAAATCTTAAGGAGCTTCACCTACTAGGAGTGAAGCTCTTCACACTAATTCTTGTTGTTTTAATAGTAGTTTAAAAGCTGCTTCTCTTCATATCTCAAGCTGTTAACCCAGCACCTTGTTTATTAAAGGGAGAAACACCCCTGCACACTGCCTGCAGGCATGGCCTGGCAAACCTGACAGCAGAACTCCTGCAGCAAGGAGCCAATCCCAACATCCAGACAGCAGAAGCGGTGCCTGGGCAGAAGGATCCATCTGCTCCTCCATCAGCAGAGAATGTTCATCTGCAAACCCCCCTTCACATGGCTATTGCTTACAATCACCCAGATGTGGTATCAGTCATCCTAGAACAAAAAGGTGGGTGTTTGCTGGTCCAGACTGTTGATGCTGCAGTGAATTGGTGCATCAGGATGGCATCCAAGCTATGTTTTGACAAAACATATCTTGCTGTAAACAGTGTTTAAATATAGCAATTAATAAGACTGGCTAACTAGTCTTAAACTCAAATCATCTGCTTGTTAAAAGACGAAAATTATTTTGTCTATGAGTGTTTGTAAATTCTCCACTGTAGATAATGGACTTGACCAGTTAGTCCCTGGTTGTATTCCAGCTGTACAACTGAGATCCCTTCAAAGTATTTGCTTCAGGTGAATGCTGGAATCAATTCTGGATAAAGGCATCTTTCTGTGGTGAGATTTCTGCCTCCCTCAACTGTTAGTAAGAAGATTTTATACAGAACAATGCTGATATTATAGTAGAGTTGAGACTTGAGTGCTCAAATACCAGCAGATGAGTTCATTAAATGCTACTAGTTCAGCTTCTTTCTAGCAGCAGCAAGGGAGTTTGACAGCTGAAGCAGGGCCAGTTTTGTCTCCTACCATAAATGGGATTTAGAAGGAAGTGGGTGAACTGGAGTAAGTATTGTCCATGCCAGGGAATGGAGAAAGAGAGATCTGGCCACCGTATTGTGGAGCCTCCACTCTTCATTCTCAGAACTTTGTATATGCCACTCTATTTGGAATTGCAGGTAGAAAGGGACAGGTTAAACCTCTTAGCTAGAAAATTGAATTTTTCTTAGTATATGTATTAAGATTAGGCAGTAGTGGCAATTTTGTCTGAGTCCTGAGCAGTGAAAAACATCAGGGACGCTGAAGGTACTTTGCTTACAAACTGACTGCTAAGGAAACAGCCTGCTACAAAATGTGACATTGCTGCTGCGGCTTTCAGTGTGCAACTGCAGGTCAGCTACAAGAATGCCCTAATTCCTTATGCTTTCTTGTAGCTAATGCTCTTCATGCTACCAACAACTTGCAAATTATTCCTGACTTCAGTCTAAAGGACTCGAGAGACCAGACTGTGCTGGGGTTGGCTCTTTGGACAGGTATGTGCCTTCAAGATGAGACTTTACAATGATCTGGAAGCTATGATGTGAACAAGATTTTCTTAAAGATAAAATAGCAGGTGTGTGTTCATGTTCTGGCTTGTGCTGCTGGGGAAGAGTTGTCAAGGAGAGCTTTAGATGGGTCTTCATCTTTTAAAATTAGTGTTCATGTATGATTTAGTGAAAGATTTCTAGTCCTGCAGCCTCTGCCCAGAACTGTACTTGCAGTTCTATGGAATTCTTCCTCTGTGAACTCCCTGGTAGTGTTCTTATCAGATCACTGCATTGTCTATGCTCGTTAGCTCTGTGCTGTTAGTCTGAGTGTGTCTCTTCTATAGAACTGAAGGTAAAATACTAATGAGCTCGAACTGTTCAGGTATGCACACAATAGCAGCTCAGCTGCTTGGATCTGGGGCGTCCATCAATGACACCATGTCGGATGGACAGACTCTGCTCCACATGGCAATCCAGAGACAGGACAGTAAGAGTGCCCTCTTCCTGCTGGAACACCAGGCAGATATAAACGTCAGGTAAGATCCTAACTGTTGTAACACACGCCTGCACATGTATCTAGGAGCAGGCGGTGACTGTCTTTGTATTATGGCTTGAGATTTGTTTCAAATCGTGCCTTACACATAGTCACATGTTTGGCACTGTTTTGTGGCACTAGTTACAGCTGAGGGATTACATATGATAACTTGGACCTAGGTATGGCTCCACTGGTCAGTACATCCACTTGAGGCTGCAGAAAGAGGTGCTGCTTAATTCTAGGTCAAACAGCAGCCTGTGTAGCAGACTCAAGTCCTAGAGATGGGCCTAGAGGCACTGAACTTCTGTTGTCTCATCCATTTGCCAGCTTGTTAGAGGTGCATGTCTGCTACCATCTCAAATAATTAGATACAGATCCAGCAAAAGGAGTCTGATAAACTTGCCTCCTCAGTATCCCCTAGACAACTTGATATTAGACTTAACAGAACATTTGTCTGCTTACAAGACTGACAGGCTTGTCTGTTAAATTTGGCAAGCTGTACTGTAATGGATGTCATGGGTACAAACTGCCTAATGCTGCTGTGCTAACTTCAGCTTTTTAACAGTTGGTGTTTGACTGTTGCTTGAAGTGTTGCCACGTTGCAGACAAAGCCGTTTGCTTCTGTGGCAGCAGACTGGCTCGGAAGGAACTCTGTTCAAATAGCAGCTGCCCTGAAGGAGTTGAGTGTCTCTGAGCTAAGAACACTAACTTGTTTTTCCAACTTCAGAAATCAATCAGTTGCTACTAAAGTGAAGGGAGGAAGAAAGGTGGACTACAAAGCTGTGATGAAATAAATGGTGTGTTTGTGATGGTCTTACCACAGCAAAAATACATATGAGAGGAGATTGGCTTTGCCAATAAACTGCTGTAGCTGAACTTTATAATGCAGCTGTAACACTTGGAATTGTCCCTGCTGCAGGACCCAGGATGGAGAGACAGCCCTGCAGCTGGCCATCCAAAACCAGCTCCCACTCGTGGTGGATGCCATTTGTACCAGGGGAGCAGACATGTCCGTGCCAGATGAGAAAGGAAATCCTCCCTTATGGCTCGCCTTGGAAAACAACCTGGAAGATATTGCATCAACTCTGGTAAGACTCTCTGCTGGCTCTAGTCTCACTTTTGTTCATTTTGCTAGCAACAAAAGGGCTCATCAGCAAAAACAAACTCAATGCACAAAGAAAACAGAGTAGTCCAATATTACTAACTTCTGGAGGTCTTTTTCTTCACCAGATACTCCTCTTTACTGCAGGAATCTTATAAATATTGTAGTCTGCATAACCAAATACCTTGCAGCCACTGTAATAATAATATAGAATATGCTGTCTGGATTCTTGACCTGGAAGAGGTAAGGATCTGCTTACATCAGTCTGTAGCATACACGACTTGTGTAATGATCAGCTCTCTAAATAAAACTGAATACTCCTTTATGCTTTAGTGTATGTGCTGCTTTTTATTGCATCCTAAAGTTGAACTACGATGGCCTTTAAAGGCTTATATTTACTTTAAAGACTATTTACTTTCAGGCTTGGGTGATCCAGCAGGAGATTTCCCAGGAGACACAAGTAGACCTCCTTGTGTCTTTTTCATAAGGAAGTTACTTGAAAGCTTTATCCAGTTGTCTGCTAGAGACAACTATTTAAAAACTCTGCTAGTGGCCTGAGAAATACATCTTGTAACTGTTCTTGACTCTGCTGGAGTCAACACTGTAACTACTCATGTTAAAACCTTGTAAATAGTTTGTAAAGTGGAGTGGAACGAGTCTTGAGTGCCACATTGCTGAAGCATGTTGTTCTCTAGTAGAAGAATACAAATATTAGCAGTACAATTCCTGGAAAAAACTCTCTGTTTAGCTGAATGTATAAGAAAGCAGGTAAATGGGCCAGACCTTCAAAGGCAATGTCTGCTAATGCTGCTTGATTTACTGTAGGTGCTTGTCTTTGCTGAAAGTGAGGTAACTAGTCCAACCTGCTTAAGATCTGTCTGTCAAAGTATATGGATGAATATTTGAATTGTTAGTAAATACCACCTGATTAAAGATTACACAATAAACCAATGAAGTATTGGTCTGGAAGACCTTAAAGCAGCTTCCTGACATTCAGTGACTGTCACAAGAATAGACAACACATCTCAGGCTTTACCCCTAGGGCATAATGTTCACAAGCATTAGTCAGAGACTGTAGTAGGAGCCTGTTGAAAAAAACTTTCACTGTCACTGTGCTTCTTCTTCCAGGTTAGGCATGGCTGTGATGCAACATGCTGGGGGTCAGGACCAAGTGGCTGCTCACAAACCCTTCTCCACAGAGCTATTGATGAGAACAGTGAACAGATCGCTTGCTTCCTTATCCGCAGGTCAGACCCCTTCCAATATACAAACCTTCTAGCATGCATGGGTGGATGCCCCTGGCATAAGTTAATGGAATGCCATCTTGAGTCAGTAACAGCTGTGTGCTTCCTTAGGCTTTTGCTGAGTGGGTGACACTTATGGAATTCTGACCAATCCTAAAGACACACTCTGTTATCTGTAATAGCATCATGTTCTTGATGACAAGAGTAAAACTAAAACCAGGAACTTGTGCTTTTGTAGTATGTGTCAGCTGTTGCTGGATCAGCTCTTGTAATCTTTTTTGTGACCCTTTTTGAAGCAGTTTAAATCTGGATTCAGCTTAATAAATTGACTGCACTGTGTTTGTTTTAGCGGGTGTGATGTGAATAGTCCCAGAAAACCAGGCCCAAATGGAGAAGGAGAAGAGGAAGCCCATGATGGACAGACACCCCTACACTTGGCAGCCTGCTGGGGCCTAGAGGAGGTGATCCAGTGCCTTCTGGAGTTTGGTGCCAATGTCAATGCTCAGGTATGTGGAGGAATCATGAACAAGTTTTTTGAAGTAGATTCTTTGCCTCTAACGTAGTGAAAACAAACTTTCCTCTCAGCTGTGTATTTTGCTTGATGGAGAAAAGAAAATCCTGCACTTAGAGCTGAGCCAGTGCAAGGACTGACTGCAGCTCTGCTTTCTCTCCTGTCCCTTTTTGCCAGACCTATTGCTTAACTGCCCATCTGGTGGTTAATTAAGGAAGCTATGCAGGAGGAAAATAATGATACAGAAAACTTCATACAGTGTTAGTTTTCTCATGTAACAGTGGGAATTCAGTACTTCTGTCCCTAATGTGAATTAAAGGCAGGAGCAGGGCTGTATTGTGCTGCAATTAATCATTAAATCAGCTACAGTGTAAGACTCCAGAGTACTCTACTTCGTTAGTATGTTTGGGAAGTGTCTTCTGTTATTGAGTAAACTGAGGTGATGTAAGCGTGAGTGTGAGTTACACTTCATTTTTGATTACAGTAATCCTTAAACAGAAGCTTTACAAATAACAACAAAAGAAATGAATGGATAACATTTCTAGGTCCTGATGCCTTAAGTGACATTAAAAAGAATCACAGAACACTGTCACAAAGCAGCCTTGGCTGTGAACTGCTGCTTGATGCAGACAAATGATTAAAGACCTCAGCTGACTTTGCTATTGAGTCTGAATGCTAATCTCTGCCCCTAAAATGACTGACTACATGGGAAATGTTATGGTGAGCTATTTAAAAGGCTGTATAGCACAGGATTGAGGTCAGTCCGTTTGGAGAAACGGATCTCAATTTGCTTTTCTAACACTGTGGGTTTGAGTTCACTCTGTAGCTGTCTGCTGAAGGAAGCTAGGTGGGTCACAGGACTAAACTACAAAGTTTCCTTGACCATTCAGAATTAGGGAAGGATTTGTGTACTACCGAATCTATATATAACAAACTTCCTGGTTTCCTTCTAGGATGCAGAAGGAAGAACTCCAATCCATGTTGCTATTAGCAACCAACATAATGTTATCATTCAGCTGATGATTTCACATCCAGATATTAAGCTGAATGTACGTGACAGGCAAGGAATGACTCCCTTTGCTTGTGCTATGACGTATAAAAATAATAAAGCAGCTGAAGCAATTTTGAAGAGGGAACCAGGAGCTGCAGAACAGGTAAGCTGGGAGTGTTCAAACCATGCTGGTCTTGTTACTGCGCTAGTTTGTGGTAACAGCTGTTGCACAGGCCAGTTCTGTTTTATCCTTTTGTGGCTTTACATGCAATCCATTTGCTGGATGCCAATTCTCTGTAGCAGGATATATTAGGAAACTGTAGGTGTGTATGTGATATGTGTGAGTAAGAACATTAAGGGTTAAGTGTCTTGTCAAATCTTAATCTTGTCAATACTGAACTGAGGAACAGGCATGTGTGTGTGTATAAGGAGAAAATTCTAACTCTGCTCTTGTCTTGTGCTGGACTAGTACAGAAATAATCTATTACCTAGCTCTCCTAAAGCTATCCAAAACAGAAAACCTGACATAAAATAACTGAATAATAGATCTTATGCTGCCCTGCTGAACTATAAAACCTCCAACTGTATCTTCAGGCTTCTGGTGAGACACTTCAGGCAGCTGTTCAGGAGATTCTTCCTATCCTGTGTAAGTTTAATTACTAGTAGAATGTTGGAATGCTTAGTAAGGTCTTGTAATATATCTAAAACATGTTTATGAATACAGCCAGTTTAAATATGCTTTAACATCACCTGCAAGGCAAAGTTGAACATGTACTTGGTCTTAAGCCAAAAAGAAGAATTCTCAGGTTGCCCAGAGCAGCTGTGGCTGCCCTTTCCCTGAACGTGTTCAAGGCCAAGGTTGAATGGGGCTTGGAGCAGCCTGAGATAATGGAAGGTGTCCCTTGGAAGGTCCCTTTTGACCCAAACCATTCTATGGTTCTGTGAATACACTTTGCATCAGCGTGGCAGGATTGCATGTTGCTGCCTTCTTCTGGATTAATTGCCAGATTGACTCAAGCTTGTTTCATTTAACTGCATTTATCATTAACTGCTGCTCAGTACTTCACTACAACAGATGCTAACCTTTTGTCTGTCTCACAATACTCTCCAGTGTGTGGTCAAGAAATGACAAGGTTATAAAACAGAAATAAAGCAGTGTGAGGCAGACTGGACCGAGCAGTTGCAGCAGATAATTCTCAGTTCGGTTATTTGATAGTCACATCTATCAGATAAGTCTCTAATGTCAACCAGTAAAAGGAAAGAGATTCTACAGTTTAAGTAGAGGGAGCAAGTGTCTCTTAGTGACAACATACCCTACTGCATAAAACACGTTATTCTACAGGAACAATGGATTAATTTCATGTGCCATTTCTGCCACAGGTTGATAATAAAGGCCGGAATTTTCTCCATGTGGCTGTTCAGAACTCGGACATCGAGAGCGTGCTCTTCCTGATCAGTGTGCAGGCCAATGTCAACTCTCGGGTCCAGGACGCCTCCAAGCTGACCCCTCTGCACCTGGCAGTGCAGGCTGGCTCGGAGATCATCGTGCGCAATCTGGTGTGTGCTGTTCTTCTGCTTAAAGATGTACATTCTACCTTAGCGCACAGTGCCTGCAGGCTGATAATCGCGTGAAAGTCACACCACTTTTCCTGAAACAAAAAGTTCCCTTAGCTTGTGCTGTTAACTGAGCTGCCTCAGTAGCCTTCACATGAGCATGTTTGGTTTGCAGCAATCACTAGGTAGTGGTGTGTGGCAGAGCCTTGTGTGCTTCATTCACAGAAATAAGCTGTTGGCTAAAGTAGCCTTGAAACCATCCTTGACCGTATTCCTTCTTGCATCCTGACAGCTGCTTGCAGGTGCCCAGGTGAATGAACTGACCAAGCACCGTCAGACTGCTCTTCACTTAGCAGCCCAGCAGGACTTGCCCACCATTTGTTCAGTCCTTCTGGAGAATGGAGTAGACTTTGCAGCTGTAGATGAAAATGGAAATAACGGTAAACTTCAAGTCACACAAGTAAATGCAAAACACTTCAGTAGGTCTGGTAATGGTGTCTCCTAGTGGTAGAGAGCTCACTGTGAATGGGCTTGCTCTGCAAAGGTGAAATAATGAAAGTCCAGGAAATCAAAGCGGGTGAAAGGCTGGGGAAATGGAAGGAGGGTGTTTCATTTAGTTGTTAGGCTGTAATTAGTGCTGATATTCAGAGTCTTGAACCTTCCTTTTACTTTTCAGCTCTGCATCTGGCAGTGATGCATGGCCGTCTGAACAATATCCGGGTCCTCCTCACAGAGTGCAATGTAGATGCAGAAGCCTTTAATATCAGGTAATTATTTATGGTCTTAACAGACTATAAGAACCACTTTGTATTTTAAAATATATGCTAATATGCTGCTTAAAAAATATATTTGGCTTGTATGATATTATTTACACACGGATTTGGAAGTGTGCAGATGATGCTGTGTCTAAATTCTGTGCAAATTAAATTTATACACCGAGAAAGGAAAGTTAAAGTAGTCAGTTGTGTATGATATACAGAGTTACTGAGATGTAGCATTATTCAAGTCTGAACCAAATTTGAAAGCAAGGAGACTTGGATGAGTAGCTGCAGTAGCAAGCAGACTTTGATCAGGATAACAAACTCTTTTCCCCAGAGGCCAGTCACCAATGCATATTTTGGGACAATATGGGAAAGATAATGCAGCAGCCATCTGTGACCTCTTCTTGGAGTGTATGCCAGAGTACCCTCTAGACAAACCTGATGCTGAAGGAAACACAGGTAGGCAAGACTCAACAATTTAAACTTGAAAGTCACTCAAGTTGTATTCATGGTATGTCACTTTTAAAGCTGGAATAATTGGCAGTAGTATGTTAAATGCAGTACAATGCAAACATTACATGGAAACTTAAAAACTAAACATCCTGGTCTGGACTGAGTACAACACAATCTGCTACTCTGTTAGCAAGGAGCTGTCTGGCTTTTATTTTTCAGTGCTCCTCTTGGCTTACATGAAGGGAAACGCTAACTTGTGTCGTGCAATAGTGAGAGCTGGGGCTCGCCTGGGAGTTAACAATAATCAGGGAGTCAATATCTTCAACTATCAAGTTGCTACAAAACAGCTGCTCTTTAGACTGCTGGGTAAGTGCCACTTGCTACAGTGGGAAAATGTTTCTGGCTTATGCTTGCAGGGTACTTGGGAGTAAAGAGCTCTGGACACCTGACTTAGATGACAGTAATTCCAGAGAGGTAGAACTTGGGAATTTTATACACTGTCAATGGTGGGTAGAAATACTCCCATCTGCTGAAAAGTTGTACAATGCAAACTGTCAACTATTACTTTTTCTGGAAGGACAGACATGGAAACTCGGCTGGTTGTGTAGTCTGATGTAGCCTAAAACCCAGACACTGCTTTTTAACTGGTGCTGTACAGTTGCTGTGGATAATGTGGTGGGAAGCAGCTGTACATTGTCTACAAGCAAGACCCCAGTTCCTGCAAGAGTATATAAATCTGTTATACTGGATGCAGCCTAGAACTGGAAAAAGCCTTTATGTTTAGTGTAGTCAAGAGGTGTCTGAGCCCATTTTGCCTTCACATTTTTACCTCTCACAGATATGCTGACGAAAGAACCTCCTTGGTGTGATGGCTCCAACTGCTATGAATGTGCTGCCAAATTCGGAGTCACGACAAGAAAGCATCACTGGTAATATGAGCCACCTTTCTGTGCTTACAAGGAAATGGATTCCTCCCCAAATATAGTTAGGCTTGTTCTTTCCAGTAGTTTAGGAAACCTCCATGTTAACGTAGATGTATAACTAGTAATCCAGCTGAAACATTCCATCCTGTTTTACATCAGAAACTTGTGGTCTGACTGAAATAATATCTTAAACAGTCTGTGCATTTAATATTCTGATTGGTTGTAAATGAGAAACCATATCCAAGTTGCAATAGTGAAAAAGGATTTAAATACCCAGTTGTCATGGAAAGAGAGTGATGCACTTCACTCACAACAAAGGAGCAACAGTATATTTTATTGATATAAAACAGTGAGTTAACAGAAGTTCAATGGTAAATGTGGCAGTGGTTTATTAGGACTTGATGGCAAACATGCACTTGATTATTTCTTGCGTTGAGGATGGGAGAGCCACTTGTGGATGCATGAGGTTCAAAGAGGACAGCCACCAGGGCTTACACAGGAAAGGCAGGGGGATGCACACCACCACCACAGTGGTGGGATGACCTGTTCCAAAACAGGCGGCAGATTTGGGCAGGTGTTGGGAGCTCAGGTTTGGGATTCTGTTTGTAGCGTGGAAATGGCTGAAGATGAACATGAGCTGCTCTTGTGTAGATAGGAGCTGCCTTTTTTTAACTAGTCTGAACTTGTACTGAACACACTGGGTTGGAGTGGTAAGCTAAGATTTTTCTTAACCCAGTGTGCCAGAGAAGCTACACATGCATCACTTGAAGTAGTACCAGGTGACTCACTAGTACAGACCCAGCACGTGCTGTTGGCATTGGTAAACTATTCCATGGCAAATATCAGAAGATTCAAGACAAACATAGCATTTCAGTTGCTAGTGTGTATTTAATGATGCTATCATTGATAAAGAATGTCAAGCAGTAACATCCTGGTGTTCACTAGGAGAGAATTCACTTTTCTCCCACCCTTCTTCTATCAACAGCCGACACTGTGGACGCCTGCTCTGCCATAAGTGCTCAACAAAGGAGATTCCTATCATAAAATTTGATCTGAACAAGCCAGTTCGAGTTTGCAACATCTGCTTTGATGTCCTGACTCTGGGAGGAGTCTCCTAGTATGCTGTGGAAGTAAAGGGATTCCCAGTCAGTGCTCCTGACAGCAGCTCTGCTTACAAGCCCTCTGGATAGGGAAGAGGAGGCCTATACATGTCTTCTGCAATAGACTGAACTAATTAAGGACCCTGTTATGATATACTCTGGTATAAATGATTTTGTATGACTGTAAATGTATCGGGCTGCGATAGACTTCACTAGGAATCAGAGTGGATTGTTGAAACCAAGTGACAAAAAGAATTTAGACCCTCTTCTAGTTGCAGTGGGGTATGGAAGCTGAAATTTATACTGATTGAATCGGCGTAAAACAGGTCTGTCCACGACATGGTGCTTTGCACTGAGCAACTCTATTAAGTCCTGTGGCTTTCAGGCTGCTTAGTAGAGATGGCATTAAGTTTCAGGGTAACCAGGTATCTTTCTTTGCTTTGTCTTAAAGATAAACGTTCCCCTTCTCTAGAGAAGACTTCTCGTGAAGCTAAACTGAGCTGTTGCAACCACTGTTCATTTGAAGAAACTCTTCAGGCCTGGGGGTAGTTCTAAGTATAGCTCAAGAATTGTGGCCTTACAACAGAAAGCTTTACAACATCTGATGCGAAGCAGTCAGAATTGCAGATCCACATCTTGATACCTCCTCAGCAAATGACTCATTAGCTTTAGCATGTTCAAGAGAAGTGCAGGATTGTTTTAGGAAATGCTCTTGCTCATACCTGCTGGAACTGTCAATCTTCATTGCACTTTCATATTTACATTGCTGGTCCTTCCAGTTCATGGAACTTCTATGAGTGACCATGAGTTTGCTGAAAGCCCTGAGCATGTGCTAAAGGAGAAACACTAAAACTGGTGAAGTCTAACTCACAGTACAGCAATAAATGCTGAAGTGCTTTAGGAACCCCAGGAGGGAGAGCAGCACTTTCTTTGGGTTTAAGGGGCTTGATAACTGCTGTGGGAAAGTCAGTAACCCTACCAGTGTAGAATGTGCTGCACCTCTAGACACTAAATTTGGGTCCATTTTCAGCAGGATTGCTGGTGACAGGGACTGTATGTGGAGGCTTCCTATTAGGAGTAAGCTGCAGTGTTTTAATCTAGGCTGGTTGTGCTCTCTTAAACATGCTGAATCTGTAGAAACCTTACCACCACGTTGTCAGGGTAAACAGGAAAGTACTTGGCTTGTAGAGCAGGTTGTGATTTCGTGGGCAAAGGCTTCAGTTAGAAAAAAATGGGTACTTAAGCAAAACTACAGGCCATGTTAAGGCTGTTTTTATCCCAAGAGATAAAGCTAGTTTAGACTCAATTGAGCATTCCTCATCTTTACTCCATGAATTGGTGTGCATTTTTTAATGACTGTTATCTCCAGTGAACACTGTGGACAGTTGGTGACACGTTGCCCTGTTTGGAGCAGTGACTTTTTAGTCTTAAAGAGGAAGATGAGATGATAAACCAGACTGCTGCTGTTACGGGAGACTTGCTGGAGGTTTTGCCCAAACAAGGAGAGGATAGGAGAGGGTGTAATAGCTGACATTTGCATGATTAATTTCACATCAAGTCTCACTTGATCTGCACTTTGATCTTCCAATATGCACAGTATTGTAACTGGAATCACCCCTGTACCACTAGGGAAGAGCAATGGATGACAATACAAACTTGCCTCACTGTTTGATGTCTGCTGGTGTCATATTCCAACAGAATGCCCTGGGTAACACAGCTGGTCTCTAACAGTTACTAATGCAAATGGTGCATCTCTGGCATAATATTGTAGGTGAATGAGGGAAAATAGTGGTGTCAGTTAATGTTAGCTACAGTAATTAATGGTGTCAGTAACTGCAAGCTACAGTTTGAGGGTTTTCACATGAAATAGATGATGGAAAACATTGTATTTCTGGTCCATTGTTTTCTGATATTTCAGGGTGTCACTGGTTGCAAGTCTCTAGCAGTGAAAGATAAGGATAGAAAGTGCATTTGGTGAAAGAAGTCTGGACTGTAGTCCCATGATAACGTTGTTTTCCTTCTTGGTTTGGAGCTGCAGTGATGTGGAGGGGTAAGAGCATCCTCAGAATGCTGAAAGACATTTCAGAATGCTGTAGAGGAGGGGTTTTCCAAGGCCACAGCCTATGGGCTTCAGCCTAATTGGAAAACTGCACAGCATGTAATTGCCAAAGCGTCACTTTATCAGTGGCTTCTCTGATGGAAGGGGAAAGGGAACCGGGAGCTCGGCTCTAAGAGATTAAGCAAGCTTTTTAATGATGGAAAAGGTGGATCTGGTGAAAATTCAGCTTAACTGAATGGCAAGTTAAAGGCTGGGTAGTTGCTCTTCTAAAAAACAGGATATTGATTATAACTGTAAAACTCTGGGAAAGATCTGGGAAAACCATCAGTAGTGCTCCTGGTTTGCTGTTTACAGCTGGTACTGTCCCAGCTTTCTTACTGAAGTCTGAAAGGGAAGTTAAGGTTATTGTTAAATGTACAGCCTGAGGTGTTCATTAAATTTAAAGCAACTAAATTTGATCCTTTTAAAGTGCCTTTGATATAGTTTCCTTCCAGCCAACTCTAAATAGCTTTCTGACAGAGCTAAAGGGGAAAAGCTCACAACTTGAACCAAAACCCAAGTTAGTTCTTTTCTAGTTCAGCTGAGGAGTTAACCCCACCAGACAACTGGTGGGACTCAATCCCTCACACACTCTGCCTAGGTTGGTCTGATCTCTCAGACCACTGAGATTTTTTGGGAGTTTTGCTGGCAATGCTCCACTACAGGGTACAAATGTGAATGAGGCACTTGGTAATGTAGTGGTGGTCAACACATTTCTAACTCTAAACAACTGTTCTTCCCTTTTTGTAGCATAATACAGTTGTGACCAAACCCCCCACCCCTCTTACCCCTACTGTCTTTTAGTGGTATCTATTAACTCGAGACTCAAGTCTGCCAAGCATTGAACGAAAGGGTAGATGGAAAATCAGCTCGTGTCCCTGGAAGTGCTGCTGTCACACGAGGCTTCAGGCACTTCAGCAGGGCAGCTCATGGTGGTTCATGCTGTAGCTTTTTGCTCTGAGACCGGATTCCTTTTGACTGCAGTCATCTAGCACTCTTACACAAGCAAATACCTTGGTCCAGCACTCTTACACAAGCACAATCTGTGGTGTGGCTGAAATTTTGTGTCTGTAAAAGGTGCAGTCACTGTTTCACACCACTGAGTGGAGCGAGAATGTTGCTGTTGAAGGTACTAACAGAGCAGAGCAAGTTGCTGGCTAAAAGCTGACAGATGCCTTAATGCCTTCCTGTGCTGGAGATAACAGCTTGTCCAACTGCTCACATAGTGCTTATAAACTAACATGTAACAGTATGGGAGGCCAAAGCTGGATTGTTCTGTAGATCAAATGTTGATAGGCAAGTCCTCTTTTTTCTGTAACCAGCAGAGGTGGGCACTGCAGCAAACTCGTCTCTAGAAAAATCAAAGCTTGTACGAGTGACAGAAATAACTGAACCTTCTAATACCCTCTGTGAAATAGAAAAGGAAGTCTTAGAACAATGGCATTTTATCTGCAATGTTTGTCTGGAGTCATTGTAAAAATGTATTTTTCCAATATGCATTACTTTGTTGTGTAATGATTCTACTTGTAATAAAATGCAGAACTAGATGATGCATCGTGAGGTGAAACCTTGCTAAGGAAGTGTCTGCTCCTGTAGAGACAGCTGCCCCTCTGCAAGCTATCCTTACGAACCATGATAAAAAACCAGGAACACAGCACCCAATTGGGCATGACAACTTTATTCTTTGTTCTGAAATTATTCCAGGTATTCATTTTCATGTTGTGGAACTGCTACAACTGTTCTTTTGGCTGTCAGGGTCTGGTGTTCTAGTTTGTACCATGTAGTCATCTTGAATGCCTTACACTAGACTTATCTATAATCAGTCTTGTGAAACAAATCCGAGCTCCCCACAGGCCAGAGCTGGTTCATGGAGTTCATCAGTTCAAGTTACTTACACTTGGTGCACTCAGCTGAGTACTGGAGGCAGCTCAGCCCCCTGGGAGAGCACAGAGCTGCTGCAGCTTCACTTCAGGAAAAGGAAAGCTTCAGTGCAATAGCAAACCCAGCCAAGACTTCTGGGTGAGATTGTGATGCATTAGTCTTTTTATTAATAAAACTTACTAAAGTACAGATGAATGGTGAGCTTTATTAGAGCACTGTCTGTGGTGACTTGAGCCCTCTGTAACTATCACTGTTTTCTTCCCACCCTTTTCCACCCTGGGAGAATTCAGCTGAGCGGCTGAATTGGAGTACAAGCACGACAGTCTCGGAGCACTTCAGGTCAGTGAGGGTGTCTCCTTGTTTGCTTTAATAGATGACTTATTCCTAGTGCAAGACAAACTCTTCCCCCCTGTGTTTCCAAACACTAAAATGAGGAATAAACTGTGAACTGGTTTTCAACCAATTCGTTGCCCTTTTTGCAGCAGTTTATTTGATTTTTACATAGCTCTTGCAATCAAAACCATCCCCTCAGCACTATTTGCATAGTGATTAAGTGTTACAGCAAGATGAAACTTGCTTTGGTCAAGCTGTTCCACCTACACTAGGACTGGTTTGCCCTCACAAAGTATTTCTTACAGCATCTAACAGTCTTGAATTTGCTGCAACTTCTACATAGCTTTAAAAAACTCTTTTAAAGGCACTTGCCAATGATTTAGGGGGCATGGTTTCCACTTTAACAAGAACACTTTAACAAGAAATTACAGTTAGAGAGGTGGTATCTTTTCAGACATGGCAAAGGCCATTGTGGGCACTTCCACTGTGCCCCCAAGTTGTGGAGGCAGTGAAGGGCTGCTCTGCAGCTCTTTCCTGCACCTTTTACACAGCTTTATCTTCGGCATTGGTGTGTGAAATGAGTTGCTCCACCTGCCAAGATGGCTCAAGCTCAGGGCTGAGGTTCAGTTCTGCCACACATCCCATTCCCCCGGCACAGCAGGGCAGTGCCTTGGAGAGCTTCTCTTCAGGATGATGGTGGAAAAGAAACACAACACAATTGTGTAAAACACTTCAAAAGCAAAAACACTACCACCCCCAAATGTTGCAAGCATGTGCATGTTTAAATTGCTGTATGACTTCATCTCTGGCTGCTGTACTAGCCTCTAACCTTTTATCAGTGAGAAGTGCTGTAATGAACGGAGTGAATGTTGCCTTTTGTAAACTTGCTAATTAACTAATTACTTCAAATTTGGCCTCTTTTTAGAGGTGATGGTAGCTAAAAATCAGTTTATAAACTTTCCAGCTGCTTATAAATATGTGGCAGCTTCCTTAAGGAGAAGAATTGACCACAGCTCAGTAGGGAGCTGTGTCACCACTGAACCCTGATCTGGGTGTCTCTCTCAAGGCTCAGCTACACCAAAACTCATTTTAACAGCAGATTCCATTAAAACCAGCAACTGCTTCCCTGCAGCCTGAGGTCTGTAGTGCCTGAACCCTGTGCAGGTATTCCCTCCTCCCTTTTAGCCCCACCCAGAAATGGTAATAACCGGCCCTGCGTTTCTGGGAGTCACTCATGGTCCTGAATTCTGCCACCTGTGATACAGTTAAGTATGGATTTTAAGGGAGCAGGGTCTTGTGAGGACACATCTAGCTCAGGTTATAGTCTGATGGGCACAGACCAGATGGGAGGAAGTGGTATACCAGAATGGCAACAGGAGACAGATTACTGTAGGATGGTTGTGTTGCCACCCAGGCAACAACAAAAATATGCTATTTAAAACTACTCATTCCTGATCTGAACAGTCTGAAAGTAGTGAATCACAGACCAGGAGGGTGAGGTTAATATCAAACAACAATCCTCACAGGTGGCTTCAATGTCTTGGCACAGTATCTAAAGCAAACACCAAATGAGGAAATAGAGCTCTGGCCTTTGCCTTCTCCAAGGATTTGATATAGCTTGTGTAAAACTGAACTGCTCAAGTTCCTAGATACTGGATGCCTTAATTGTAGGAGAAATTCAGGCTTCTCCCTGCTACCTTTAAACTCTCTGGAGTGAGACAGGTGCCTGGGAAGGAGCATCAGCACTGCCCTGCAGCAGGGCCTGAGGACTGCACGAACTGTGGGCAGTGATGCTGCAGCAGTTCCTGTGCTCACTGACCTTGCTGCCTTAAACCACAGCACATTGCCTGTGCACACAAACATCCATTTCCTGACTGCACAAGAAAGCAGTTTAAAAATATAATTCAGGCTGTGCGTCTTACAGTTTGTTACCAGGTGTAAAGAAACCATAGGAATAAAGAAAGCATCCTGTTACTTGATTTTTTAGCCACTAACCTGGCTGAAGTGTTTCCCCCTTCTCTCAACTCCATCTCCACATGTCAAAAAGCATCACAAATAATACGAGGTTGTTATTGCTCCCTTTGCACGGACAGGTGGAAGGGATGGAGCTGGAGCTGCCCACCAAAGCACAACGTTTCACTGCAGGACTCTCCCAGCCCTGGAATGCAGCACCTGCAGTCAGCCCGTGAAGACACACTGCTCTGCCAGGGGAGGGCAGCCTTCGTACTGCTCCAGGTGAGGATTATCCAGGTCCCCTCTGTTGCTGTGCTGGGAGGAGTCTGGCTGGCCCCAGGGCGGACCTGTGCTCCTCACACACACACAGCGACTCCCCTGCGAGCCCGGGTGGTACAGCTTCCGAGGGACTCCAGCCCAGTCTCTGTTCACTCCCCCACTAGGAATGGAAAATGAAAATAAATTACAATTCAAACCCATGAAAATGCTTCCAGTCAATAGAAAATCCTTAGAAAAAAAACTAAGACAATCTGGGAAAACTAGAACTAACAATACAGTCACTGAGGTAGACTTTGCTCCCAGCAGCCAACAGCCCACAGCTGATACTTTTTTATTGGCTGTGCTTCAGAAATCTGTGGCCTGAACCTGGTTTCATCACTGCTGCTACAGGCTCTACGCTTCTGGGAGTGACCAACTTCTGCATTCCATGTTTCCATTGCTGGAAAATGAATCACAGTCTTCTGTAGCACAGCAAAATAACTTTCCTGGAGGTACCCAATTCTCACAGGTGAGATTCTTCACAGAATCACAGTGGTTTGGGTTGGAAGGGACCTTAAAGATCATCCAGTCCACCCCTGGCCATGGGCAGGGACACCTCCCACTAAACCAGGCTGTTCCAAGCCTTCTGTGCCTTGACTGAAACACAGTGATTTTGAAAACTGGGGTAAAAGAAAAAGTACTTCCCCAACTAATTGTGTCTCTTTATGTCTAAGTGTCTCTCTATGGGCCAGATCCTGCCTGTTCCCCAACCACTGCAGCTTTTAAACGTCTTACACAAGTCACTGCCACATGACACCCAGTCCCAAGGCTGACCCCAAGCTCGGTCACACAGAGAAGCAGATCCCAGGGGTACACAGTGCTGCTGGTGGACTGACAAGAAGCCCAAGCATTTTGCAGTGTGGTCTGTGAAGTGATTTCATCTTCAAACAAAATAGTCCCTAAGCTGAGAGCTAACTACTAACAGGAAAGTAAGTAGGAAATCACTATTCAAAGCTTAACCTCAATTTTATGTGGTTTAAGTGAAAGTGTTGTGGCATCAGCTTGTGAGACAGGCTGTGAAACTGTCTGAAAAACACAAGTGAATGCTTGTATTCCTGACAGGTGACAGAACCTGTTTGAATCCCAGTTCTACTGGGATTTCTGTCCTGTTTTGCTGAGAACAGGAGGATCATGTGCACATGAGGCAAATTCTTTGATTCCAGTGATGGAAGAGGTTCATCCTGTAGAAAAGGAGGGGACCTTCTCACTCTCTACAACTGCCTGACAGGAGTTTGGAGCCAGGTGGGGGTCAGGCTCTGCTCCCAGGGTACAAGGAACAGGACGAAAGGAAACAGCCTCAAGTTGTGCCAGGGGAGGTTTAGGTTGGACATTGGGGAAAATTTCCATTGGACATATGGAAAGGGTGGTCAGGCACTGGCACAGCTGCCCAGGACAGTGGTGGAGTCCTCAACTCCTGCAGGGATTTAAAATCCATGTGGATGTGGCACTTAGGGACACAAGTTAGTGCTGGCCCTGGCAGTGCTGGGGGGGATGGTTGAACTTGGTGGTCTCAGAGAGTTTTTCCCACCTGAACAACCCTGGGAATGCACACAGGGACAGGGACCATGCCTGGCCTATTCCAGCCCTGGCAGCACCACTGCACACACAACCTGTGCCAGGTCACAGCCCTCACCTACAGCCTATGGAGTGTGGTAGCTGCAGAAGCCAGGGCATCTTCCCATGCTCCTGCTGCCAGGAAGGACAACAAAGCAGAGGGCACCCAAAAAAAGGGCAAAAATGCCTGCTCCGAAGGGTACCAGTTTACCTCCGTCTGGAGCACCAGAACCGGGTGCCTTTAGCAGAGCTCCATTCAGAGTTGCAGGGTGGGAACTGCTGCTGCTTCTGCTGACGTTCTGCTTGGAATTTGAGAGCTTCCTCAATGGCAGCCTCAGCCTCCCTCAGGGCTTTAGTCGGTACCCCATTTTCATCGTAGAATCTGCCCACCAGCTTCCCTGGGAGAGGAGAAGAATTAAGACCACAGTGTTTCCATGCAAGGAAAATGCATAGTTCTGGTGGGGTTTTATTTTCAATTTATTTAAAGACACAAAAAAAAAAAAAAAAAAAAAAAAAAAAAGGAGCTGTACCNAATGTCTTAAATTTTAAAAAACAAAAAAAAAAAAAAAAAAAAAAAAAAAAAAAGGAGCTGTCACCATGGCCCAATTTTAGAACCAAACTGAGCTTACATGCCTTCAACCCTTGGATCACACAGCAATTTACCCATATTAATACATCAATGCAGGACAAGCTTAGGCATTGTCAGTGCTTAATTTCAGACTCGTTAAAGATCTGAAAACCAAAGCCAGTTTCAGCTGCACAACCCAGAAGCCTTTCCCACCCATGCACCTCATTTCCCAAAATAGTTTCCCTGTACTGCTGCTCCTACAGTCTCCCGAGACCTGGTGATTTCAGGCTGGCTCCACGCTTTTTGCTCAGCAGAGACAATCAAAGCAGGGCAGGGCTGGGTGGGAAAACTATTAAACTTTCCCTTGGAGGGAAGCAGACCTCCAAGGTCTGGCTTGGCTGCAGCTCTAGCTGGTCCCTCACAGGGTTCAGGACCTTGGGTTCCAGCACAGCTGGCAGACCCTCACCATGGTGACACCCTGCAGGTGAAACCTGTCACTGTGTCCCCGACCTCCCACCACCCACCTGCGTGTCCCTTGTGTGAGCCCACCCCGCGACACACACCCACCCAGTGACACCCACCCACGGGCTTGTAGTTGTCGCTGTAGAAGCTCAGCCAGCTGTGGATGGAGAGCAGCTCCCGCGGCGACAGCCCGGACACGTCGTCCACCAGCCCCGCCGGGGTGAAGTCGCCGCTGGCAAACGCTCTGGTGGCGTCTCTGCCTGCGGGGCAGCGGGTGGTGAGAGCCCAGCAGGCGTGAGACCCCCACCCCCAGCCATGGAACGAATCCCCCAGCCAGGGCTGCGACCCCCAGCCACGGAGTGAATTCTCCGGCCAAGGAATGAGCCCCCAGGCATGGAGTGCATTCCCCAGCCAGGGGTTTACCCTGACCCCTCACCCCCAGCCAGAGGTGAGACCCTCAGCCGTGGAGTGAATGCCCCTGTTAGGGGATGACCCAACTCCTCCCTCCAGCCAGAGGGTGAATTCCCCAGCCTGGGGATGATCCCCTCCCCAGCCAGGCCATGTCTGACCCACACCCAACCCCCGCCTCCCTCACCGGAGGTACCTGCGAGCCCGCTGTACGCGCCGCCGGGCCCATAGTGCTTGCGACCCCGCTCCACATCGAAGACCCGTCCCAGCAGGGCGAGGTAGAGCCCGGGCTCGCCCGGCGCCCCTCGGTATCGGCGCAGCTCCGCGGCGCTGAGCAGGCGGGCGCGGGGCTCGAACCCGCGGTGCAGGAGGCAGGCGGTGGCCAGGCACAGCAGCGCCGCGGCTGCACCCCGCCACATCGCGCCGCGACACCACGGCGCTTGCACGACAGTTTCCGCGCCGCACGGCAACGTGGTGGCCAACCACGGCCAGCGCCCTGCGCAAGGGACGGCCGTGCAGAGGGCGCGCTTTACGGCAGCGTGGCAGCGGAGCACGGAAACGGAGTTATGGAATACTTTGGGTTGGAAGGGACCGTAAAGCTCATCCAGTGCCATCCCCTGCCATGGGCAGGGACACCTTCCACTATCCCAGGTTGCTCCAAGCCCTGTCCAACCTGGCCTCTAACGCTTCTACAGATGGGGCAGCCACAGCTTCTCTGGGCACCCTGTGCCAGGGCCTCCCCTGTGTCACAGGGAAGAATTTCTTCTAAATGATGTTGTTCATCACAGATGATGTTGTTCTGATTCGCAGAATCACAGAATCTTTAGGGTTAGTGCCCTCTGGAGATCACCCAGTCCAAGCCCCTGCCAAAGCAGCGTCACCTGGAGCAGGTGACACAGGAAGGTCCAGGTAGGTTTGGAATTTCTCCAGAGAGCGAGACTCCACGCCCTCCCTGGACAAGTCTGTCCCAGTGCTCTGCTACACTCACGTAAAGAAGTTTTTCCTCATGTTGAGATGAATTTTGTCGTGGTTTTGTGCATGGCCATTACTCTGCATCCTGACACTGGGCACCACTGAAGAGAGTCTAACACCGCCCTCTTGGCACCCGTTGGAACTATTTCTATGAATTAACGAGATTCCCCCTTAGTCATCTCCACACTAATCAGGCCCAGATCCCACAGTTTCTCCTCACCAGGGAGTTGCCCCAAAGCCCTCCACCCGCGTTGTTTCCTCCGCTGGATCCTCTCCAGCACCACCTCTTTTTCCATCGGGTGTCACGCGGGCCGGCGGGGCGAGGCTTTGCGGCAGCGGGTGCCGCTTTGCGGCGGTGTGGCGCTTTGCGGCAGTGTGGCGCGGGTGGCGCTTTACGGCGGTGTGGCGGCCCCGCGCTGACAGGTGCGGCGGGCGGGAAGTTGCTGACTAAGGCGGGCCGGGCCGGGCGGGGACCGGCGGGAGCGGCGGCACCGGCGGCGGCTGCGAGGGGCTCCCGGGCGGCTCATGGGGACG
>VZRN01001252.1:2199995-2211680 GCA_013397935.1 Dasyornis broadbenti
TTTTTTTTTTTTTAATGTCAGTTATCAGTGATCATGCTTAGCAGCGACTTAGGAATAAAATGGGTATTTACAGCAATATTTCTGCTGTTGCTACTCCTGGTGCAGCTGAGAGCACAGGTGTGGTGACAGCACAGATAGGAAATCCTGCCAGAGTAATTCCTCTTGATACTTCCTAGCGTTATCAGCAAGTCAAAGTTTACCACGCTTAATTTTATTGTAGCGGTGAAATTGTCAAGTAGGAGTTTTGGAAAACTTGCAAGAAAGTAGTGTAACAGAGACCCCCACACACAGCCAGAAGGTGTTAAGGTTAGGTTTAATGGTAGAAGAGAGTAGTTTCCTTTCTGCTGGGATTTCGAGTTTTCCCTTTCTGTGGGAAAAGATACAGAGAATTTAATATCACTTAAGCGTTAGCTTTACTCTGTAGCAATCCGAAATTCAGCAGAATACCCTATTGGGAATTCCACACTCAGTTGAGAAAGTGTCTGTGTCTGAATTCCGTAGTGCAAGCAGCTCCTGAGGCTCAGCAGTCGCTTCCCGCTGTCTTTGTTTTGCTCTCGAGTAGCAGAATAACTGTGTAAACTGTTAAATCAGGCACACAGGCCTCGAATCAGTGCTGAGAGGTGAACAAGGCTCCTGGAACCTGGGAGGAGATTCATTTTGCTGTACAGATAGGTGTGTTTATACCAGACTGGTTTAAGTAGTTTGGTAAAATGCTGCCTCCACTTCCAGTTCCTTTACAAGAAGAGCCAGCAACAAACACATCTTCATTTGTAACAACGGCAAAGGTGAAATTAGTCCATTGGGGTTCTTTCTGTTGGCACAAATAGCTGAGCTTTGTGGGCTGCAGAAATATTTTGAGGATTGTCTGTATTGCACATCCTCCTCTGCATGAAGAATCTATTTGTTTTGGTTTCATTTCCTGCTCTAGGGAGCGGGGAAAAAGCTTGTCACAGGATTTACCATGGCGCGGTTATGTGGTCACATCTGGTCTGTCCCGCGAAGTCGAGATGTTGAGAGCTCTGTGGAAAACCTTGGTGTCATCGTTCCTGTAGCTGGCACCAGCTCATGAGCTGTGGTATT
Organism: Dasyornis broadbenti; assembly: GCA_013397935.1. Classification (NCBI taxonomy): domain Eukaryota; kingdom Metazoa; phylum Chordata; class Aves; order Passeriformes; family Dasyornithidae; genus Dasyornis; species Dasyornis broadbenti. Next base: position 2,201,076 of record VZRN01001252.1, read on the forward strand.
TGGGATTTCCTGGGTGTGTTTTACACTGACGAGAAGTCAGTTTGGGGGTGGCAGGTCACTACGTTTCACTTTTTAATGTTTGTAGAGTCCTGTGGTACAGCCCAGGTTTTGATCTGCCCTTTCAGTTTCTCTGTTCCCAGTGCTGGGCTGTGAGCACAGACTTCAAATGTTTTGTGGGCAATATTTAAATGCAAAATCTGTTTTCTGGATAAACGGAATCCTTCTTAGTACTGCTTCAGCAGTTGTCATGCCATGTATCCAGCTTTGGCTGGCAACATTAATGCTGCAGATGTACTGAGAGCAGAGGGTGAAATATGAAGTTCTCCCAAGTCACCTTTCAGATACCCTGTTGTGCCATGCAACTCCTGAGCTGTGAAATGAGGGGCTGATTTTTCCATATGCCTATTTCCAAGCAATCCTCTCACCCATCATTTCCCAAGAGAGATGTTTCTTATATGCTTCTTCATGTTTAGGGTTGAACTGTGTGGAGTTACTGCTTTTATTTAGGAGTAGGATGAGCTGGGTTGTGTTAAAGCTGCTGCTGAATTTGTATTATGTCCCAGTCCTGCACACAACTCAAAAACTCTGAGTACAAATTGACACACAGATATTTTTTCCGCTTTTCTTTCTTTCCCCCATTACCCAGGACAGCAGTAGAAATTGTGTATGTTTTTTTGTCACATACAGAGTTTAAGTTATACTGAACAGTCAAAAAATAATTTTAGAATTCTAGGTTTGGTGCAATCTCCTGAGATCATAGGAAGAGTTTAAAAATAAAATAACAAAACACTGCATTAAGATGTGAAGAAAATATATGTGGTAATCCCTCCTTACCTGAGAGTATAAGAAATTGGTTTAAAGTAGGTGTCAGCAGATCCAGCCTTGTTGCCTTGTGTGTGTTTTATTGTCACCACGAACCACCTTGTAGTTTAGTAATTGCACAGTCTGACTTCAAATATGAGGAAAAAAATGGTGAGAATGGTGGGGTGTGAAACTGTACATTGAATTGTTTTGGCAGCTGAGTTATGTGTATTAGAATTAATTCCCTCTGGCTTTTTGTCCTCAAGCAAAGGTATTGGCTTTTTGTTTTGGGATCTGCCCAGTATCTGGGCTGGACTGGCCATGGTGCCTGCTGGATGCTCAGCGCCAGCTTTGCTGCTCAGAATAAATGTTAAAGGTGATCATTATTAGCTTGGGTTCAGCTGTGTGTTTAGTTAGACTTTATAAAGCTCCCAAGCTAAAATTCAGCTCTGTGCCACAGAAGTGCCCTCAGAGCTTTAGTCAGCTAAAACACTGTGTTTCGTTTCTGTTGTCTTCTGAGGACTTTGCTCTCCTTTTACCAGTGTAATTATGCCATGGTTAATTGGCAGGTTATTTTGAGCTAATCATTTCGGGTTACTGCTCTCTAGGATAGCACTTTTAATGATACATCAAGTTTGATAATCAGGTAACAAACCAAGAGATTGAAGCAGGAGCTTCCTCCTGAGCAGCAGCAATCCCTTGACTCAGACACCTGTGAGATCATCTGTTCTTAGAGACCCCATTTACTTGGCTTGTGTGGCTGAACGTGAAATATAAAGTTCATGTCTGTGAGACTTAAGTCTTGCTTGTAAAGAAATAACCTTTTGTAAGTGCATTTCCAATTTATATGAAAAAGGTGGATGCTCCTGAAATACTGTATTTCTCTTTTGGAACAAGTTCCGGTTTTTTAGGAATTAAACAGAAGTTTGTTTCAAAATTAAATCTGATTGTGAAAATATAGCCAGATTTTTAATAGTAGTGTGTCACTGGATCATGGGTTCTCTGAAATGGCTAGTTAAAGTAAGTTACATTTATGAGCTTAGTTCTGTTCTGTAAGCTCAGCTGAATAAAAATATCTTGTACTTTTGTTAGTTCAAAGTTGTGAAATGAGATGTGAGTTACTTTCTGTATGTGCTCAATACAACTTTTTTTATTAAAAATTTTATTAAGGTCAAAGTTAATAAAGCTGCCAGTGGTTCTCTTCAATAAAAACCAAATCCCAGCCCTTTTCTAACTCTATCCACTCTTTTCAAAAATACTTAGACAAACTATATTAAACTGGTATTTAGTGTGGGAGGACAGTTTATGGAAGGAAAAATCAATTGAAAAAATATTACTGTTCTTAGGACAATTTCTTAAAGAAAATATTTGAACCCTGAAGGAATTTGAGTGGATGCAGTGAGAGGGGGATGCAGCAGTTATGAGTAATGGAAGGTGTGGCTTCTGGCACCAAACCACCCTTAACTGAGGAGCATTTTTGTGTTTTGTGAGCACCTTCCTGACAGTCCCAGCTGTCTGTGGATGGATCCTGCTGATTCACTGATGTAGATGATGGGTTGTCTCCACCTAAGCATGACTCCAGTTGACTTTTATAGGAGGGCACTGCAAATATCTTCAAACTTGCTAAACACTGCAGATTTCCAGACAGGCTGGACATTCCTGTTACCATGAATTCAATAGTTGGGAAAATGGATTATTTTTATTTTGTTTTAATAGTGTTACATTTATTGCTGTGGTTTTCTATGAAATACCTTGGATTTCTATTTGAAGGAAATACACTGAAATAACTTTTCTTTTTTTGTTACTCTTCAGGCCTTTGCACAATTTGATGCTGAAGGAGATGGCACCGTAGATGTGGAGAATATGCTGGAGGCTCTTAAGAATTCTAGTGGAGCAAATCTTCAGGGGGAGCTGAGCCATGTAATCAGGCAACTGCAAGCTTGTTCACTGGTGCCAGGTATGGGAGCCGAGTGTTGGAAGAAAAGGGTTTCCCAAGTCCTGCCCCATGGAAGGGGTGCTGCTTCAATAAATTGCTTTAATAGCATTGCTTGTCCTAATCTTATCAAAACCATCCTCCAGAAGATTCTTGCTTGTCTAGTGTCAATCAAGTGGAGTTGCTGTAAATGAAATATTTCCCAGAATTACACGCAGAACTTCCTTTCATAAATAACCACTGTTTCCTTTTTTGTGTGACTGGGGAGTGTCTTATCCCTCTTTGGGTTATCTCACAGATAGAGAAGTGTTCCTTGCAGAATATTGGTGAGTGCCCAGCTAATGCAATCTTGTCCTTGGTAACTGGAGGAATAAATCCTCCATGGAGTCTGTTCCAGGGGATGAGTCACATACTTTATTATTATTATTATATTGTTATTCAGCAGTTGAAATCCTGATAAAACATAATTCAAGTTTTATAGTTTATAGTTCAGAAAGTGTCAGTTTTCAGAATTTGATTTCTGGGATAAGTATCAGTTACTGACTTTCCTTCCAAGCTTTTGATGATAAGTGGCTAAAGGGGATTTGCCTTAAAGGATCAGACAAGAAACACTAGAATTGGCTATAGATAAGTCAGAGGAGAGGACTTGAGAGTTGTGTTCTATGCGTGTAAATGCACTGGGATTCAGAGTAGCACTGTTCAGGAGCTGACATTTCTTACCAGGTTGGTGGAAAGCATTAGGCACCTCTTTGGGAATAATCCACAATGGCAAAGGGGAGATGCCCAGTGTAGCTCAGGGGGAGTGATGCAAGTACCTGAGCTCGTTAACCAAGCAGCAGCTGCTTCACTTAGATTTTGAAAGTAAGGGTTTGGGGCAGCAAAATAAACATAAGATTTTTGGTAATTGTTCTGAACTCCTTCAGGCATCTCAAACCACTGGCAAGAATATTTGTCTGCACCTTTCCCTGCTGTAGAAGTTGCAGACTGGAACTACACTCTTTCATAGTTGTGATGCCTAAGGAAATGATGTCTGTTTCCAGGGTTTATTGATATATTTTCTGAATCGAAAGAGCGCCTGGGCCTTCATGCCTCAATGATCCTGAGATTCTTGCACCGCAACCGTATTTCCAGTACTGCCATCCCTTACCCAGTGCTGGAGTACTTCAACAACATCTGCACCATGCGCTCGTCTGTGCTGAAGGATTCTTTGGATCGACTGCTCCTAAAAGAGAGAGGTATGCAATATCTTCCGGTTTTTTGGGTTTTTTTTTTCCAGGATGGTAGCTCAACCATGGCTTTGGAAAAAAAGATTACAGATAAAATTAAAAGCTTTCTTTACTATGTCACCTCTAATGGTCTTGACTTTTTATGAAGTTGATCTGCATGCTTCTGTGGATTTTTGTAGGTTTTTTGAAGCACGTAAATTTATTTCTGAACTACTCAGCAATCTGAGTAACACTCTGGCGTGTTCTTATCTCTCTCCTGGAGTGTTCCAGAATCGATGATTCCTCATTTGTGATACTCTTCATTCAGTCAAATATCTCTACTAGTTGCTAGAAACTTAGTTTCCGTGTGAAGGTGAATGTTTTCTGAAGTTGACTGTTCAGTATTAATAGATACTTTATCATTTTGGACTGGAGGTGGTGAATCTTTTACTGTATCTCTGATGGGACTGGCCTGGTCCCTACGGCAATGGCTCCTTTTCTTCACAGCTTGACTAGATATTTTCAGATTTCTGCACTTCTATTGAAATAGATCAAGTTACTTGGGAAAGAGCCTGCTTTGTCCCTTTCCTAGAACACCTGAATTGCAGTTTTCTCCATCATAATTACTTTTCCCTTTCATCTGTTTGTATTTGGGCACAAAAGTAATAAAGCACTGGTGAGGCCAGTAATGAAAGGGGGAGATAAAGGCTATTGAACTCCAGGCACTGGAGGTGTTTTCATAGTGACAGTGGGAGATGGAGATTATTGCAATTTCATCTGAATTGAAGCTTTGCTGTCTCCCAGTTTCTGTCAGAAACAGTCCTTCAGGGGCTCTGTTCAGTGCCAACAAGATAATTTGTGTAAGAGAGTTCTTACAAAAGTATAACAATTCTCAAAACAGGCCAAAGAAGAATGTTCTGAGTGATTTCTTTGCAGAATACCCCAGTGACCTGAATGGTAATCAGGAGTCAGACAAGCTGAAGTCTGTCACAAAGTGCTACACCCACATCGAAACCTCCTCCAACTCCGCCGATATCGACAAGATGACAAACGGAGAAACTTCCTCCTTCTGGCAGTCGGATGGGAGTGCTCGATCCCACTGGATACGGTGAGCTGAGGGGTGGGAATGTGAGTCCTTGGGCTGACAGGCTAAGGGTGTTGTGGTGGATGATCCTGGCTAGATGCCAGGTGCTCCCAAGGCTGTTCCGTGACTCCCATCCTCAGCTGGGCAGGGGAGAGGGAATGTAACGAAAGGCTCATGGGTCAGGGGCAGGGAGAGCTCTCACCAGCTGCCATCACGGGCCAGACAGACTGGACTCAGGGAATTTAGTGCAATTTATTAAATCAGAGTGGGGTAAGGAGAAGCAGAACCAAATCTTCCCCACCCTTCTTCCCAGGCTTAGAGAAAAGCAGAAGAGAAGTTATCTCCTCGCCTCCAGAGGCGCAGGGGGATGGGGAATGTGGGCTGCAGTCAGTTCATCACATGCTGCCTCTACCACTCCTTCCTCCTCGGGGGCAGGACTCCTCACACCCTTCCCCTGCGCCTAAACCTTGTCACACAGACCCACTACAGGTGTAATTGAAAACAACTGGAATTAAAGAGTGACAGATGGATACTTCTGGAAAGCAGAAGTCATTAATCTCTGCATAAAGTTTAAATGCCTGACCGCCAAATAAAAGGTCACGTGTAAAACGCCTGTGGTGACGCACAAGCCTTACTGTGAAGTGAAGCTTTCCAAGCTGTAGTACAGTGGTTGGTACTTGAATAGAAACACTCGGCCACTGTCTAGGAAGTTCCATGAAACAGAAATGCTCAGTAAACCAGAAATGTTTAGTGGTTTTTTTCAGTGGTAGATCTAAGAATGTATGCTTAAAAAAAGTCTCATTTTGGTCATTATTGACACTGCATTTTTATTCCTGAGGAATGAATTGTCAGTTGAAAATATAAATAGAAAATTCTACAGTCTCTCAGAGGCAACTGTTTTCTTAGTCAAAATTCTTTAACTTGTTCACCATGGTATGGGGTTAAGAACACCTGTGAAGCGTTAGGTAAATTTCAGAGGATTCATTTGTGTTTGTAGAGGTGGAAAATGAGTGAATAATAATATAATATATATTATACATACACATGCATAATATTATAATACATAATAATAAAAGCACAGCGCTTGCCTTACCCTCTCTTCGCAAAATCTATTTTATCCTCTTTTCTTTGCAGTTTAAAGATGAAACCAGATGTGGTTTTGAGACACCTGTCCATTGCAGTGGCAGCTAACGACCAGAGTTACATGCCACAGCAAGTCACAGTGGCAGTGGGAAGGAATGCCAGCAGTCTCCAGGAGGTCCGAGATGTTCACATTCCAAGCAATATCACTGGCTACGTAACACTGTTGGAAAACGCTAACATTAGTCAGATGTGTGAGTCAATAAAGATACCATTGGGATACTGGTTTGGTGCTTTTTTGGAAGGTGAAAGGTTGGGTAGATCGTGGAGAGATGTGTTGAAGTGTCAGTCACCAGGGGTGACACTTTGGACCTTGTCCTTGGGTCAGAGAAATGGTTTTAATTTTAGTTTAATTTCTAGCCTGTAAGAGAGTCTTCTGAGACTTTCTCGTGGCTTCTGGAATGTGGGCTAAGGGTTGAAGAGAACAATGACCAAAGATGCAGTTTAAGCCTCTCGATGTGAAGACATGGGGCAATTTTAAAATACACTTGCTTGCAGAGTGAAAGCATATGTTGGCTGATAGTATCTAGCAAAAAAATCTGCTTTTTTTGGTACTGAAACTCTGAAGTCGGTCCGATGTAAGGCAGGTTTTATGCGCAGTGTTTTTAAATATGTTATTTTCGAGTCTGGTGGTTCTGTGGGTGCTATATTGGAATCAATCAAGAAAAGCTGCTCCTTGCTAAGATGGTTTCTGCAGCTTTAGGAATATCGTCCCTTCCGTTCCAAGAGATACTTTTCCCTGAGAGGAGCTTTCACTGCCACAGAAGTGGGCAGCAAGGATGTTGTTTCTCAAAAGTAACCAGGACCGTGCCATCTGTGCAAAATGGTCAAGAACTTGCGTGAAAATTTTTATATAACTTAAAACTTTGCTTTTAGGCTTTGCTCCTTTTTCCTATTATCTCCACAACCACTTGCTTTCAAGACATTTCCTATGTGTGTAGGTAGGAAGGTACTGGTGAAATAATCTGCAATCTATTTTCCACTTGAAGGATATTTTACTGTAAATTGGATCCAAATTGAATCTGTAATGGATCCAACAGGCTATTTATTCAGAGGCTAAATTTTCCAGATCAGAGGGTGCACAGTGCTGTTCCGTATCTGCCATTACTTTTCAAAGAGATCCTTCAGTAATCTAATGTATGGAACTGGATTCTTCCAGCTCTAATCTAGCAGAAGAAATGGGAAAAAAAAAATTCTGCTTTGTGTTTTGACAGATGTACAGATAAACATCAAGCGTTGCCTTAGCGATGGGTGTGACACCAGGATCCACGGGCTCCGGGCTGTGGGCTACCAGAGAGTGAAGAAGGTGGGAGTGTCCGTGTGCGACGCCTCGGCCATCTGGTACTGGTCCCTGCTCACCTCTCTGGTGACAGCTTCCATGGAAACGAACCCAGCATTCGTTCACACCATTTTGCAGAATACTCAGTAAGTACCAAACGTACACAGGGTGTGATTTTATCTACTTCGTAATTTTTTTAGAAAAATACTTGTGGCTTTAGTAAGCAATCTGCCTTATGTAACTGGTTTCCACTCCCTCCATTAAGGTGTTTAAACATCTTTTTCTATCTCGTTGCTCAGATTTTTGATGTTTCTCTTCTATCCATTTGCACATACTAGAACAAGTGTAATTCCCCTGGCTGTTTCATCTAAGCTGGTTGTTAAACCATGACGGAATGGACACTGAAAAATAGATTTTTCACCCATCCGTTGACTTGTAATGATTTTGAGCAGCCTAAAATGAATTCATTTTTCTTGTCTAATATTAATCAATAAAATTAACATCTTCCCCTTATGGCTGAAACCTAATTTAGCTTAGTTTTCAGCAGATATCTGCTTGTGTAATGCCTTGTAATGCATTTTATGGAAATACAGTCGAGTATATGCACCATCCTCGTGTAAATGTTTGCTTGTGGTGATTGACCATTTTCTGTGTAATGTTTCCTTGTTTGATTGCCAAACACTTCTGCTCAATGACTTGAAGGATTGGAATCCTAATAAAACCTCTCCACACCCATATCAGCTTTTATAGAGCTCAGTTAGCACAGTGTCACCACGCTGAAGAGCAGGGCGGTCATTAGCTTAATGAATCCTGCAGGCTGAAGTCCACTAAGCCTATCTTTTCATTTATGTCATCTGTGAAATCTCTTTAAAGTTTAGAAAACTTCATATATGCTCACGCCTTAGACAGGCCCATAGTTGCAGGCTTTGCTGAAACTGAGGGCCTTCAGTTTTGGTAAAGTTTAGACATTTTTTAGGAATATAACAAGAACACTGAGCTAATAAAGTCTGAAAGAATTATAATGGAGAAAGCTTGACTGAAAACATGCTTTCAGGAATTAGATTCAGTGTTTAGAATTATAAAGCAAAAATCCCAGACTTCAGTACAGAATGGAATAACTTTAGTATTGGATAGAATGACTTTTCATGAAAACGCTTAAGAATTCCTAATTTCAGGGATTATCACATTATCTTTGGAAATTAAGGAAAATTCTGATTTGAGCTAACAAGTGTCTGTCTTAGTTTCTCTAATTCTTCTGAGGGAATTTCAAATCAATTTTCCCTTTATTCATAGGCTCTTGCTCAATTCTAGATCAATTTATAATGAAGCATTGCTTGGACACTAAGCTATTTATAATTTGTAATCTGTCACAGATTTAATTCAGAACTCCTTGATGTGTTTGTCTCATTAAGTCTGAGATTGAGGCTAGACTCAAGATTACCCAGAAGTCAGTGAACTTTCCCTGCCTAGAATGCAGTACTGTTGTTCCCTTTTGAAGAGATTCTCTGTGTAAATGGATTCTGTGCACTCAGAAGCAATTTGCAGAGACCTGCCCACACAAAGCATGAAGATTCAAACGTCTAATTCACTTTAGGAGGCTGTTTTCTCCAGTTCTGCCTGGTTTCCTGATACTATGTTTCATCTTTTCCTAGGAAAGCACTGCAGCACATGCCACCTCTATCTCTAACACCGGGCTCCACAGATTTTTCAAGCTTCTTATCGCCAAATGTTTTGGAAGAAGTAGATAGCTTCCTTATCAGAATAACAAGGTGAGTATGTGTGGTTGATGCAGTGGGAAGTGGTTTAGAGGAGTCTGTAAAGCAAATTTTTACATCTTCACTCACCTGCTCTTTTTTAAATATCTTGAAAAATTCAAATACGTCAAGAAACCGGCACCGGAGAGATTCCATGGCAGCTTGTCTTGATTTAAAACCAAAATGTCCCAAATTTTCTTTTCACGCTGTTGTTGTTTTCCCTCCCCAGTTGTTGTACTACTCCAGAGGTGGAGCTGACACTCCTGGCCTTTGCCTTAGCCCGGGGCAGTGTCGCCAAAGTGCTGAGTTCCCTTTGTGCCATCACTGATCATCTGGACACTCCCTACAAGGCTTCCTCACTTATCTCTTCCATGGCAGCAGTCAGACAGAACCTGCTCTATAAATATGGTAATGGAACTTGCATGCTTAAGAAAATACACAGCTTCGAGTTGCTCTGCTTGTTGGTATTTAAAATTATCCAAGTCTTCTAAATTAAAAACTGTCACTGAAATCACAGCCTAGCAGCCCTAGAAGTTGGTGATTGATGAGCTTTCCGTGGTCAAAGAATTGAACCAAGTGGGATCTCAGGGCAGGAAATACGAACTTTGTAGCTCGTGGCCCCTGTAGCAGAAGGGTGATGATGGTGTTTGTGTTGAATAAAAGGCAAAGGACAGCAAGTATTTTTATTCTTCCAATAAGACACTTACTTGTGTGTGTTCAGCCTCAGTGAGCACTCTTTCCTGCAGGCATGTACAAATTTAAGATGCATTTTAAATGTAATGTTGTTAGCATCTCTTTATGGTGCTTTAATTTCACTTTTTTAAGTTTATAAGGTGAGTTAAAGTTAAGTTTTTATAATCTGAATATGTCGTGAGTGTAGAGCTGTTCGTGGTCTGGCATCACGTGGTGATTTTGCTGTATTGGTTGGAGTTTTTGGATAAATCTGTATTTTCTCAAGTGTCAACTTCTGAGATTCTCATTAGTCTCTCATGAACAATTTTTCCCATTATTTTCCTTTTAGTATATTTTGTCAGTACTTCTTGTCTTGTCCCAAAGAACATAATTCTTTTATAATTATTGGTCTTTACGTTTGGGAGTTTTGAAAGTTGGTTCATTTTCCCCAGAGTAGCCAATGCCTTTTGTAAGACAAGTGGTATTTCATGGATTGTGAGCTCCAAAGTGTGACAACAGTTGAAGCAACATTAATTGTCATGATTTTCATTGTCCTTCTGTCTGTATCTAAAACTCTTAACTACTTTAGATTAATGTATCTCTCGTATTCCAGTTTCCCTCCCCTTTTTTTGGTCTGACAGTGGTAAAAATCTCACAGTATTGTAATTTTTTCCGTTTTTTTTTTTTTCCGTATGAAGAACTTTGGAAAACATACTCTACCATTTTAAATGAATTTG
>VZRN01001252.1:2211711-2229786 GCA_013397935.1 Dasyornis broadbenti
AGGAAAGCCTTTACGGCTGACTCTGCAAGCGTGTGATGTAAAGGGAAAAGAAGATAAATCAGGGCCTGAAAACCTCCTTGTAGAGCCATGGACTGGGGATGGTAAGAACTTGGACTTAAAATCCATAATATTAGAATCATAAATTCATTTAATTTAGAAGATTCCACCAGAGATAATGACTGTTAACAATGTTGTAGTGCTGTTCCATATTTACTTATACATATTTGGTTCTTCATCGTTTCATGCCATGGAAGATCTGTAATTTAAAAAAGAAAGGCAAATTTAACAAACAAAACACAAACCAAAACAATATACAAATTTGATTTTACAACACTATGGATTTCTCATGAACCAGTTTATTGTCAAAAGAAGCCAACCAAACAAAAAGATTGGATTTAGAGGAGAATTACTTATGTTCTACATGGAAGTTAGCAATGAGCTGTCACAGAGAATATTCTCCTAGAGGATATTTTGGGGCTTGAAGTAATGAATCCCTGTTTTTTCCCAAATCTTGATGGGGAGAGAGTTTGTAGAAATCATTGAAATTCTCACTGCACGTACCTATTAATTCCCCCTAAAGACTCTCTTTGTTAATGCAATGCTTTTATGTACTGGATACAACCGAAACAAAGAGATTTGTGTTTCTTGGCGTCCTTTTTAAGTGAAATGCCACCTAATCTTTTTTTTTTTTAAATGGTTTATTGTCTTGTGCAGTGCTACTGGTAAATGAAAGCCATTGTGGCAGAAAATCAGGCACATTCTAAATGCTTGTTCTACTCCTCTGTTTGTTCACGTGTATTATTTGAGTTTATTCTTTAGTTATTTGGTGGCTTGTCTCCTGTTGTTTTATGGGTCACATTTCGGGGGCCAATTCACTGAGTTCAGTGGGTAGAGCCACAAGCCAAAGCAATATTTGGGAATTACTAAAAAACTTTAATGAGAAAATAGTCTTGAAACTGCTGCAGATACTGCAGTGCTCAGAGAGACACTGCTTGGAGACTTTTGTGTATGTACTGATAAAATACAATATTTTAAGTTGTCTATTTTCTTTGAAAACTTTTGTTAATGATCATTTCACTGCAAGAGAGCTGTGGTTTCGATTCCCCCCCCTTCAGCCCACAGTCCCAGTGTTCTCATTCAAACCCCTTGCAGTGGCACTCATTCCAACCTCATTTATTCCCATTCCTGTTTTAGGTTTTCTTACTGAAACTGGGAAAACCAGAGCAAGTATCATTCTTTCTACTGGAACTGAATCTTCCTTTCAAGTGACACAAATCAGAATAAAGGTATGTAGTTCCTGTGAGCTTTTGAGGTAGAAGACTTAATCTTTTTCCCTAGTGGTGGAATTGAATTGGGATCTTTTTTGTATGAACTGAAATTTAAATTCATTATGAAATACTGTTATTTTAGAGTTTTATTTCACTGTAAGTCAGAGAACTTCAGGAAAAGGAAGTCTTAAGTTGTTCCAGGGAGCCACAAGCATGTGGTAAAGACATTTATTTTATATTGATTTTATCTATATCTTGCCATATGTATCTCAAGCCAGAGACTCTTTGGTTTATGGTTTCACTCTGAAGTGTGTGAATTTGTATGTAAGATCTTTTATGTTTAAAATAACTTTTTGACTCTGTGAATAGCAGGTTTCAAGATACGCATATGAATTCAGATTAAATGAAGGTATTTAAAATTCTATTTAGAGACACCAGTGTAATTTGAACATTTGGTGTGACTTTTATCTGGTTTCAAAGGTAGGTCTTGTGATTAAATCTCATGGCCAAGACAAAACTTCAGTGAGGTTTCTGCAGCTGAATTGGATTTATTTACTTAAGGTAAAGCAATAGTTTAATTCCTGGAGCAACAATGCATATTTCCATGTCAAAGAGACTTAAACATGAATGGGCTTCTGGCAGGTAAATTCTAACTGGCAAGTAAATTCTAACTGGAGCTGGAGAGGCAGCTGAGTTGTTTTGCAGTGTAGTGATAGTAACAGGGAGACATGATTTTAATTTTGTTTATCCTTTTAAATGTAAAAAGAATACAAAATTAGAATGGGAATTAGTATGTGGAACTGTAGTTAATGTTGGCAGAGTGATAAATACAGTAAATATTAACCATGTGCATGATTTCAGCTTCGTGGGATACAGAAGTTCTAATAACATTTCTCTAAATGTGAGAAGTGCAATTCATTTTCCTGTGCAATTCCAGAGATCAGGATTGCCAGGATTTGGTTGCTTTCCATAACTTTATTTCTTTTTCTTACTCCATTGCTGTGGATTTGCCCCTTCAGGTCAGGAGAGGAGCCATTGGGGCACAGTGTGGGCTGGTGTTTGCTTACAACGGTGCCTCAGAAAAGTTCCATGCAGAGGAGCACTTCAAAAGGTTTGAGAGCTACGACAAGTGGAAGCTGAGGGAATTCAAACAGTTTCTAAAAACCAGGTATTAATGGACTTTTTGTAATGCCTACATGGAAAATAAATGTTATATTTGATCTTCTGGTAATGCTGCTGGAGCTACTGAGAGTTGTTCCAAGTGACTTAAAAGAGGTGCATCAGGTAATGGTTATTTGTTTGATTTTAATGAGCCTCAATTCGATGTGTTGGAGGAAATATGTATATAGCTGTTGTTTCCAGCCCCTTGTTTTGAAGGCCTGTTATAAAAGGGATATAACAAAACAAACCTTCTGCTTGAGGTGCAGATCACTCATAACAGAAATTTTTTAGAAGATTGTATATTAATTAACTTGTATTAAATTAGTTCTCAGAACTGTTGCTTAGGAGTGAGGGGAGGTTAAGGGACCATGACTAAAAAGATTTCCTTAATTTTCTTACCTTGCATGTGGTAGAATTTTGAGTATGTGTAACTTCCTGTTGTCTCTCTTCTCATCTTTGCATCCATAACAGTATTTTGGTAGAATATCAACAGCTTTGCAATGTCTCTGAACTTTTTCTTTAAAAAGTTTGTTACACTCTTTTATACACAGAAGCAGTTGTTCATGTGATGATTTGGGAGATGATGATCCTATTGGCTGGTTTGAAGTGGAAGAAGAATGGGATGAAGTTGATGTCAAAATGCAGCAATGCAGAGTTTCCCAAGTAAGAACCCACAAAAAACCCCTTGGCCCAGTCATAGCGATCAGGAGCTCTTCTCTGTGTCATCTGAAATAAACCTAATTGTATTTTGTGAGGGAGAACTCTGCTAGATAGAGAATAAAAACAATCGGATTCTAGTTAAATGAATGATTCAACTTTTGGCCTCTGAATTTTATTCTTTTTCCTCCATATGCACACATATATAGTGGTAGTTCAGTGGTGCTTCATGATCAATTTTAATGCAAAGTTTTGTGATAATGTGGAGATTACTGGTTTTAATATGATTGGTGCTTTATTGTAGTATCTAGGCCAATTAACCACTGTGTAGTTGTAGCATTTATTCTTTCAGAGCCAGGGTCTTCAATCCATGTTTTAGAGGGCAAACAATTACTAAGCATTTCCATCAGTTAGGCTGATTTCCTTGGGGAATGGAGACTCATTTAGGGAATGGCAGAAGATGACTTTGATTTGTCGTGCTTGGTGCATTTGTAGGGAATGTTGCATTTCAGATCCTGGTCCTGGAATCAGCTGTTGTAGTTCCCCAGTCCATTTGCACTGTGGGAATTAAGAGGATTGATGGCATTGTTGTGGGAAACTGGGAATTTTTCAAACTCCATTGCTGCTTGTTAAGTCACTGCTGCTGCAGAGTAACCGAGTACATGTGGATGGCAGGACTTGTTGTTCCTTCAGCTTTGCATTCTGCACCTCCCTGAGAACAGACTGATCAAAGGATGTTCAATATTACATATTGATCCTCTGCTTGCTTTTAAATGCAGCTAATCATTCTTTAACCTGCAAAAATACTGTCACTGCGGGAGCGGAGAACAGTGTGTGCAGAATGAATGAGATGATAAAGAATTAACTAACTTTGCAGGTGCTTGTGGAGGTCATAGAATTGTCACTGTGACTTTTTGGAAGTAGGGAGAAATCAAACCTAGCCTGAATCTCAGGCTCGGTATTATCCCTGTGACAGACAGGGACTAAGGCTTCCCCCCTCAACCCCACCTGCAGCCTTCTCACCTACGTGCACTCATGTATTTTAAAAGCCCAGTTTGTACTAGTTTTTAAACCCAAATCCTGTGCTGTTTTTATATCTCCTAGTACTTGATGATAAAGTTCTTGTGCACAAGACAAGACTCGGCAGAACGGCTCGGGGTCCAAGGGCTGAGTGTTCTGGGGTATCTGCGGCCCCTGCGAGACGAGCCCTGCAGGACCATGAGCTGCCTGCAGTGCAGGAAAACTGAGGATGACACAGTTTGTGGCACAACTCTGCTCCTGAAGACACTTCATTTCATCCAGCAGCTGGCACAGGACCTGGTATTTTCACATCTTAGGCTTTTTTAAGCCTCTGTTTGCCAGGCTGAAAGGAATAAGGCTGTGCAAACAGAAATTGTGAATGTGTAAAGGAAAGTTGGGGTGCTTTTAACAAAGGTTAAAAACCGTGTTGTGGAGAGAAAAAAATGGTTTCTGAAAGATAGCATTCTGTGTATGTTTGCTGAAGGTTTCTTACTTTCAGTCAAATCAGATGGAGAGGTAGAGGTTATAAAGTCTTCTGGAGGTGGAGAAAAGGGATGGGAGCCTAGAAATCTGGAAAGAGGGGAGAACTCTCTGAAGGAGAAGGTTTCAGCATGAACTGTCACATTTAGACACTGGAATATCCGTGAAGGAACTTAAACTGGAATTCATGTTAGCTGCAAATTGATAGGAAAGCTGGCTGCTTTGAATCCAGTGCTCGGGATTTTCGTTTTAGAATTGTGTTCTATATAGAGTTAATTTTCCAATCCTGCTTTTTCTTTGCCTTGTTAAGGTTCAGCAGAAGGAGAGTGGATTAAAATACAAGTCATTTTTAGATTTCACAGGCCTTGATTTGCAGCTGTTCTGGAATTTTTACAATAAACTGCACCAAAAGTAAGTTACTTCTTTAGTGTCTGCTGAAGCACTAATCAGTGTGTGTGTGTGTATAAATAAAGTATGCTTGGTTTAGTTACACAGTTTGTTCTTCCTAAACGAATCATTTACATAAATAACATTTCCCTACTGCTGCCATATGGACTTTTAACTATAAAGTTATGTAGAAGCTCGAGCTGTAGATTAATTTAGCTGGTAGCTACCCTTCCTTTGGCTATGTGTCTCCACTCAGTGGTTTTTATCCATCTGAAATGGTGACTTTCATAGCATTATTTATTTGGTGCAAAAGAGCTGCTTTTCTAGTTTTTGCTTCTGTTTGTTCCCTATCTTTTCACAGCCCAAGGGAGGAATGTATCTTTGCTCAAACACTGCTGTTGCAGCTTCTCCAGAGCTGCTTCTCTGTACTTACTGGAGATAATAAAACTGCTAAACCTCAAGAAACTCCTCAGAGCAAAACAGCTGGTCACACAGAAGCTGCAGAAGAGCTTTATAGACATTTGTGTGAAGGTAATTTTTATTCAATATATATTGACTGTTTTATCTGTTAAAATTTGGGAAAAGATGTTCATTCCTAGAGGCCAAGTCAGCTCCTGTTCCTTTGTTTCTCCTTCAGTGTGTGCTAATTAGCCTATCACTAGAGACTTTCCTTGGCCAAAAGAAATGGTTTTATAGACTTTCTCACAAAATGGTCTGGAAACAGCTGCAATAGAAAACTCCTTTTGAATGTGTCACCTGCTTGTACCATCAGGGAATGTGACCCTTTGGACTGTTACATTACTGGGGTTCATTTATTTCTGATACTGCCTAACAGTAGAAATAAGCTCTTGAGTAGTCTGTGAGGCTTACAGAAACACAGGGAAGATTCTGGAGCCAGTGAAGAAAATGGGAATTACACATGAGATTTCATTGGAAGCAGGTTGGCACGCTCTTTATTCAAGTGTGATTTGATGAGTCTCCTGCAAAGTGAGCTAGAGGGAAAACAGTTTATATAGAATCTGTCATATCTTGAAAATTTCATTAGCTTTGATGGGTGTTAAGTTACAATCTTCCTAGAATTCATTTACTTGGTGAATAAATATATTCTTTTTTAATATAAATCTTTCTTGCTCTAAGTTAAAAAGTTTCTCCTCATTTTCTGTGTATATAATGGGTTTGCAAGGGCTTAAAGTTGTGTAGAGTAACATTTAATTCAGTTATGCCTCTAACATATTAGATGGGGTATTAATTAGAACTTGTAATTTTGTTTCCTTTTTGTATGAGCAGTAGTGGATATGGGGGACAGTAACTTCATGCCGATGAAGATGCTGAAAGAGGAAGTTAAGAACACCTTACTCAGTGGAGCAGCAGTTTTTTTCCCAGATAGACAGACCAGGCGACACCAGCTCTTCACCATGATGGTAAACATTCAATGAGAAATTGTTTGTTTAGTACTTGCTTTTTTTTTGTGCAGAAAAGAGGACAAATCTGAGTTGTTATTGTCAAATAATATATGCCTTGTCCCATTCAAGTAAAAACCTTATTTTTTTTTTCTTTGCCTCTTTTTACCCTTCCCCTTTTCTCTCTGCAGCTTATCCAAAGAAAGAGGAGCTAACCCTGCCTTTCTTACCAAAAATGAATAATAGAACACAGAAATTAGAATTCTTTCTCACAGAGGAGGAAAACACAATGTATCATAAAAATAAATCTTTTTCCTTTTCTAGAAAAACATCACAGAGCAAGAACATAAGCAATCTGTACATCTTGCCTTTAGATCCTTGTGTACCCACTTCAGGTAAGGGGTCCTGAAATTGAAAATATTTGTCTGATATCCCACATCCGTTAATAAGTTCATATTTAATCCTTTTTAGAAATGTTA
This sequence comes from Dasyornis broadbenti, assembly GCA_013397935.1. Taxonomy (NCBI): domain Eukaryota; kingdom Metazoa; phylum Chordata; class Aves; order Passeriformes; family Dasyornithidae; genus Dasyornis; species Dasyornis broadbenti. The sequence continues at coordinate 2,218,564 of VZRN01001252.1, forward strand.
TTCCCCTGAAAAATAGTTCTCTGAAGTAATCAACTAATGTTGTTTATAAAGAACATACTGCTACTCAATATTTTTATTAACTGAATAGCTCTATAAAACACTGGCCAAGGTTGGTGCTGAAATCACAGTATATTACTCTTAGGCTTCTCCTAGGCTGTCTTCCAATTTTTTAAGTGATTGTTTGTCAGTGCTGATGGTTGTTATTGATTTAATTAGTCTGGAGTCATCAGAACACAAACTTTTGATTTTCACAGTAGTTATACAGTAGGATCTCTACAGATTTGACACAAAAAATACTAAATTTGTGTTTTGGAACTGTGCTCCTCGTTGTTGGTTAGCAAGACTGTCTTTGTTTTGTAGTGATCAAGATCCAGGTGGGCTCTTACTATTACCAGAGAAAGGAGTTTCTGCAAATTTTGACATAAGTGAGGTATTATCAGTCATGGACACCCTTCTGCTTGTGGCAGCAAGAGAGGTAATTGGCTTTGCACTGCTCCTGCTTCTTTGTCAGGAGTTTTGCAGGCACTCAAACACAAACTGCTGGGCTGACATGGATGCTAAGGAAGCAGCTTCCCTGCCCTTCTGGGTACAGCTATTCGTGGCTCTGCAAGTTGGTGGGATTAGCTTTTTCAAGCAGTTGAAGTGTTTTCCTTTAAGCATTAACATTTCATAATAGTAGAGTAGGAAATGAATAAGATGTGGTACTTTTTCCAGTAGGAAATGTTTAAGATGGGGTGTTTTTCCATAGCGTTGAAAAGACTTTGTGGATAGACACTGGGATGGAGCAGTAATCATTCCATTTTGAGAGGATAGGATTGGGCATGTCACTGAGGGAGGTGGAAATGGAGGAGGGTCATTTACATACGGAGCAAAACTGTGCTGAGAACATCGAGTGACTCATATGTAGCTGTTGCTATTTAAAATCGTGATCTATCAAAACAAAGCACATCACTTGCTACATGGTGCTACATGCTGCTTGTCATTTGCATTTCATCTTTTTGTGGGGTGAGTGGGACGATTGTGTCCATCCCAGTTTACTTGGTGCATATTGTGTGTCATGCTGCAGCAGAAGAGGCTCCGTGACATTCACGAGCGTTCTTTATCTTTTCAGTGTGAAATGATGATGCTGGATGTTGCACAGCAAGAGAGTGGCACGGTCTTGTCTTCCTTGTTCTGGTCTGTTCAGGGCAGCCTCCTTTCCTGGTGCTATCTGCAGCTTAAGGGCACTGATAATTCAGCCAAGGATCTTGCAGTAGAAATACTTAAAAACTGTAAGTGCTGGGATTGAATACGGAATTAAACATGGCGCAAGACAGGACTTTAAAATGTGATTTTACAAATTGCAGTGTAATTAGGGATCACCAAAGGTTGCCTCAGGCATACTCAGGACTGTCATAGCATTTCTAAGCTCTCTTAAGAAGTAATTTGTAGGCATATTAAGCAACTTGGAGTTTTAGCTGTGCTGGTCACCATACGATGGGAGAATCTTCAGAAAGCACTTCAGTAAGTTTTGAGGGCCAAATACTGAAAAAAACCCCAAACAACAAATAGTTACAGACTTTCATCTGAACATTTTAGTTTCTTAGCATCCCTTATTTTGGTAAACTCCTGGGTGGTGAAATGTGTTTTCCTAGATGTTTGTAAGAGCAGGAAGAAAGGAACTTGCTTAAGAAGCTGGCTACCTCTAAGAGGTTTTGTTGGTTTTTTGGGGGGAGAGATTGTTGGTTCTTTTTAATGCAGCAGCTCAGTGTTGAGTAGTTAATTGGGCCAAGTACTTAATGAAGGTGTAATTTATGTAAAGTTACTTCATATTTATCTTATTTGTATATAAATAAGTTTACTATGTTCCTGTCTTACATTTAAAAATAGAGTAAGGCTGTAGCTTAAAAATCCTACCCTCACTTGTTACTTCAGCTGCATTTCTTAGCTGTGTATGGAGCCTACTGGATACACTGAGGTTGTTTAAACAATCTTGGAGTGTTTGATTAAATTACCCATCACTCATTTTTCTGTGATATTGTTGATAAGCTTGGCTTGTTTCCACAATAAGAAATATCGCAGAAAACTTCTCTGAACTGTTGAGTGTTGCAGCCATGGGGCAGCAGAACCTCTCCTGCTGTATTTGTGCTTGTGCACAGCACCAGGCACCTAATGTTTGATAAAGTGGGTTGTGGGAGCAAATCCTTAAGGTGGCTATTTTAAGGTTTCTTTTTTTCTCTTTAGATGTGGGCCAGTTCCTGTCAAATATCAGAACGATTTTGCAGTCACTCTTATCTCAATACAATGGCAAAACAATAGTAGAAAAAATAAGTAGCTCTGTCTTTGCTATGGCAACTCGACAGCTGGTAAGTGATCAGTGGGATTTTATCCTATTCCTGGCTGCCATGGCTGTGGTTCTGGCATTTTCATGACACCTATGTTTGCTCCTAGGTCATCTTCTTGTTGGATTTTTGCACTTTAGACATTCCATACTGTACTCTGCTACAGGGATTCAGCACTTTGATAGAACCACTGAAAAGCCTTTGTAGTGAACCTCATAAGGTAACTAAAGATACAGGCCCTATTAAACACAGCGAAGCAAAAGCGAAATTGCAAGAAAGACGTAGAAAACTTGAGTGATTCTGTTGGTGGGCATTGGAACAGAGCTGGAAAGCTTCCATAAGTTTGGGATGTGTAACGAAATGTTGAGTGAAGAACTAGAAACGTATCTGCTGATATGGGTGATGAGCAGAAGTGATCAGAAAATGCAACTGAAATGAGCAGCCTGGAAGGTAGATAGGAAGGAGGGGATCCTGAGGGTGAAGAGGAAAACAAATTAAAAATAGTACATGCTTAACATTTTTAGCTCCATTTCTTGTGGTGATGCAAATAAAGTCTGTATGTCTCTACTGTAGATGTTCAAATCTGCATTAGTCATCCAGACTCTCTTTTTGTCATGACTGGAGACTTGTAGTCACTTGTGAGTGAGACAGTCTCCTCCTGCAGTAGACTGGGTGGGTTTTGCTTTAGAAGTGCTTCCTTACTATGATTACCGAGGATGTCTTCAGAACTGGTGTCAGTGTAAATCAGTGCTGTAGCATTTTAAATGCCATTTGCATGCACACCTGGCAACTTGAAAGTATAGACACAAAAATCTAGTGTGGTAATTGATTTTTTTTCTTGCATTTGTACCTAAGAATGCATTTTTGTTGTACAGATGGACATGGAAAGCTGGCAGCAGGAGCAGCCTGTAGTATTGAGAACCTGGACAATGGAATCACCTCATAACTATGAAAATAATTGCCATGAGGTCTCAGTCTTCCTGTGTCATGGGGCAACTTACTTTGAGGTGGAATTTGATGAAAAATGTGAAACTGAAAGGAGGTAATTTAATCTTGTGCTGTGTTAGATTCCAGTGTCTGTTTGCAGAGGGGCAATTCGTGTTTCAATGTGCACTCCACACATGCCATTTCAATTTCTTCATTGTCCAGAGCAATACACAATGTGTATTTTTGAATGACCTTGTGTTGAAAGCCACCTCTCCAGACAAATTTACCGACGTGCTGTTCATAGGAATTTTGCTTCCTTTGGCCTTGATCTGTTGTTCTAACAGCGCTGTGACCACCACAGTTTGTGCTCCTGGTATTTATTTTGCCCTCTTTCTATTGGCTTGGTTTCTCTTGGTAACACATCAGGCTACTGCTTAGTTAAAGCATTTCTCAGGTGTTAGATTCGGCACCCATTACCGATTCCAAAGTTCTGCAGGACAGCAGATCAGTGTTTGCTGGGACTTCTGCATTGAAACATGAAATAAACTCCTTAGCAGTCACCTGAAGCTGTGGTTCAGAAAGAAGTGACAGGGTGCATTTCGATACAGCACTTGTGAAAATCCAAAAGCGAAAACATTCTCCCCTGAAACTTAAAAAGTAAATTTGGAAGTAATGGATTGCAATTTTCACAGGTATGATTACCTGGAGTTTACTGATGCCAGAGGGGCAAAAACTCGTTACGATACAAAGGTTGGCACTGAGAAGTGGCCTAAGGTGAGCACCTTTAAAATCCTGAATCAAATTATTTATCCAGTCTTAGGAAGTCTTTATGATTCTTGTGGAAACCTGTTACATGAAAGGATGTGTGCGTTTGTGCATGGGTGTGTTTATTAGGGTGTGTTTATTAGGGAGGTGGGAGATGGGCATGAAAGTCTGAAATGCTGCACATAAAAGGAGTGGATGAGTAAAGAATACCTCTTTGCTGCTGTTATCAAAAGAACAGTCAGTCAAAGTGAGAAGGAATGGTCACATTTAAGTGCCAATAGCTACCTGGGTAAAACCTGCTCTGCTGTTGCAAGTTTTGATACGTAAGACACGTGTGCCCTTCCTGGGGCTGTGCTCTGTCCTCAAATGGGATGCTGCTCTTTTGTTTTGTGGCTCTGACTTCTAAAGCTCAATAATCTATAAAATTGCTCATAAAGCTATTGAATAGAAGTTTTACCTGCTTAGTACTGTGGGTTTCTCATTGAGATAGTGGGGGAAACTAGATCTTTTATGACCAGAACATAATACTGAAACCCCAGAGTTGCTGAAGGGAATTCATTACCCTGAAACGTTTTCCTGTCATGTACATTTGGCAAAATGACTGTTTTGTTGCTCTGTAGAAAGTGACCTTTAAGGCTGGCCCACGGCTGCAGTTTCTCTTTCACTCTGACAGCAGTAATAATGAGTGGGGCTACAAGTTTTCCGTCACTGCTTACGGCCTCCCAGATGTTGCCGTGTCTTGGGGCTTGGATTTACAGCTGCTTGTCTCCCGGCTGATGGGGCGCTTGGCTTCCCGAAGCATGGCCCTCAAATCCCTGCGAGGTGAGTGCCTCTCACAGCTGGGTTCTGCTCAAAGGGGAGGTGCAAGAAGCTAGTGTTGAGAATCCCCTGTGGAAATGAGGTTCTTTTTGTATTTCTCTCACCTGAACGTGGAGGACTTGCTGTGTTCAAGTCCGTGGGAAACGTGGACACAATCGTACTAAGCTAAATTACATTTGTGAAGTAGCATGTTCTGGGTTTTTCAGCTTTTAAAATTGTTCCCTGGTGCTGTCATACACCCCACACTGGGGGTGTGAACATGAGCCCAGCAAACTGAAAAACATACGGAGCTTAGAACACAAATGATTCTAAATGTTTCACGAGAACATTTGGTATTGAATGAAATTTGAATTCATAAGTTAAGTTTGGTTAATTCCAATAATAAAGTACACTTAGGATTTGTGCCAGTGAAGATAAGTAAAATAAATTAAAATACATTTATTCTTTAATTTAAAGTCAAGAATACTTCTCTCTAGCTTCCTAAGTCTGAATCCATCCAACACTTTGGAGAAATTAAATAAGGCTAAAGAGTTCTTGCTCCAATCAGGTGGTCCCTATTTACCTTGAAAAATTAGACAGCTGCTTACCTGTGAATTCAGGGAACTAACTAAAGTGTTTGAGAATATTTTCTTCCTTTCTTAATATAAGCATGCTTGCATATAACAAATTAGGTCTTTAGTAGGAGAGAAAGCTTTAAAACTACTTTAGATTAGGGAATTTCTGTAGTTTAATGTAGTGAAAATGTTTAATTTAAAAGCCTTCCATATTGTAACATTGTCACTATAAGATATTGATGCTGCCATTAATGAAAGGGTACGTGAATTTTCTGTACCATGTTAGAGAAACAGAGAACACTGTTGAATTGCTTATTCAGTGTATGTGCATTAAGTCTTTGTTTAGTTTTGTTTTCCCCTACTGAATGTTTAACATTCATTATTTTCATTAATCTGTAAATATGAAGAAAATTATTTAATAACTGAAGTGTCTGTTCTGAATTTCTTGCAGAACTAGGTAGTGAAGCAGACTTGCCTCCTTTGAAAGTAACATCAGTTCTTAATTCTCCTCTGTGGAAACCTGTCTTCAGGCATCAGATGTGTCCTGAGGCACTCCCGGGAGCCAGGCAAAGCAGTACCAAGCACCAAGACAAAAAAGAGGTACTTACCCCAGTGCTTGTGTTCCCTTGGCATGAAATCCCCGTGCGTCACACAGGTTCAGTTGGGTTTGTGGAGTTGGAATGTCCTTAAGCGTACGCTGCTGTGCTGAAGTTGTCATCGCTTGTGCTGCTGGATTCAGATGTCAGGGAGGAAAGAAACTGTTGTTCTGTGCCCTTTATTAGTTTCCATTTTTATAGAATCGTAGAGTGGTTTGGAGGGACCTTGAGAGATCATCTAATTCACTCCCCACCATGTGCAGGGATGTCTTTCATTGATCAGTTTGCTCAGCTGCAGTGGATAAACTGCAAGTTGCTCAATAGTTGCAGCTCATTGCGACGTTTTCTCTCAGCCAATCCTGAAGTTAATGTGTTGCACCCTTCTCTGCAGGCTCGGAGCTCTCCCCACGATGTCTGCCGTAACTTTCTTATCGACTTTGCAAAATCAGATCCTGCCCAGGACTTCAGTGGGCAAAAATCTGAACTTTTCAAAGGACTTATACAGGCATGTAAAAAACAGACCCCAAAGACAGATATAGTTGCTGGTTCTACTGTTGATCAAGCTGTGAACTCAACATTTGCTGCTTTGGTGTATCTCACTCCAGATTTATTTGAGAAGCTTCAAAAATATGGTAACTCTAATATTATTAGATTATCTTAATAATGAAGACTTAAAGTTTGTAAAAGGCTTTCTTACAGCTGAGTTTATGACACTTAAAAATCAGTTTAGTGGGGCAACTTAAATAAGATGTTCTGTTATAAAGGTATCATTTAGGCAGACTAGGTAAGCTTTCTCTCTAGAGTGTTTATTTTTTATTAACATATATTTTCGTCTTCAGAGCAGTGACAAAATATTAATACCAATCAGAACCTACTAATTCTGTAAAGCTATACCTAAAGAGAGTAGTGATGTCCTCTGGGGCTTGAATTCAGAACGATGTGGCTCCAGTTGTTAGAGGTTCTTGGGTCGTTTTCTACTTTCTATCTTTTCTAAAAAGCCAGCAACAACTTTTGTTATTAACCGTTGGGGTTGGAGGAGATGTGAATTATTTCCCAAAATACCATTCTGTGGAAACGAACCTTGCTTCCTCAATTTTTATTTTTTTTTCTAATGGAAGGTGATGTTTTGCTTTTAACTTAATAACCATTGTATTAGAATTGATGTATTTTTCAGTAGGTAAAATGAGCTACTTTTTGACTTACAGCACCCTTCCATTAAGTTTATTGATATGTTTGAAATATTGGCTAAGACGTTACTTGATTTTGAAGGGTTTCATTTTAGGCTTTCGTTTTTTGTCATAATTTTGGCACTAAACATTTTACATATTCACAGAAAGATTGAGCTATTTTTTGAGCTTTAAAACTGTGAGTAAAAATGACTGACACAAAGCCTGCCTTGGTGACTAATGTGGTTACTGCCTTTAGTCATTTTGTCTCTGTCTGACAATTGAGCTCATTTTCTGAGTGACGTTGAAAACTGGACAAATATTAATTAATGAGCGTTTAAGAAATCCATCCCACTGATCTGTCAGTAGCGTCCTCTGCTGGTCGTGCTGGGGCAGACTCATTTCAGGACCCGTGTTCACCCGTGCCATGGGAAGTTTGGAGAAGGGATGCTGAGAAGAATACAGGAAAAAAATAAAAAAGGGAGGGTGGAAGAGGGAAGACTGAATGTCTTTTCCTCCATAGTGATTGTCAGGCCGGTTTGAATAGAAACTGATTTGTCAGGTTTTCAGTTTTTGCAAATTGGTCTTGAAAGTCCATTCCAGAAATTCAGAGTGTAAAACAGTAAAGAAAACAAATACATCTATAGAGCTTTTAGTTAACAGTAAGCATTTGTTGATTATTCTGATAAGTTATTGCATACATAGGGAGAGGATTTTATTTTCCATGGCTTCAGGCATCAATTTTGGGAAGAGATGAGAAAGATACTCACAAATTAACTTTGTAAATAAATCAGTCAAGGTGTAGTTCATATATTTAGGACGTATGAAAGTTGGCAGGTTTATTCCCTGTTTTTCTTACAGGTATAATTCCAAGTATTGAGTAAGAGATGAAGGGAAGGCTGTAGCATAATTTTAGTTAAGTAGTTGTATAAAAATGGAGCTGTAAATAAACAGGACTCTCTTCTTTCTCTCATTTCCAGTCAACAGTGGAGGCAAGGTGCCTTTGAGTGATGAGTTTGCACAAGTATATTCCCTGGCTGATTCCATTAGAATATGGATGGTAAGAACACTCAGGAGGATCTCTATTAATGTCATTTTCTTTAGTGCTTTACAGTGCGATGTTAAGGAGTAGAGTGGAACAATCTTTACCTTCAGTGATTCTGCATCAACTGTTTTCTCTTAGAAGGAACGTATGTTCGCTTCGAAACTTTGGACTTAAATGTTTAAATGAATTCTTACACTCCCCTCCTCCCCTCAGCCCCAGGTGTGTCATCATGAGCAGTTAGGCCTGAATTTGACTCAAAATCAATTAAATTTGTGTTACATTTTAGCAAGAATGTACGGGGTCAATTAGGAAGATTCTTATGTTGCGGTTGGAGTTCTTTTGAGGTACAGCATAGAAAGATATAGGTTTTAATCATCATTCTATTGTCTTGTGACTTTCTCCCTCCTCTTTTCTGCCCGAGAATTCCTGGCAGGTCGATGTACCTAGAGTTCCAATGGGTGCAGATGCATGTTAAGATGAGTAATTGCCTTTACCCATTGCATGACAGGTGATGTTTGCATCTGACAGAGCTCTCTAGTGAGGTGACATGTTCTTGGAGAACTTTATCTCACAAACAGAAGTGTATATTTTCCTGTGTGTTGGGGGTAAAGGAGAAGCCTTCTTTTCCTTGGAGTCACAAGACAGTGAATGATCTCAGCCTACAAAACTCGAGCAGCTCAGGGTGAGGCTGTTACTGCTCTGACAGTTCAGGTCCTGCTCTTTTAGGCTCCTGGGTGCTTTGCTCGGCAGTTGGGAGCAGTAACAACTTTCATCTGTTCCTGAGATTAAATTCCTTTCAATCACTGCAGTCTTCATCCTACCTTGCTGTATAGATACACAGGGAGAATCATATTTTAACTATATTAACATCCTGTCTACAGTTGGAAATGAAGCAGAAATCCCTCATGGGGAGGGGAAATGATGCTGAGGAGAAGCAGAACACAGAAGCAAGTGAAGTGAACCCAGAAACTCTTGGTAAGTGATGTCTTGTATGTGTGAGCATTCCAGGTGGTTTAGGAAAGCATTGCCTTGTAAACCTGAAGACATTATTTTTGCTGTGAAAGGTAAGTTAGCAACTGGGGTTTCTTTTTAATACCTCAAGAGATAACCTAGTGTACATTGGATTGACTGTCTGGGATTATGTTCTGCTGTTCTTTGCAGAAAACAGTGAGAAAATTCTGCAGGGAGTGACCTTGGGTCACCTGCTTCTGAACTTAGTTCATCTGTTTTTGTAGATACTTCTTACTACATTTAACTGCTGTTAGAACAGCAGCTGATTGTTATAGGAGCAAAATGTATTCTCACTGATTACTCTGTACTTCGTATGGTTCAGTGTGATTATTCAGATTTAGCATTTGGAAATCTAAACTTAAGCGACTGATGGCATCATGATCAATATAATGAGAAAAAACAGTATTTTCTAGCTGTCTTGGCTCAGAAGAAGTAAGATAAATCACTTTTCTTCCTAAGCATAAGACAGCAAGTTTGTTGTTCTGTTGTCGTGATTTTAACTCTTCCAATTTTTATGCTGCAGCAAAACTCTGTATGCAGAAGAGCCTTTTATTACTGAATTTTTTGCCCATAAGAGCAAAGACGAAAGATTCTGCTTCAGACAGTCTGGAAGCCCAAGAGACTGATGATCCCCAGCAGTTTGTGAGTGATAAATGCCAAAGACAAGGGTCAGCTGTGGACATGGACTTCCAGGCAGCACAGCCGGTGCTGTCCAGCACAGGAACTCACCCTGTTTCAAAAGAGGAGGGTCAAATGTCACAGTGTGATCTGAAAGTTAAACAACTTCCAGACCCCCACCAAGCAGAAGCTGCATCTGCATCTCACAGTAAGCCCGCAGAAAACACAGTTCCACAGCAAGAGGATGTGTCGTCACCTCCTTCCACTCCTACACGGAAGTCTCAGCTCGGCCGTGGAAGGTTGAGGCTGCTGTCGTTCCGATCAATGGAAGAGCCAAGGGCTGTGCCTACTGTGAAGGAAAAATACCCTATTTTGAAGAACATATTAGACTTCATTAAGGATCAATCACTTTCACATGAAAGGTAAGCAAATTGAAACTGTTGCCAGTTATAGTATACAGAAGCTTGTCTTCACACTTCTTCAGGTGGAATAGAACATTTCAGCAGCAAGATAATATTGCAGGATGTTTTGTGTATGAACAGATGTCAGACTTACATATCAAACTTCAGTTATTCACAAGCATGTAGGGGCTCAGAGAGTACAATTTCATTTCATTTGCTTCTATCAGAGGAACAGAACATAAAAAACAATCTTCTGGCAATTTATTGTCTTGCTTCCTGAGATTTGTTTGCAGTGGCATTTTGCTTTTTATCTACAAACAGCAAAGATGTGGTGTTCACTGGTACCAATCCTTGGTACCAAATAGAGAGGAGTTGCATCTCTTATTAAATTACCTGATATTCTGGAAACGTAAATCAAGAGAGAGATTTCCAATTCTCAGCTTGTTTGTTTTGGGCTCTAAAACATGGAGTGGTGCAGGAACAGTGGGATTCTGTTCAAAGCTTTATCACTCACCCCAACTAATACACTGAAATACATCTGGAAATTCAGATACAAAGCAATCGTGTACCTAGTCAAGCACTTGAGTTGTCGTCTATTTATGTTGTTTTAAGCGCAGTGTTTTGAAGTTTTCACTGATATTTTTTTGCTTTCAGTGTTTTAAAGGTTCTTGCTTTGAGAAAATCCCAAGGGCAGAGCATTATGGAGGTGCTCAAGACCATCCGCCAGTGCCTGGGCTCGCTTGGGCAGCCGCACTGCTTTCACCCACCCTGTGTACTTTTTCTCCTAGAGCTTCTAGCCTGTCAGAAAGATTTTACAAAGTAAGTAACTGTTCAGACAAATCTCAGCCATGTGATTTAATATTGTGTTCCCCCAGTCACGTATGTTGAAAAGAGTAGAAAGTTTTGCTTTTGAATCCGTATGGATACTAAAAATAGACTTGAGGTTTAGTTTTCAGGCTACTAGGCTTAAATCTTGTGTGCTTCATTAAAAAAAAAAAAA
>VZRN01001252.1:2229815-2280509 GCA_013397935.1 Dasyornis broadbenti
AAAAAAAAAAAGAATTATTTTCAAATGAGACTTAGTTGTGCAGTTGTTCATGCCATGGACATGTTTAGGTCTGATTTCTATGTTGTGTCTGGCCAGTCTAAATTCTGTCATTTGGCTTCTTACTTGTCAGGAGCTTTCTGTCATCATCTTGAAGTGCACTGAATTCCTTTAAGATCTTGATTAGATTTTCATAAAGCAACTTCTTAATTTAAAGAAATGTTCTCTTGTTAGTACTATGAGATTATTCTCGTTGCCTGTTTTGTTTCTTCACTTCTGATTCCTGCTGCAGGATTCTCTTATTTTTGTTTGAAACTGCTAGACTGCATTTTGAATAAAACTTAACATCCTCCCCACTTGTGCGGAAGGGTTAAAAAAGGGCCTGTTTGTAAAATTTGCACAAATCATGCTACCTCAAATATCACAGTGAATTCTAGGCTACTAAACCAACTCTTTCATTTGCAGCTACTTTGGAAACTTGGAAGGCTGTGGTGCTGAGCTGCACAAAGAGATTCGAGAGTCCTACTATCAGCTTGTTTTGTTCCTGGTAAATTCTGTGAAGGGCTTTAGTACAATTAATGACAGGTACAGTACATTGCTTGCTTTATTAAAGTTTGGGTTTGGTTTTATTTTTTTTTTTTTTTTGCATTCCTCCTCATCTCCTCCCTTGTCATTTGTTGTTGTTTAATGCCTTAGTTAAGTTTGACTGTACTTTCCATTATTTACAGATCTAAATAAGGAGCCTCGATCTGTGATCAAAAATGCCAAGTTAACTTTTTATTACTACCATGCAGTAAAGCGCAATAAATTTATCAGTGTTAAAAACGTGACTTACTGCATTTTGTAGTTACAGTTCTGCTGTGTCTCTGAAGCTTAGCAGTAAAATATTAGAAACAGCAAATTTATTGTGGAGTTCTGGGGCAAGAGTAATGCCACAAAAAACATGGGAATTCTGCTGCCATGCTTTAATGTTAAAACTCACAGTTTGGCAACATTCTCATTAGAACTTGGAGGATTTATAGCCAGGTGTCCCAGAGAAATGACAATTTTGTGACTATAATGTCAGTCTCTCTGCCAAAAACTTTCAAGTCCTTTGTTCAGTTTCAAGTGGAAAGGGCAAAAAGGTTTCGAAGAGAACAAATCCCTGCAAATAACAAGAAAATGCTGTACTGCAGAAAAGAGACAAACCCTCTTGCTAATGCTCAGGCAAGAGCATTAGCTTGATCTTAACTGAATCCAGAAGGAAAACAATCTCTATTTCAAATTCCACAGTGTGTACTTGATAAATTGTGTCAGTTTAATACTTTGATAAATCTGAGTTCCTGCCACAGAGTTACTTTAATGCAGAGTAAAGCCTGGAAATCAGTAGGTAGTGGTTGTTCTGCCCTTCCTCCCCAAACACAATTTCAACTTCAGGTCTGTCAGCTTTAGAGCTGTCCTGTTTTATTGTCTTTTGTCTTTCTTCAGGTCTTTGCTTCCTGCCTTATCCTGTGTGCAGACAGCTCTCCTCCACCTCTTGGATATGAGCTGGGAGCCCAGCGATCTTTCCTTCTTTGTTGAGATCCAGCTGCCACATCTCCTCATGACCACATCACAGGAGAACATCAGTCTTCACGACAGTGTCATTTGGTGAGTCAGGAAGAATGCAGCTTTCACATGCTCCTAAATACTGATCCCATTTTACACAGAAAGGCTCCTGAACTTCGTGCTGGAGCAAGCAGTGCAAGTACTATTAACTAGCATGGCATAATTTTGAACAGAAAATGCTGTTTCTTGCCTTGATGAATGTCAAATGTTTTTAACACCTTCATGTGGCGGTTTTATAGTAGTTGTACTTGCACATGAGCAAATGTGAAGGCCAAAAAGATTTAAAACATCTCATCAGATCTGCCGTCATTCTAAAAGCTGTTTTATAAGAGTAGATTTTCCAGATTTTTGCATTCTGGCCCCCATATATATTTAAGAATGTGTCACACAGGGAAGAACCAGGTGTCTCATGGTCATTTATTCATCAAGTGAATGAGATCTCTCACAATTCTGTTTTTATTAGCATGTTCTAGCACTGTGTTCTTCATTAAAAAGTAAAGCTCTATTAGAGGGAAACCTGATGGTATTCCAACTTAATTTTAAGCTTGCTTTTCTTTTAGTCAGTGGAGTGAAGAAGATGAAATTGCAGACTACAAGCAAAACTGTGAATGGATGGATGAATGTCAGGATGTAATGTTTGAGACCTGGTATGAAAAGATAGCTCAAGCTGACCCAGAGAAGCAGAGAAAGGTGACCTCATGTTTTATATATCTATCTGCAGGAGGGGCAAATAAGAGACCTTTAAAAGCCTACAGGGAAGAAAGGAATCTGGTTTATAATGAATTTTCATGAGTTGGATCACTGTAGACTTTCAAGAGTCTAAAATGTTTAAAAGATCTCCATTCATTTTTGGCAGGGAAAATGTTCTGCTTTCTGTCTGAAGCTTTCTCAAAGTCAGAAAAAAAAATGCTGAAGTAAATTGTGTTGATTTATTGCTGTAGATGCACATGTTTGTTGCTCGTTACTGTGACCTGTTAAACGTGGACATATCCTGTGACGGCTGTGATGAAATTGCGCCGTGGCATCGCTACCGCTGTCTGCAGTGCAATGACATGGATCTGTGTAAAACTTGTTTCCTTGGTAAGAACCAGTAAATAACTCATCGAAACCTTGGACCCCAAGCCAAACTAGTGTCTTCTAAGTTATACAAAAAATAAAGTCAAACACTTTTCTTTTGGATTCTTTGGAAATGTTTAACTTTTCCTAATCTGAATGTGAACTTGAAATTAGGAAAAAAAAGATTTTATCTTTTTATAAAAAAGGGATTTTATAGGGAAATCTTTCTTTACAGGTGGAGTTAAACCTGAAGGACATGAGGATGACCATGAAATGGTGAACATGGAATATGCCTGTGATCACTGCCAGGGCGTTATCATAGGTCGGAGAATGAACTGCAATGTGTGTGATGACTTTGACCTTTGCTATGGATGCTATCATGCAAAGAAATACTCTGACAGGTATTAAAAGTGTGATTTGCTTTCCCTCACTTGGCAGAAGAACAAGATTTAGTAGCTAAATAGAATCAGTCATTCTTGTGGTGCTCTCTATAAAGCTGTGTCTGACATCAGAACGTCTCCTTGGTGTCCTTTGGGGAAACAAAGATAGGACCAGTTCAGCAGAAATGTCTGGAAAACTGCCTCAACCTCTGAAGTCACTTGGTAGCAATTGTTTTCTGGCCATGGCTGTGAAAGCTGCAGAAGGAGTTCCCAGCCCTGTATGACAGCATAGAAGAGATGATCACTGCTGTAGAAAACAACAATTTTCATTGCTTGACACCAGAGGTCATAAAAACCAGGCACACAGTTTGAACCTCTGGAATGTGTTGGGTTTTAATTGGTTTCCTGTGAAGGTGTTGTGTGTCACTGACTGTTGGTTGGCAACAAAACCCAGCTGCATTCCTCAATGATTCCCCTTCTCCTTGCAGCCACCTGCCCACCCACAGCATCACCGTCTATCCCATGGTGACCATCCGAATCAGCGACCGGCAGCGCCTCATCCAGCCCTATGTCCACAATTACTCCTGGCTGCTCTTTGCTGCCTTGACTCTCTACAGTGCAGATCTGGCAAACGGGGAGGAGGTAGAAGGAGAGAAACTGGATGCCCAGGTCCTCGGTCATGCCAGAGTTCTGCAGCATCAGTGCATTCAGCTCATCGGGGACTGCCTGATGAAAGCGCAGCACGGAAAAGGTGAGTCAGCTCCTCCTGCTCTGAACAATGCCTTCCACAAGTGTCAGAAATGGCTGCAGGTACTCACTTGAAAGTTTCCAAAGGAAAGGGGAAGCTACTGTGTACTTCACTGAGAAGAACTGTTTATGTAGAAAGCAAATGTAGAACAAGTGTTGTTCAGGGTCATTGGAACATGGAAAATAGAGTGCTTGAGAAAATTAATTTTATGCTTACATAAACATTGGAGACAACTTGGCAAGTCTGTGGTTGTTTTTTTTTCCATCTTAGCTGTTGTAAAGGGAGCAGTCAATAACAGCTTCATGTTCTGTTAGTAATGTATCACTGACAGCTGAAGGACAGCAAATAACTTGGTGGAAAAACCTTTTTGTTCTGCATCCCTCGGGAAGGGTTTTTTAACTGTGTTTGTGGTACAAATTGCTGGCAGTGGTGTTCATTTGTCTGCAAGTGGGGGTTTCTGTGAACAAAGACCTACTACAGAAAATAGGGTGATACAGCAAATAGGGTGATACAATAGGGACCTGTGTTGAATGGATCAAAAGTTCTAGACTGAAATTCAAATAAGTTTGCTGGTGGTTTTTGTGAGCTGCTCTAACACAGCTGAAATACCACCACCACCAAATACTTACGCATACTCATTAATTAATCTGTTTACAATATACAATTCTACTGTGCAAGTGGTCAGAACACTGTAAAATAAGACAAATTTCATTTGCTATTCATAATTTACACTGTTGGAAAGTGTCTCTACTGCTTTCTTTAATTAAGACCTCTACCCCAATGGCATCTTTGAGGTGGAAGGTGTCCTGTCCATCACTAGTATTCAGTGGAACTACATAATCATTTGAGCTTGATGGGAAGCATCTTTTTGATGGAGTTAATATTCAGAAGAAGTCTATGAGAAGTTTGCAGTTCTCTTTTAAAGTGTTTCACTTCTGCTTTTTGTCTGTCTTGCCCCTCAACAGCTAAATCACTTTTATAACTTCCTTTCTCCCAGGACTGAAAAATTTAGCTCTCCTCTGCATGTTACCAGAAGATGAGACCTTCCCAGAGAATGGCGCTGTTTCAGGCAGTCCTCCCACAGACAGTGCTCCTAAAGGTCATCCTGGTGATAAAGCAGGGAAGGGAAGAGATGAGAAACCCAGCACAGGCTCTTTTGTGCATCGTAGTGTAAGTACCTGCTATTTCCAGAAGCCCTGGTATCAGATACGTGACCTTCAGATGCTTCAACATCCTAATCTGGATGTGGGACTGAAATAAGGGATAGGAATGATTTCATTTATAGGTAAAAGCTGTGGGGCAGCTGTTTTTTTCATTAGGTCCCGCTGCTCAAAAACTTCTTGTTCTGAACTGATTCACAAAAGTGTTAGAGTGAAGGGACATTTGCATTTTGCATTTCTTTGTGAAAGATCTGTCATTTGCCCTGGTTGTTAGCACTGTTAAGTAGGAGAATGAGTTTCCTACAGCTTTATACAGCCTTTAAAACTATTACAGTCTGATAATTTTATGCAGAGAGATATGAACAAAATAAAAAAACATAATTTAATTGTATGGAAACTTGAGACATGAATACATCAAGAAATTCTTCAGTAAAAGGTTTTGATGCTCAAAGAAAAATATCTGTCAAGTGCAGATGACCAACTTCTTTCCATGCTTGTTCCTGCAGGTATTAAATTTTGTTTCCATCTTTTAGTAACTCTGTTTTATTTTTAGGGGAAAGGAGACACTCACAAGGAAATCCAGTCTCCTGCGGAAGATAAAACTGGAAAACAAGAAATTGGAAGCAAAGCTGCCTCTGCAAAGAAAGCTGTTGTGAAACAGGAGTCAGACTTGTCTGTGGATGGGAATGTTCCTCCAACAGGTTAAAAATGATTTCTCGTTTTCCCTGTCACGGAAATACCCATTCAGCTGCAAACAAACAGCTGTCTTTTTTATTCCTAATCCAGTTTTGCATATTTTCAAATGCTTCTAATGCAAGCAGCATCTGCTTTGCTTTGAACAACTGCCTTGCAGTCAGTTTAAAGGAGTCTGGAAATCAGAGTAGATTTCCACAGATATTTATCCATGTATAGAGATTATAATTCCTGTTGGTCTGTCACAACACTTGTATGTTCCGATGCACTTGGAAACAGAAATTGTTTTATTCTATTACAGACTGGGATTATAAGAATTCTGATAGTTAAATGGATCTGTAGCACTGTCCTTTATATGTTTTTACTAGATGGTATAAATTTCTTTACCTTCTGCCTTCCATACACTTGTATAAAGACTTTATTTTCAAATTGTAATAATTCTTTTTATAATTTCTATTTATTTTTAGATTTGTATTATAAAAATTAAGCTTTCACTTATTTCTTTTATTTTTAATGTCACTTAGGGGATTTTCTTCTTTTGTTTTTATTTGAAAAGCAGGTGACTCCCTCTCAGAGGATTCAGCCCAAAAGCCAACAGAGAAGGTTTTAATACCTAGCCAGGAGCAAGTTTTTGCTGAATGCTCTCAGAAGAGGATTCTGGGATTGCTGGCAGCTATGTTACCACCTTTCAAATCAGTTAGTTCTTTTTACTTCCATCAGGGTAGTTTTCTAGGTGCACACATAATGTGAATAAAATACACAGGAATTAAATGTGGGGTATGAGCCCTTGTTGCCTACATGCAATGAGATGTGAATTAGAATGTCTTCAGACACTGCACGTCACTAGGGAATGTAAGGGCTTGTTCCTGGGTGGGGGGAGAGGGAAGGGAATTTTAATGTACATGTGAAGCAGTGCCTTAACTGTACAGCAGAGTTTAAATCTTCAGTTTAACTTCACGTGTCAGGTCAGACTAACAGGCCAATAACCCAAGTAGGAATGTAATATCTCATTCCTTTTGTCCTATTTGAAAGACCTGTAGACCAGAAGCTTTCGTATGTGCTGACTTTGACCAAAAATCTTGTTTTCTTTCCCTGCCTCACTGAGATTTTTCTCTCTCTGCAGGGCTCCACAATGTCTCTGATCAACCTGGAACAAATACTTCCGCTAATGTTTCACGTTGTAATCTCAAATGCTGGCCACCTGAATGAAACTTACCATTTAACCTTGGGACTCCTGGGCCAGTTAATCCTCAGGCTCATGCCTGCAGAAGTGGATGCTGCTGTGACTAAAATCCTTTCAGCCAAACATAATTTGTTTGTACCAGGAGATGGGTCTACAGTGCCAGAGGGATGGAAGACAACTCATCTTCTCTTCAGTCTGGGAGCTGTGTGTTTAGACAGGTGCTTCTTACCTTAACCCCATTAGTTAATCTCTGCTGAATAGTGATTTTCTTCCATTTGTGCATAGAGGCTTTTTAATAGAAAGGCAATTAAAGCTGTACCCTGGTCATGGGAAGGGCTTAGCATCTGCAGCCCTTGTTGCAGTGGGAATCTTAATTTCCTTCCCGAAGAAGTGTGGCTGCTGAAGAGTGGCTTAAGTTCCTGTGCTTTCCCATATAGCATGTCAGGGAGGAAAACGTGAGGTTTTCAAACTTCAAGGAAAACAAAAAATACAGTCCTTTATTTTTTTTTCTGACGTTAATTCTCTCACGTTATAACAAATCTCTTGTGTAAATTGGGAAAGGAGGAGGGTGTGTCACGTAACCATCACCAGTGCTGAGTTGTGGATCTGGCCCTTCTCTGTGAGAGTATTTGAGAGAGACTTTTTTTATAGTAAAATTGGACTGGAAACAGCAGGGAGGAACAGATTTTGATGATCCTGAGAAAATTCTCATTGTGAGATTAATATCATGCCTGTTAACTGTGACTTATTTTTCATTGTAGCTGTGTTTTACGGGGAGGGTTCATAAACAAATAGAAAAGCATATGAAATTTAAAGGCAGAATATCCAGAGCATAAGCTGAGGGAAAGGATTTTCTCAAGAACTAACTTGAGTGTGAGGAGACCAGTCCCTGTAGGTTATTTGTGTGATCCCCAGAGTGAGCAGTTTGTCACAAACATGGGAAATAAACCTCTTGCTGCCATGCAAACAGAAACTTCTGAGTTCTAAACTAAAATTTGGAATTAACAGTGGCAATGTTCAGGCACACTTTGATTTGGGTCTGTAAACCCTCTCAGAAAACAGAACAGTATTTATTGCTCTATGGAAAACAAAGCAGAATTCATGTGTCAGCTGGCATGGAAGCTTCAAGTACTTGGGAAAACAGTTCTGTAATGATTTGCAAGCCGCAGCTGTGACAGATTACCAGTGCTACACTGTCTTGAGGCAAAACAGCTTCAGGTAAGGCTGCAGGCAGCCCTCCTAAAGCAGCCTGCTCTTGCTTTGCAGTCGTGTCGGTCTGGACTGGGCGAGCTCCATGGCAGACATCCTTCGCTCCCTCAACTCCTCTGCGCAGTGGCACGATGTGATCGCTGCCTTCACTGACCACTGCATTAAGCAGCTGCCCTTCCAGCTCAAGCACACCAACATCTTCACTTTGTTGGTGCTGGTTGGCTTTCCTGAGGTGAGTGGCCTGGCAGTACTAAAGGAAACTGAATTGGTTAAAGTTTTTAGGTGTCTCTTTGTAAATACTGAGGATTCATCAATTGGGGATATCCTTTATAAACTCCCAAAACCTGGTGTGTGTCAAGAGTTCACATTTTTCCACTTGTGCTCAATTAACACTGGTCCGATGAAGAATAATGAGCTGGTTTTGCCTGGTATTTCTTTGGATGCTACTGATAACTGCTACAAGCGAACCAGCTTTGTTTGAGCATCAAAAAAGACTTTTGTACAAACAAAACAATCCATTCTCACTCTTGATGTTCATAACTGAGACATTGCCTTTGTAGCATTAAGTTGGTTGTAGACATTTCTTTTATAGACTCAAACTGCCATTTTCTAAAGATCAGCAAATCCCTGGCACCAAGCGTATGGTTCAGCTGAAAAATACAATACCAAGAATAAGCAAATGTAACCAATATAAGACATGGCTGTGTATTGGTAAATGAGGATTCCAAATCCTGACTGAAGTTCTGCTGCCATTTCAGGTGCTGTGTATGGGCACTCGTTCTGTGTACATGGACAACGCTAACGAGCCTCACAATGTGATCATCCTGAAGCACTTCACTGAGAAAAACAGGGCAGTGGTTGTAGACATCAAAACCCGAAAGAGGAAAACAGGTTCTGTGACATTTTTGTTTTATCAGAGAATCACAGAGTATTTCCTTACAGTTTGTTGTGGATACCCAAAAGCAATTGTTAACTAGACCACTCTGTGCAGGTCTGCAGAGTTGGAATTGCATTATTAGTAAGTTGCCTGAATTTCTGCTAATAGGTTGCCAAATTCTTCTTGCAGATCACTGCCAAATTGTGAAGCCTCTTCAGTAATTGTTTCAATTGTCTTTATTCAGAAAAGGATTTAGAAAACTTTTGAGACCATTCTGTTGAGAAATCTCAGCAGCAGGGTTTTGATGAAGAAATTGTTTCTGTTTTGAGCTTTGTGTACTGCTTGTGTCTTATCCTTTACAAACCTGTGCTTAATGTTTTAAAACAATTGCTAATTCAAAACCAGTTTGAATACTTCTAAAATTTGAGACCAAGTGAAACATTTAATATATAACAAATCCGTTGGATTTTTAGGAGCAAGAGCTTCTAGCTTTGTATGACCTAATATTGTGAAGCTAATAAAGCAAAGGTTGTTCTACAGTTTGACTCTTGAAGTTATGTAAAAGACATTTGGAAAAATCAACAAACTAAACTGTTTTTTGATATTGAAGGAAGATTTGAATATAATAGCTGTTCTTTTTGTTTGACTGTTGCCATTTTAAACAGTAAGATCATCAGTATTTGTTTCATCATATCAATTGCAGGTCAGAATTTTCCCCATTTTAATTGCAAAATACAACATGTGCTGCTTTGCATGCTTTACTGCTAATGTGCAAATAAGTGCAGTTGCCAGAAGTGACCTGGGGATTTTTAACTTGTGCTGAAAAATGAAATTCTTTCTTGACTGTGCAGGGAATCTGAGGTAATTTTTGTATGAGACCTTTATTAGAACATAATTGATGTAAGAATGTCTGGTGTCTCAGATCTACTCACGACATTTTAATGTGAACCAAGTGAATTGTGGTTTTTGTCTCTCGTAGTGAAAGACTATCAGTTGATTCAGAAATGTGGGCAAGAAGGCAGCGATTCCCAGACCCAGCTGAGGCAGTACCTGCAGCACTTTGTCCTCATCTCCACCCACCTGCTGCAGACCAGCATGGACAGCAGCTACGCTGAGGCCGTGGAAACAACTTGGGTCTTGTCGCTCGCCCTGAAGGGGCTTTACAGAACTCTGAAGGTACCTGGCACGTAGAATATGACAGAGAAATAAAAATTCATATTCCACCCTGTGCTGCAGGAGCTTGGGTGTTGACTGAGCACACTGGGGAGCTACCACAAGGGCATTTCTCTCACAGCTTGGATCCCTTCATTCCCAGTCTGTAAGGGTTTGAAAATGTGGCTGGGCTTTAAGTAGCTTTTGTGAGTGTGAGCTGGAAGTTGTTTTGCTTCTCTGGGGGGGCCAACCATTCAGGAGAGCTCAGGAAGAAATTCATAGAGATAACATTTTATGGAGTGAAGCTCACTTTTCTCACTCCTAAAGTATTTGAAAAGGAAATCTGTTGTTTTTGTTTTGCTTTTTTTTCTTCTTGTATTGTCAGATTAAAACAGATACTCATTTACTACTCTGTGCATGTCATAGATGATACCCTTAAGGGATTTGAAGTGGGGATTTTTATTTTAGGGAAATGAAGGAAAAAGACTCCCAGTGTAGTTCATCTGGGCAGGAAATTCACCCGAGGCTGTGTGACAAGGCCTCCCAAGCACTGAGATGCATTGCTCCTTTTTTAGTGATTTATTTGTGTGTGTGTCTGTGTGTGCAGATTCATGGCTTTAAGGAGATCCAAGCTGCCTTTCTTCAGTCTGGTCTACTCAAGCTCCTAGTGAAGAAATGCAGCAAAGGAACTGGCTTCAGTAAGACCTGGCTTCTCCGAGACTTGGAGGTAAGAAAAGGGACATTTTGTAAAAAGTCAGGCTTCACACTGTGACCTGAAGGGTTATGGCAGTGCACCGCCCTCCTGGGGAGAAAGAGTCAAGATCATCTCTAATTAGTCTCTAAAAAAATGTTCACTTTACTCTGTCCCTGAATCTGCCTCCTTCTGCCATCATAACTCTGTAGATAATAGTCTAAATTCTTTAAAGCAGGAGGTGATTTTCACTAATCTGATTTTATTTGGAAAAAAAGTTTGCAGGATTAGACAGTTCTCACCTACTGAGATTGTTTAATGGATTTTATTTAGACTGTCCTTGAAAACTCCATTCTTCAATTTAGAAAATAATTTCAAAGCATGACTTGCTCAAGGTTTTGCTGCAGTGCAGGTGGGGAGATCAATGCACACATGGGCATATCCTGTCCCAGTGGTTGTTAATTGCTGAAAGATAAGTGTGCTTCAACTTTTAGGTATGTTTTATCTTGGTCAAGGGTTGTGTTTAATCCATATTTGGGACTATGCAGAAGCCAAAGGGCTTCTCAAAGGAGAAGGATGTGTGAGGTCATCGCTGGCATTTTGGTGATGGTCGCCTTTGCTCTGTGTTTGTCTTGGAATCCTCAGATCTTTGATGTACTGAAATGGTTAAATAATCATTTTCTCACCTTTCTTTGCACTTTCAGCTGATCACTGACATTGTCTTTGCAGCAGCATGGAAGGTGTAACTCATTAGGGAAGTGGGAAATGGTTTCATTTTGTGGTTTGGGGGTTGTTTTGCCTTTTTTTAGGCGTTGCATCTTTGCAGAATAGCACGTGTTAAGCACCGTCCAGGTCTGGTAATGTTCTTCTAAAATGCTGATTGCAAATAAACTAATAATACCCACAGCTGTCACACCATATGCTACCTTTTTTTCTGTGTAGATTTTGTCAATAATGCTGTATTCCTCAAAGCAAGATATCAGTTCCCTGGTTGAACAGGAGGATACTGAGCTGGAAGACAGGGAACCAGATCAAGATGTGGAGCAGCCTGTTGTTGGTCCTGTTGATTTAGAGCAGAACAAACTTGATCCTCTGGAGGGCCTGGATGAAGCCACCAAAATATGCTTCTTGGTATTTAAATTAGTTTATCTCCTTTTGGGTTACTGTGCATTTGCTAATTTCATAAAACATTTGGTAGTTCATATGGTTGGTTTTCTTCTAAATTTACAGAATATGGGTCTATGATTTCAATGCATCCTTCTTTAAAGAAATAGAACGACAGCAAAGAATGTTATAAAATCACTATAAAGTGTTTTGCTAAATTACTTCTCATTATTACTAATCCTGATATTAAGTTCATTAATTATCTATGTATAACGTGGAAAATAATGCCTAGGTCATCCTTAAAGAAATAATTATTCTTTTCTCCCTCTAATGTGGTTTTTTTAATCCTTTTTGTTCCTTGCTCAGATGACACATGATGCACTTAACGCACCTCTCCATATTCTCCGAGCCATGTATGAGCTGCAGATGAAAAGAACGGATTCCTTTTTCCTGGAAGTTCAGAAGAGGTATGTGAAAGTCTGGGTCCAGCAGAGAAACAGTGGGGGATGAAAATCTGAAATCCTCTCAGTGCTGAATAGAAATTCCTCCAAGGATAAGATTTGGTTTTCATGTGTGAAAAAGTAAGGAAATAAACTCCTGCGAAGTTGTATTTATGGAAAGCAAGTCACCATCTTCTGAAACATATCACATGCTCTTTCCTATGTGGTAGCTCCCATATGAAGATCTACTATGGCTCTAAATTCTGGGAACTGAGGAAGAGTCAAGAGCTCACACGTGGCTTCTGGTGCTCAGAGCATCTCACAGAGACACCATGTTCTCACCGAAATGAGTGACTTTGTAACATTGAAATCTTTTGGCTTGTTAGAACAGGGGAGCAGTTAACGTGATAAAAATAGGCAGAGTTTAATCTTTCCAAAACAGAAGGTGGGAAGATTTAATTTGCATTTAATTGCCCTAATTGAGTTTGCATTTCTTTGGAAACACATTTGTGTATTTTTCGTTTTTTCTTTGCCTCTGCTCAGGTTCGATGGGGACGTAATCACAACGGATGAGAGGATCCGGACGCTGGCTCAGAAGTGGCAGCCCAGCAAACGCTTGAGGCTGGAGGAGCAGAGTTCCAAGGCAGTGGATACAGATATGATCATCCTACCCTGTTTGGTATGGACATCTCTGCAAACAGCAGCAGTTGGGAAATAAGGCATTTTGGCATTGAGTAGCTCCTGTTTAGTAACTTCAAACCTGAGATTACTTGTTTTTAAACATCTGAAATAATCTGTTGTCAGTGCTTTATGTCAAAATGAGTGAGCAGGTACAAGAAGCAAGTATTTATTCCATGTTATTCCTTCCTTAAGGAAATGAAAGAACTTGATTCCCAGGTCAGGAGAACAAATTGTGATTGCAGGCTGTAATTTCCTCCCCTTACACAAGAGAGATTGTATCTCATTGCTGCAAGCTTATGCCATGCTACTGTTTTAGCTTATCTTTTGTTATCTTACAGTAAGTTCAGCAGAACAAGGAAGCAATGAATTTATCTTGTAAAGTAGACACCACGCTTGCAAGCTTTAGGTTTTGCATTTAATGGCAGGGTCCCACAGCTCTGCTTTGTTTTGGAGCCACATTCCTGGCCGTGGGGTGTCACCAGCACAGCTGTTTATCAGGTGGCACAGCAAAGGAGAAGGAGCTTCCTGAAGCGGTTTCACATAATTATAAGAAAAAAAACAAGTCTTCCAACAGCTTATACAGAGGCTGTGAGTTATCCACCCCTCGAAATTGTCCAAACTTAACTGGACAAAGCCCTGATTTTGAAGTTATCTCAGCTTTAAGTCAAATTTGGACTGAGTGATCTCCAGAAGTCCCTCCCAACTTGCCTCATTTCATGGCACTTGGTTGCTTTGCCTCTGTAGGTCAGCCTCAGTTAACACTTCTGATTAGAATTCTAAGTGCTGTTTGCACAAATGCATCAGTGTATAGTGAGGTCTGCTGGCATAAACAGTGTTTTTGAGGAAATCTGTCCCCGTAGCCATGTGACAGATCCCGCTTTTATGTTCTTCAACAGATTCATGTGTAAATTCAGCTTGCACTTTGACTGGTCAGATATCCAGACATAATGCAGTCCATTACTGGCAGCCTCTTTTCAAACCTGCATTTCTCTCCTTGCAGTCAAAACCTGTACTGTGTGATAAAGCAACCGAAGAAACCAATCCTGTTGCCCAGAAACTCATCACCAACACGGAGAGTGACCTGCAGCTCAGCTATGCCAAGCAGCGGCGCACCAAGAGTTCCATCCTCCTGCACAAGGAGCTGGACTCCAGAAGTAAAAAGGCTGTGAGGGATTACCTGTATCGTGTGAATGAGGCAATTGCAGTTCTGTATGCCAGGCATGTGCTGGCATCCTTGTTAGCTGAGTGGCCTGATGATGTGGCAATAAATGAGGAAATCCTAGACCTCAGTGGCCCAGCCCATATGACATACATCCTGGACATGCTGATGCAGCTAGAGGAGAAGCAGCAATGGGAAAAAGTAAGTGGATTTCACTTGGACACGTGAGCAAAACCTGTGCCTGCATGGCATGAGGCTCTGACTAACAAAAATACTTGCAGTTCCTTTTTTAAACTGAATTGAAACTCCAAAATTTAAATTAGTTCTGAAGAAACAGTTGGAATCTGTCAGTGTCTTGATGTGCTGATCTTGTTAACAGAAAACGGAAAAACTGGCGCTGTAGAGAGAACTTTTCAGTTATGAAAGAGGAATTGGTAAAACAGGCAGTCTGTTTTTAAAATAGGCATTTTAGATGGCAATCTAGAGAAATTGGTAAAATAGGCAATGCCTTTTAAAAGCTTTTTCTTAGATCTCAATGTGTATATTGTAATACCTGCCACTTCACTGATGAGCTGGTGGTGGAAGTGATCTTGGAATTACAATAGAATGTTGTAATGAAAGTGTCAGCTCAAGGCTTCACAGCAGTCAAAGCAAATCAAGTGCTGGGAATCTTCAAAGAAGGAATGAAAAATAAAGGAGAAGGCATTGATATGCCACTGAACCAATGCTATGCATTCTTTTGGACTGCAGTGACTCCCTCATTACGTAAAAAAATTTAAATAAGATGCAGGACAACTGGAAGAGGCGTAGAGAAGAATGGCAGGGATTATTACAGCCATGGAATAACTTCAGTATGAGGAACCAGCTGGTTTTCTGCATCGTGGATCTTTCCCTTGTGGGCCATTGAGGGAGAAGGAGTAATGGAAAAGTCTGATCCTCTTTCTCTGTAGATTTAAACAGCAAATAGCATGCAAAAGTTAAGAGCAAGTATTATTCACTGGCCCTCCCAGTAAGAAAACAAAGGAGTGTCAGATTAAGGTAATAAGTGGCAGGTCCAAAACAAACCAAAAGAACAGGTTCTTGACACAGTATGTCATGGAAATTGTTGCCCCAGGATGTTTTAATGGGTTCAGAAAAGGGCAGGATGAACTGATAGAATAAAATCTATTAAGGCATATTAAATGCAAAAGTGTAGCCTTCTTCTTAGGCTGTTCTGCAAGTGCAAGGCATAGAGTGCATTCAGGGAGTTGCTGCATGCTGTCTTTGGTTTTTAAACTCCTTTTCCCAAGAAATCAGGTTTTGGCTGATTTGGAGATGAACCTGCTGGTCTGAGCTGGTGTATTACATTTTATAGGAGGAGTTAGGAGATGGCAGGGGAAGAGATGCGATGAGTTGCTCTAATGACCTGAAAGGGCCTCAAGCTTTTGTGCAAAAATCCGCCTTTTGGAAAAACAAGAGAAAGGAAAACTCGGGGGGTTCTGAATTATATTTAGTGTGTCTTGATAGATTAAAGGGCGTTTTTTAGGTAGTTTTAAAGGCACAGCACTTGCATCTGCTGCTTTTAAAACTTCAGACACTTAATTGATACTTAATCATTTCTCCTTATACACAGAGTTCTAGAATTTTTGAAGTCTAAAACATGACACATTCTATTCAAGACAAAATCTGCAGGAATAGAAAATAAAGCTGCCTGTTTAGTTATGTTAACAAAGTCGTTTATCTTACTTGATTACAGCTTTACTTTCCTGATAATTACTTTATGGTTTAGCCTTGATTCTGGCAGTTTTGGGAAGAGATGTAGCCAATATCCATCATGTCTTTATCAGACAAAGAATGAAAGATCTATAACAGAGAACAGAGGGAAATCTTTTGTGCTTATGGAGATGACACTTGTAGGCATCATTTGTGAATTTATCTTGTTTCTTTGCTGGTACCATGACTCCCTTTTCCAAAATACCGTGTGGCTGGACATGACTCACGTCAGCCATCAGCATGTACGGCTGTAAATGTTCTTTTGACAATAAGTTGTATTTACATGGTGCTGCTTCTCCCCAGATTCTCCAGAAAGTGCTGCATGGGTGCAAGGAGAACATGCTGGGAACCATGGCCCTGACAGCCTGTCAGTTCATGGAGGAGCCAGGCATGGCGGTGCAGATGCGGGAATCTCAGCATCCTTACAACAACAACACCAACTTTGAGGTGAGGCACACCCGGATCACAGTGCCTGATGTGCAGCTGAAATCACCCAGGGCTTGGAGCAGAAGCAAAGTTCCACCTGGGTTTCTGTGGGACTTCTGGGCTTGAAGCGCCTGTGAAGTCTGTTCGGTGTTGCTTGGAAAAGGCTGATGGCAGATGGCTGAGGCCTTGCCCTGCAAAGAGATGCATTCAGTCAGGCACTTTAATGTAGTTCTAATTCAATCACGTGAGAAGTGCGTGACTTGCATGGTTTTACTGTGCATGTATTTGAAGCAGATCAGATTTGTAAATGGTTTCAAGGCCTTAATGATCAAATATTTCTACCCTTCTGTCCAAAGATCTGTTTCAGTTGGCCTCTTACTCCCTTGTGCTGTTAGATGAAAGTAGGAGTGGTGCCTTTTTTCTTGCATTTCTCATTTTAGACTCTTCCCCTGACACAAACAGTTTCTGATTTTCTTTTCTTGATACTGTTTGAAAGCATTTTTCTGATATAGTTTGGTAAGTAATTATTGCCTCTGGGCAGTCTTGGGATTTTTAATTTCCCTGCTGCTCTGACTCTTCTGATTTTTATTTTTAAAATGCGTATAACCCCTTAGGTTCTGGCAACGAGATCAATATCAGCAGCAATTACTGCTTTTGAAAAAGCAAAGCATTGCTGGCAGTTAATTTTACATGCTTAACAGCTGATGTGAACAATAGGCCATGCTTTACCTTTGTTAAATTAGCTCTGGGTAAAAAACACCAAACAGTTTTTTCCTCAAGGAGATGCTGTAATATTTTTTATATCTCCCTTATTTGTATGGTGAAAGTAAGTGGGTTCTGGGTGATACAGTGTGACAGGACACAAAGCTCCTGTGTTTATTTCTCAGGATAAAGTTCACATTCCCGGTGCTATCTACCTCTCCATCAAGTTTGACTCTCAGTGTAACACAGAGGAGGGCTGTGATGAGCTGCTCATGTCCAGCAGCAGCGACTTCCAGCAGGACCGGCACAGCTTCAGTGGCTCTCCACAGAAATGGACTGACTTTGAGCTTCCAGGTGAATATGCGCTGATTCAAGGTTACCCAGGATATTGCTGGGATTCCTGAGACAAACTCCTGAGGAGTTGGATATGGATGTTCCTGAGATGTGTAGGAAAAAAGCCAATCCTTTCCTTGTCCCACTCTGTTTGCTCTGACGTGCCACTCTTGCATTTCTCAAAAGTGGCTTATCTGTTGTTGTGCTGTGACCTTTTCTTTCCACCCCTCAGTCTAAGCATGCACTCAGCTACTGGAAACAAATTTTGCTCTTGATTCTGTTCCAGCACAGTCCCTGTTCTGCGTGGTGTTCACTTACATTGTTTATGCCTTGTCTTACTTTCCACAGGAAGCACTTTTTTTTATAGAAAAAAAAAAAAAAAAAAGATGGGCTTATCTCTGTCTCCGTGCTCTGCTGCTGCTCCGAGCACAGAGAGCCAGTGCCAACGCCTTGGCTCCGGCTGGTGCCACAGAGCACAGCTGGGAAAAACCCAGGCTTTGGCTGCCAGCTGCACTCTGGATTCTCTTTGTGAGAGCACAGTGAGGAGCAAATGCCAGGGAGCTCAAGGACTGCACGGTCCGTGCTTCTGATTTTTTATTGTTTTAACCCATTGAGCACTGGGGCACTGCAGGAAGCTCTTGACTTCGAGTACTGTCAGCACCTGTACAGAGATTTAGGAACTCTCTCAGCAAACCACTCTGGGTTGCAAGGCGCTGTTTTCGTGTTACAAGGTGCTAGTTAGAAGCAAATGTGTGTTCTGTAGAAATATTTTAGGTTTTTGTGAACTTCTTTCAGTCTTCCTTTTCCTCTCAAATAGTTGCAGAGGTTTGCCAGGGAGCTGAACTTCGAGGTCCATTGTTTAGAGCAGCCTTGGCTGTGAAACTTGAGTTTCGCCTTGTGAAAGTTCATTTCCAGCCAAGGCTGTCTGGATTAAGGCTTTTGATTTCAGCAGGTTTTAGCTGAAACCAGACATTTAAAGGCTTCTGGGCTTTTTGTTTGATGGCAGGGCTCTCTCCTATAAGTAGGAGAGAACATGGGCTCCATTTCATGATTAGAAGAGAAATTCTATTTTAGCTGTTTCCTTTTAAATCCTAAAAAATGTTTTCAAAATTTTTCTTCTTCATGAAACTTTGAAAATTGTGCTTCCCAATGAAAACTAGCTGGCTTGTCCCGGGTGGCAGGCTTTTTCATGGAGCAGAAAGATACTTTGTTTTAACAGCTCTAATATTACAGAGCACAGTAGGTAAGAAGATATTTTGTGCAGGATTTATCTCTGAAGCTGTACATGCTACAATGACAAAAACCTTTTGTATGTTTTTTTTGCCTGATTGTAAAATGGTCAAACATTTTGATAGTCCTTCCACTTTAAGTGATTAAGTTTAACAATTTTCTTCCCTAGAGTAAAAATGTGCAATTTAATTTTCTGACGTGTAAAAGCAGCAATTTTACTTTCAAATATTTTAAAGCTTTTTGTCCAATGAATTCAAGTATTGCTATAAAGAACTTGGCTGCCTATATAGGGGTTCTTTTTTCATAAATCATAACTGATCCAATAACACAATTAAAAAGTAAAGTTACATATGGAGTTTCTTTAATTTTCTCTATTTAGTTGTCAAAAATGTAAAAGACGTTATCCTTCCTCTCCAGTATCTTCAGACAGGGAAAACCATTATGGGTTTTGCTTCAGCCTCTTCTTTGTCACCCTGTTCTGTGTGTTTCATAGTTACTCATAAAAGTAAATCATTGAAGACCACCTCTGTCCAATGAAGACATCTAGGATTAATTCATTTCAGACTTTTCACTGAAATTGTATTTGAGATGGCAAAACTAACTCAGGAGGTGCTAATGTGGGCCTTCTTCCTTCCCTGCACACAGGAGACACACTCTACTACCGATTTACTTCTGACATGAGCAACACCGAGTGGGGTTACAAGTTTACAGTGACAGCAGGTCATCTGGGAAGGTTTCAGACAGGTAAGAGATGCTCAGAATATCTTGAAAATGGCCTTTTTTAGTCATTTTGCTGATCTTTGAGAGACTTGTGGTTGTCCCTTTTTCTTGATTTAGAATTTGCATTCAGTGTCTTGGAAATAACGTGATCAGTTTTGTTCAAGTTGAAACTCAACTGACGTCTCTTACTTCCTGTGACTTTGGGGTAGAAATACAAAATCTTCACAGAGACTTGGAGATTACAATTATAATAATGGAATTTGCATCCAAAATTTCATTTTATCATAGTAATTACACAGAGTATTTAGTAAACACTCCGGGATGCCGCAATTGGAAATAGAAACAATGGCAATTGCATTTTTTAGAAGTGGTTATCCGTTAAAATAGGATGGTTCTGGGTCTAATTTCTAGCATAAGAGGTTTTGTTAGTTTATTTTAGGGTTTAAATATTTTTAATGCTCTTGAAGCTGCTGGATAATTTGCCATCAGCAAAACTCTACTGCGGAGCACATGATAGGGAGGGCCTGTGTTTTGTTTGCCTTATTTGGGCAAAAATTTAATTTTGGATATGATTCTTTCTAATTTTTATGTAAGTTTTGCCTCAGAAAAGAGTTGCCATGTCAGGATGTAATCTAGATTTATCTCAGATTTTCGTTTGGTATTTTAATTAAATACTTCTGGCTTGCCAGAGCAGTACTTGCTGTACAGAGAAGATAAAACTGACTCCATGAACACAATGTGTCCCTACAAAACTTAACAGCTGCTTGAATTTTCTTTTTTTTTCTTCCAGGGTTTGAAATTCTGAAGCAGATGCTGTCTGAGGAAAGGGTAATTCCTCACCTCCCACTGGCCAAGATCTGGGAGTGGCAGGTGGGGGTGGCGTGTCGCCAGACGGGTCACCAGCGGCTGAAGGCCATCCACCTGCTCCTGAAGATAGTGCAGTGCAGCACCCAGGGGTGAGTGCGTGCTCCACATCCTGCACCCATGGCAAAGGGCAGGGGAACAAAAAAAAACAACAAAACTGATACTATTTTGAAGCAAAAACCCCTGTGATTTGAAATGGGTATTCTTAATTTGCCTGTTGGATAATTCACTGTACTTTGATAGCAGAAGTTTATTACTTTCTCCTCTTTCTTGGCCTTTAAAAAGGTCCAATGAATTCAAATGTCATTGTAAAGAAAAGAAAATCACCCCCAAGCAGGACAAAGGTAGATTTCAATTCATTTTCTAGAACTTTATTCTCTTTGTATTAGTTGTACTTCAGAATTAAGGTAAGGATGAAATAATAACCTGGTGAAGTGATGATCGGATTCTCTGTGAAGTAAATTGCTTTTAAATTATTATTTTTAGTTGCACCACTTAGCCTGTAATTGATTTTTAGAAGGGATGTGTGTCCTAAAGCTTGTGTATGTACGGCATGAGTATCCCTAGATGCAAGAGCATTTAGCAAAGTGCTTACTGTTCATTTGTAACTATCACAAATGCATGGTTTGGCTCTCTCACATTTGATTTTGGTTTGGTTTCCCCCCCACCTCCCCATTCCCAGAAACGGGCATGGCGGTTACTCACTATTGCATCACAATTTTATTTAAATTGCTTTTTTTCAGGGACTGTGACCTCACCTTATTGAAGCCACTTTGGCAGCTTTTCACCCATATGGAAAACAACTCATGTCACGAAACGGCCAAGCCTGGTATTCTCCTTCCTCTTCATCGTGCACTGGCAGAGCTCTTCTTTGTGACGGAAAACAGAGTTACTGTAAGCAGTTCCTGCATTTGTGTCCCTCCTTTCCTCGGTGCTGGGAATGATCGAGAATTCAGCATTACACTAAAGGCAGTTTATCTTGGTGAAGTCCCTCAGAGCTACAGAAACATTAACAACTTTCTCCTACGGAGTGTGGCAGCAAATTCTAATTAGAGGGCAATTCTGTTGCCTTATCCATCATGGGACCTTAAGTCATGACTATTAAGGCCCTAAAGCCACTCTTTATTCTGAGAGGAATGCTGGTTTAATAATTATT
Source organism: Dasyornis broadbenti (assembly GCA_013397935.1). Lineage (NCBI taxonomy): Eukaryota > Metazoa > Chordata > Aves > Passeriformes > Dasyornithidae > Dasyornis > Dasyornis broadbenti. The sequence continues at coordinate 2,251,116 of VZRN01001252.1, forward strand.
TTAAAGGTATTTGCATGTGGTTTTCATTGAGTTGATTTTGAACTATAAAGTTCGGTTGATTTTTAAATATGAGCGGTGTTTCTGTGATCCCAAACTGTGCTCTAGGCCAGGAGAGTCTTGTGTGCAGTTCTGACACCTCTGGTTCTTCTAGTGATCAGCATTTTAATGTTAATTCGTAGACTATCACCTTTGGTAGAACCATTGGTGTTCATTGCATGTTTTCTGGCTGCAGGAGCTTGGATCTCTACAGGAGTATTTGCTTGCCTTAAATACTGAAGATCATCTTCATCGCTGCACAGCACAGGTAGGATTGCACAGCCCCAGCGCTGGGTGGGTCTATGATGTTCATGGCAGACTCTGAATGATTTTTCATTGCCCAGTGGAGTTTATAAAAGAGATCTGAACGTACAGGACCTTGACAGGCCTCTGAAAGGTCTGGGAACTGTGCACAAATGCTTTGCTGGAATATTGGGAAGAAATTCTTCCCGGTGAGGGTGGGGAGGCCGTGGCACGGGGTGCCCAGAGAAGCTGTGGCTGCCCCTGAATCCCTGGCAGTGTCCAAGGCCAGGTTGGGCAGGGCTGGGAGCAGCCTGGGACAGTGGAAGGTGTCCCTGCCCATGGCAGGGGTGGAACAAGATGATCTTTAAGGTCCCTCCCAACCCAAACCATTCCATGATTCTGTGTTTCTATTTCTGTTTAGTTTCATACAAGGATTTTTTTTACACTTTGGGATTGAGGAGAATAGTTGGTGTGACTTTGTTTTTCCTTTTCTCTTCCAGGCCCTGAAAAACATTGCTGCTATCAGCCTTGCCATTAACTATCCAAACAAATCAACAAGTTTCTGGAATGTTTAATACTGGCTCAGGCCGGAGTGCATGGGATAGAGTAGTTTGTCCATAGGACATTGGAACAAACATCTTAACTCCGTTCAGGAAAAGTTCCTTCAGCTTCAGTGTATGAGCACTCTGCAGCCTTCCTTCCTTCCACCTTGATGTAGAATTTGTAAAAGTAACAGCGCACTTCAAAGAAAAAGCACATCTTGAAGTAACTCACGCGTCGCCTACAGTTATGTATGCACATATTGTAGCATGTTAGAGTAAACAGAACAATATTGTTTTTTATTCAGAGGAAGTAAAGGAAAGAAGGTAGCTGAAGTATGAGAATGGAAGGCCCCCACGTTGGTATCATCTGCTCCCAAGGAAACTTGATCCACGGAACGTGTCAGCTTCAGAAAACACTGCTGAACTCGGGGTGATGCCGTCAGCAGCATCTGTTGTACATCTTCGGAGCGAAACAGGCAAACCAGGATCTGGTGGCTGCTGCAGGAATGGTCCACGCTTGAATCCTGTCATTTTTGCTTTGGAGGCTACTACCCAAGGAAAAGGATTGCAATTCTTACTAAACTCCATGTTGTAAAATGAATTGTGGGTGATTTGCAAAGCAGTTGAAGGATTCCAGTAACAAATTATCCTCGTGCAAGAGCTTTGTTTCTCCTGTTCTTTGATTCATTCATCTGGGTCACCCGTTCTTACCTTGGTTTATCTCCGATGTATTATTCCAAGCAGCCCATTATTGTAGTGCAGAGAGCAAAGGCTGGCCCTCAGTCACAAGGCAGTGGTGATTGGAAGAACTGAGGAACTTACACGTTTCTCAAAGATCACATCTTCACAAGAAATTGTTCACAAGTCTTTTTTCCTTTAGTTGTTTCGATTTCAGTGGCTTAGGAGGTCCTTCTTGGCAACGTTGGGAGCCCGGGCTCGCAGCACTCAGGGTGGGGTTAATGATCAATCCACTCTTATCTCAAAGAGCAATAACCACATTCCTCCTAGTGAATATGGAATGAATTGCAGACCTTCTATGCTGAAATAAATTGGCTTTCTTCCTGCACAGCTACGTTGGTATTCCCTTTCCAAAGAGTTAAAAAGAACACAGAAAGATTTGGGGGTGTATTTTTGGGTACCATTGCACAGTTTGTAGAGCTGGTCTTGTCAAATATAAATTCAGATTACTTCTAATGCTAATTATTTTCTTCTTCCCTTCTTCACTCCAACATTAGACTGTGGAAAAAAAAAAAGGCAGCCAAAAGCTCTGGTAGTAACTGAATGCAAGTTGTGTAAAGCAGTGGCTCTGTCAGGAGGGAATGTATTTATTGACCCTGCTAGTCCAGAATTTGAGTGGTGCCCAAATACCAGTGCACAGGAGCCCTGCTCTGGGGGGTGTCCTCTGAACTGATGATCTTATCAGCTGGGGCTGGAGTTTAAGGGTGGCCCAGTCTCCCTCTGAGAGGGAAACATGCAGTAACACATCCCCTGGATTTTTTTGGGTGGCCTCCAGTGCTGTGGAGTTTTGTTTTGACTTCTGTTCAGCCAGGTGAGTGCACAGCGAGTGCTTGAATCGGAATGTGATTGTTCTGCCTGGAAGATTTCAAATGAAGACCAAGAAGCACCATTGCCTTCAGGAATGGGGTGGCCCTCTTACCAAATGAGAATTCCAGGATTCAGGAAAAGTGTAGTATTTGTCAAAGACTGAAAGGAAGCAGAGAGATGCTGCTCTGAAAGCCCTCCTTGAGCATCCGGAGTTGATTTCCTTAAAGACATCACAGTGGGAAGGGAATTACCAAGGTTGTGGTGGATCTTTAACACACGGATCATTCTGTTCCCGCATCCAGGGAAGGTGTTTGGGTTTGCAGCCTCCCTGCAGGGCTGTCACAGATCCCTGGGGACCCAACTGCCTCATACCTTGTAACTGCTTGAACAGATTCTGGCCACGGGGCGTTGCTCCGTCAAAGGAGACGTTCCTAAACTGACGTTAGGGAATCATATGGATAGGGCAGGTGAGCACTTGGAATTTGCTTTTCTGGAGCAGTAGGACTTCTATTCACTGCCTCCGTGGGCATCCATGGCTGAGGAATCACGGATGTGCAACGGGCTGCTGCGCTGAGCCGTGCAGCTGCTGACATCTGCCTGCTCAGTCAAAGAAGGCTTTTTCTTTTTTACATCAGGGATGAAGACTGTAAATAAACTATTCATGGAACCTCTCACAGCTCTGTCATAGTCACGTTTTTTTTTTTTGTTTTGTTTTGTTTTTCTGTTGGACTGTCCTTTTGCTTTCCGGATGAAGACATGAGGCTGCAAGGATGACACAGGAGTGGCCAGAATTCCTTACCAGGCATTACCACTCAACTTACTCTACCAGCAGTGACTGGCCTCGTGAGTCAGTCGTCTTGCCCTGAAGGAACTGTCTAGGAACAGTGTCCACTAAATATAATTTCTACCCACTAGATGGAACTGAAGGACTGTGACCTGAGTTGACACTGAATCTGTTGCTGCCTTATAACTCAAATCATTAATTATGGATTTTTTAACAGACGAGAAACACTGATTATTTTTTTTTTCTTCTGGTAGCTCTAAAGAAAGAGGAATAGAATACCAATAATGAATATTCATGATCAATCACATTTTGAAAATTATGCAGAAGTTCCAAGTGGATGTGAATGATGCTATTGAATTGTATAAAACTGTCTGGAAAACAGGTATGCTGAAAAAAAATGTGCCTAATATAAGAAAAACTAAAAAAATTGTCCTGCCTGAATCACCTATGATGTGTTTCAAACAAACCATGTTGTTCCTAATGATACATTTGACTTGCTTTCATTAAACACTTAAAAACGAGAGTTTTATAATTTCTTTTCTTACGGGTTTACTACTTTGCAATTTTTATCAGTTGTTTAAAATATATCAGACCGTTAGATTTATTCCAGTTCAGTTCAACATGTAAAAAAGAAAGCTACAGATGTGGGTAAAATATGCAAATGAAGAGAAATATATTGTAAAAATTCTATAAAAACAAAAAAAGTACAACACGGTGTCTGTTTTTTGTTTGCTTTCCTCCTCTCCTCACTTTAATGCTGGAGTTTGAAGTGAGATCCAGGGTTTTCCGTAGGAATCCTCATTTTCCATGCCTGTAAGCAAACCTGCTTGTTGTCATGTGGTTGGTAAATATCTGATATTACATCGAACTATGCAGGAACCAGACTTCTGGAGTCGTCTCTTAAATTCCAGCCCTGCTGTTTACATTCCAGTGGCCTGACCCTAAAAATTCAGTTTTCCCGTGGATATCCATTGGTTTCAATGCCTGTGTGTATTTACTTTGAGACCTGAGATGCTCATCTGGAGGCTCCAGATGTCTCCAGTAAAAGTGAGATTTGTGTTAGTAGGTGTTGATTCTAATTAGTGATGTTTGTCAGCAGAGGTGCTTGTGCCTGCCTGGTCCCGTGGGTTTTATTGGAAACGTTGTTTGGCTTGAGGAAAGGGCAGTGTCAAAGCCAACGTCTTGCTGTGTTTGCCTAAAGCTGCGAGTTGTTTTCTTGGAGAATGGGCTAATTAGGTAATTTTATTAAACACAAATAAATAATAGGATTGTGAGGGTGTGGGAGAGTGAGGACTGTTCCCTCAGGTTTGAGGTTTGAGCTGATAAACCCGAACAAATTCAGTGTAAATTGCTCTGAAATGGAGTGTGGTGCTGGGCATTGGAACGGAGCACTTTGGATCTGCTTTTCAGATCAAGTTCATTCTTCTTCCAAGAGATCAAAAGTAAAGCTGCAACTTAGCTTAGAGGTGGGTGACTTCTAAAAATCTCCTTTTAGGAGAAGGCTGAGCTATGTTTAAGACAGAACTGTCCCAATCCCTTCATTTCCACAGCCCAGCTCAGGTTTGGTGTTTCCAGTGGGTTCAGACCTTCACAAACATGAGGGCAAGACCTGGCTGTTGTTACCCTTTTAAACCTGGGATGGCTGCCTGCAAATCTGGGCACACTGGGGCAGAACAAGGCACAGGAATCTGATTTAATCCTTCCCCTTTTCAGTGGTGAATCCCCCAGAAGTGAGCTCTGTTGGGTCTGCTGGGGGGGCACCAGCACAAGTATCATTCCTGTTTCCAGGGGACAAAACCACAACCGTGGAAGCCTCAAAAAGCCTTTGGGGAAAACTCTAGAATGCTGGAAAACACATCAGTGTAGGTAAAGAGGTTGGTTTTCAGCACTGGACCAGGAGGTCAGGCTGGATGATAACTGGAACAAAGAATGCCTGTTGGTAAAATGGCCTGGAAAAACAGGAACTGTGCTGGGATTTGTAGGGGGAAACTGAAATCTGGCCCCCCTCACCTCTGTATTTAAAGCAGTCAACCCTGATTGAAGTGAATAAGAGAGAAATCCACTGTGAATAAGAAAGAAATTAAGTAAGAGGTGAAGGAAGTAAGATTAAAGCTCATTCTTTCCATGACGGTCAGGTCTAATGTAATGAAGTCTATTCTGCAGTAAAATCTTTCCTGATTTTTACCTAAGAAAGAACAAATAATGAAAAGCTGGTGCCCAGCTCCAGCCCAGACTGCAGTGGGCCTCACACGTGGACATGCAGGAATAAACACTTAAAACCCCAAACTCCTTTTTTCCTCCGACTGGAAACATCCGCAAGCATTCCTGATAAATAGATGGAAATCTTGGGCAGTTTTGTAGTGGTCCTTAGCATTTAGAGATTCCCATTCCTTGAATACAGAAAGAGTTAATGATTGGATTTTTTGGGAAAAGAGGGAGATGAGGGATAACTGGACTGTGTCGAAGATGGGGTCTTTTCCCCCACATGCTGAGCAGTTGGCTGGGGAGTTTTTCCTCCTAATCCTTTCCTGACAACTGCAATGAATTTTTTTTTTTTTTCAGCTGGTTTCTTCTTTCCATTCCCCACTTCACTGTCTGACTTTCCGTAATCTTACTGCATAGACCTTAACTGCATTTTGAAGTTTTTTTTTCTTAACATTTGCAGTGCAAATAACAAATATTTAAATTTTCATTGCACGGAAGAAGTCAGTTTTATGAAACCTAAGGAAATGTGAATTGAAGTGCCTGCAAATGTTTGTCAGTGGTACCTTCTCTCACAGGCTCATTTCCAAAACACTGTGGTGGCATCTCCTCACAGCTGGATCATCACATCCAGGAGGTGTTGGTAAAGCCACACTGAATTCCTTTTAACTGTGTAACGAATCATTCTTACACTGGCACAGGCTGCCCAGAGCAGCTGTGGCTGCCGCTGGATCCCTGGAAGTGTCCAAGGCTGGGCTGGACAGGGCTTGGAGCAACCTGGGACAGTGGAAATGTCCCTGCCCAGGGCCAGGGGGTGGGATAAGACGGTCTTTAAGGGCCTTTCCAAGCCCTTTCCATGATTCTCTCAGCTTTTAGACACCTTTGTGGTGTGGGCTGGACCTCCGTGCTCACCTCGCTGCCTTTCAGACACCCAAAGGTTTCGGCCTCCTCAACCACATCACATTTCTAAGAACCAACAAAACACCTGAGCAATCACAGGAAATGCTTCCCCTCACGACTTCAGCAAAAGCATCCTGTACAGATTCTCCTCCCCAATAAGTCATCTGTGGTAGGACCTCAATGTGCATATGCAGGTAGACATTTACTGGGGCTTCAGTTCATCACTGTGCTTATCTTGGATCAAATTAAACACGGAATTAAGGTCTAATCTTAAGCACATCTAGTTCAGCTTTTAAAGGTAGGCTTTAAATTGGTTTTGTTGCCTTGGAGCCTAAACAGACCGTGTTGTTGATGGGAAGTGCGCAAATCGTGCAGCTTTCCCTCGCATCCAGCAGGATCTGCAAAGGCAGAAAACAAAAAGATGAAATTCTTGAGTCAGGAGAAGTGTTGAGTCAGGAGACCTTTAGTCTCATCATCTTGCTCGAGAATAAGTCATGTCTGCGTTTCTTACCCTTCTCCTCTACATCAACCACCCACAGAAAGCTCATTAATCAAAAATGTCAATGGTTTCCCATAAATCCCCCCACTCACACCTTGGGGTTTTTGTTCCTCTGAGTAGCAGGTTGGGCTCTTTTCTCTCCAGTGTTTTTGTGTGGGGGGTGGGGGAGTGCGGGTGGTGGTGTTTGTTTGCTTGTTTTGGTTTTTGTTCCTTCATCCTGTGACTGTTAATATTTTAAAAGAACATTTCATCCTCTGTGGGGTCAGTATTGGATACACTACCAGATTTTAAACGACATCGTGTTTTTCCCCCACTCAATCGCCAGTTTCAAAATACACCGTGATGCGTTTGATCTTTTGCCACCTTATTTTTCTGCAGAAGATGGCTCAGCCTCTTCAGAGCTGATGGCTTCTGGGAGGGTGTGCTCTGTGCTCGCTGCTCTGGCTTCTGCCTTTTCCTTAGGTCGGGGAAGGCAACCCTGAGGGGGCAGGACCTGGGGAGCTGAAAATAGTTGCTTTATTTACCAGAAACTCAAAGGCTCTCCGAGGGTAAAGCAAATCTCCCCTCACTTTCGCACTAATAATGCTGGGAGGTTATAGCTTCTCTTTAATTAAACCCACATAGAATTGAGGGGGAATATCCATGGATGAGGAGCATGGACCGAGGTCCAGGAGGTCCCAGTGCCTGGCCCCTGTGCTTGTGCTTGCGGTGCACTGTAGGAATTACTCTGCTCAACGAGGCTTCCTCCCAGCCAAAAGCGGTGTCAGAAGGGCACAAAGACCGCTCCAGTTCCTTGAGGGTTTTGCCCTGCTTTGTTCCAGCCCTCGATGCATCTTTCTGGAGGCCAGCGAAGGCTCAGGGCAGCCGCGGAGCCGGTGCTCTCCAGGCTGAGCGGCTGCTGCTCTTGGAGAGTTTCTTCTGCACTAAAACCTCATTCCCTCCCCGCCTCGTTGCCTCAAGCTCACGCCGAGCCTTCGCCAGGCAGCGAACGGGAACGGCGTGTCCCGGCCGGGCCCGGGAATCTCCGGTGGCCACCCCCGGAGCGGCTGCCGGCTCTGCCCGTGAGCCTCCGAGGGAACGGGTCCTGCCGGGCTCTGCGGGGCCGGGCCAGCTGGAGATGCACCACGGGTAAAGCAGCTCTGCAGCATCTCCGAGCTGCAAATCCCATGTGTGACACCACTGGGACGGCTCTGCCTTTTGCAACACGTGGTTTTTTTTCCTGGGCTCCTGAGAAAGAGGAGTTTGCATTCCCTGCGGGAAAGTCCTGTGCTGGATTTCCCCCAGAAAGCAGCACCCTGCTCCTCACCTCACCCCGGGGCCAGCACTCTGTGGCAGCCCTGGCCTCCCCTGGCTTGGGTCCAGTTTGTTCCCTCCTCAGGATGTGGCTCGCGGTGTGAGTGACCCACCAGGCCTTTATAACCCTGACGGACACAGCAAAAATGCCACCATGGGCTGCCAGCGCCAGAGCTGGGGGATCCCCAGAATAAACCATCCCTTTGGGGAGCCTGCTGCAGAGCCAGGACCCTGCCGTGGCACTGCGAGCGATGGAGCAGCCCCATGCACAAACACCCATTTCCATGGGCTGCTGACAAACCCCACCCTGGCGCTGGCCGCGGGCGGTGCTGGAGGAGGCAGATTTGTGCTCAGTGCACGGTGCCCCCGTCCTGATTTTTCAGCAATTGCCTCCCACGGCCGTGATCCAGCGCCGGCGCCTTCCCGGGAAACCCTGCCAGCTCATAAACCACTTTTAATCTCTCAAGAAGGTCCTTTGTGCAGCCTTTTGTCAACAGGGCCTGTCCCATTGCTATAGCTACGGCCCCTTTGCTGCCGGACACACCTGTTTGTTTTTCCAGCTCCTTTCTGTTGCCGTCAGATTTCTCTGCCACCTAAATAAAAATACTGAGAAAAGCCCTGCCCTGGTCCTGCGCCCTCCTCGCCCTTCCCAGTTAAGGAAACTCCTTGCTCTCCTGGGATCAGTTTTCTGCAGGCAATGGGCTCAAAGCAACCCGCTCAGCCAGGGCGCCTTGGCATGGCTTTGTTTTCTGGTTTTTACCCTTAAAATTACTGGACTAGGACTGGGGATGGTGCTGTTTGCAACCAGGTGAAGCAGATTCCTTGGGAAGGGTCAGGAATGGGGATGTTCCCGTGGCCCATCAGCAGAGATTTTATAGATACATCGTGGAGTTTTCTCACTGAATGCTTCTCTCCTCATGCATAAAACTCCCCCAAATGAGTGCTTTTGGGTTATCAGCCTCATGTGTCCACTTGGCCCCAGGCCCTGGGTTCAGCACAGTGTGGAGAGACGCTTTTCCCCAGCAGGACTCTGCTTTCCCTGGCACCAGGAGTCTTCCCAAGTGTTTGCATTGACTTTGAGAGACACTTTAAAAATGAAAATATCCCACATTCATGAGCTGTGGTTGTTGTGCTTCCAGAGGAAAACACAGAGATGGAAACTACCCTGGGGAAGTTGCCCTGAATTTGCAAGGTGTTTCTCCTGCACCAGGTTCGGATGGTGATGGGTTTCAACAGCAATTCTGTGAGGAAAGAGGACTTATTGTGACCTTTATGGGGTGATTTCACCACAGGAATCCTGCTTTTGTCTTCCCACATTTCATTTCTTCCCCTTCCAGACGTAGCTGAGGTTTGATCCCATCACTAAGGCCGTAGTTTTGCCTCCCTGCTCTGCTCCTCGGCACGGCTGAGCCAGGTTCTCTGCTGCCCCTGAGTCACTGCTGCTCCGAGATCACCAGGACATCTCTGGGAAACCTCTGGAGACAGGCAGAGGAAGCCACCCCCGGGCTGTGAGGCTGAAATCCCGCTGTGCCAGAGCCCCAGCGCTTCCTCCTGGCACCCAAAGTGATGCTGACAAGGAGCAGGGAGATCCTGCACAGCCCCAGCTGGACACATGATGCTCTTGGTGAAAAGGATGGGCTGGGGCAAGGAGCAGTTCCCAGGATTTGGCCTGATTTTTGTGCAGCATAATAATTAAACAAGGCCGCTTTATTTCACCCGAATGTTGTTTATTGTCCCGCTGCTTTGGCATCGCTTCTAAATATTTAATGTGTTGGAAATTGTATTTTTGATTAATGGGATGTATTTGGTGCGTGGTGCATGGGTTATAATTTTAAAAGGGAAAAAAGAGTGACCTTTAATGCTCTTAATAAAACAAGGCTGGGTTTGGCAACACCACTGGGGCCTTGCACCTTGTCTGCCCCTGTGCTGGGCACTCCCCAGGCACGCTCTGAGCCCGGCACCGCCTTCCATCTGCCAGGTCTTGCCTGAAATTCAAGATTTAACACGAGCCAGGTCCCTGTTTGCAGCTCTGTGGGGACACCCTGCTGCAGGTTTGCAGTGATGCTGCACATCTGGAGCGCAAGCACATCTGGGCAGCGGCTCCAGGAGGGATGGAGCAGCGCAAGCAGGAAGGGCAGGGGAACAGCTGAAGGATTTCAGGGATGTCCCGGCTCTCCCGCTGCTCATCGTCCCGCAGGCAGACAAAGCCAAGCTGCTGTTGGTTGGAAAATGAGCTTTTCCAGGAGAAACGGGTCACGCTCAGCTGGACATTCCTGTAACCCAGAGGGCTGCAGGGAGCAGCGCGTGGAGGCAGCTGCCCTGCACACTGTCCCATTTGTCTTGGAGGAAAACATCCAGTTTTGATATTTAAGATTTCCAGCAGTGGAAAATTCACGGCAGCCGTGGGCTGGGGAGCCAGGCGCTAATTGGCGGAACTTGTAGGAAGAGCGTCCCTCCAGCTCTTTTCCATTGGAAAATCCAAAAGCTTTCTCCAACTGTTGATTCCTCGTAAAAATTAAAGCAAAACATGCTGGGTGGGGAAGTAGGGGTAAAGGAAGATCTTGACAATGTTGGAGCTGCCCTTTTCACTCCGTCAGGACAAATATTTACATTTTTTTATTGTAAAGTTACTCTTGTTTGGAAATAATTTGTTTTATTTTGCACTCTCTTACCAGCTTTGACAAATCACAAAGAAAACAAAGTGACTTTGCAGAAATATGATGTTTTGGCTAAAGAAGAACAACTTCTTTTTTTCCTAATTTTCCCTGGGAACGTTGACATTTTGGGGCGTTTTCCAGCTTGGAAATTTCAGAGTAAGCTCTCATCCCTGTTTCTCCAGCTGTATCATAGAATAATAATTCTTGAAGGGTTAATAAATCTTACAATAATTTTCAATCCATCCTGCACTGCCTGGTTCTGGGGACGGGAGCCATCTGCAACACTTCCTATCGCCGTGCTCAAACCCACCCGGAGCATCTGCTGCTCCCGCCAGCGGCACTGCTGGGATTGAGTAAATCAATTAGAAATCATTAACGAACGAGCGCTGCAGGTCGCACCTAGAGACCATGCAAATAGCATTTGAAAATAAAATCTTCTCCTACTGCAAACCCATCTCTGGCTGGGTGAGCACAGGTGTGTTTTTCTCCCTGGAACGTCCCTCCGGGTGTGTGAATTGCTCCAGGTGTTTTCCCTGCGCTGGAGGGGATGGAGTGGTTCAGGTGATCAGTGCTGGGAATGTGACCACAGCTAAGGGTGGGAACATCCCTGCTCATGGTGGAGAAACAGAGAGGTGAGGGATGGGAGAGGTCCTGGGAAGGCTGCGGGCTCAGAAGCGGCTCTTAAATAAACCATGTGGCACCACTTCATGGCCAAATCCAGTCTTAGCCTGGGGTTTTCCTTTGGGATTAAAGACCCATTAAAACACTGCTGTCCCTGTAGTCCTGTGGGTTGCAGCAAGGAGGACACAAGCACTTTGCATCCCAAAGTTGGTGACACCACACATGTCCCCAGGACGGTGGCTCCAGAGTCACAGCGCTTGTTATCCCTTTCCTTCCCAAAATCTCCTTTGGCTCCTGCACCCCCAAACTCCTCCAACCCAAACATCTCTCCTGCTGCAATCAGAGCGTGTAGAGATGCATCCCAGAATCCAGGGGTGTGCAGGGGCTCCATCCCTTTCTCCCTGCAGAGCCATTCCTATTGGGAGCTTTGCTGCAGGGGTCTGGGGATGGGCGAGCTGTGCCATCCCCTCCTCAGCAGCATGAGCCTCCCTGTCCTTAGGGATGAGCTCGGGAAAGAACTGATGCTGAGGTGCTGGGCCCATCCCACAGCAAGCCATGAGCACAGCTGGGACTTGTGGTCGGGGGTGTCCTCTGTCCCAGCCATGGTCCTGATGGCCTCCCTGGCTCCCAGCTCACTCCTCACCCCGAGCTGGAAGGTTTGCGTGGGGTGCAGGGGGTGGACTGTGGGACAAACACCTCACAATCCATAGCTTTCTGCAGGAAACTTTCCCTTTTGGTGCCACCGAGCCCTGTGCAGCAGTGGGGGAAGTTAGTCCAGGCTTGCAGGTGTAGGGAGCTGGTTCAGGGCCTAAGCTCTGCCCAGTCAGTCAGGAAGGAAAAGGGCCAGTCCCTCCTTTAGTGCCCTTTTCAGGGAGCCCACAGCCCTGGTGATGTGCGATGTCCTGCCCAGGGTGGGATGTGCCGCGTTTCTTGTGTGAGATCTTCCTCTGTTTCCAGCGGGTCCAGAATCGTGTCCCACCCTGCATCTCCTGCTTTCAGCTCTCCTGGCGAGCAGCTTTGCTGGAGCCTTGGTCCAGGCCTTCTGCTGTGCCCCCCATTGCTGTGGGACTCCCACATGTGGCGTGATCCGGGTACCAGTGTTTGGGACAGGAGCACGGGCACCGTCTCCAGTGCTGTTTTTTGGGATATTTCAGGGAAGAGGCTCAGCAAAGCCCCAGGGAGGCCGGTGGGGAGGGGCAGCGCTGTGCCTTGGCCGTGCTGGGGGGTCTTGGCTCACACAGGGCTCTGCTGCTGCCTGTTCCCTGCTCTCCTCTGGCACATCCCCTCGCTCAATCACTTCCTTCCTCCTGTTTTTCCAGCGGTGCTTGTGCTGCTGTCTCCTGTCCCAGCAGCTGGTTTGTAGCACCGGCTATTTTGACTACTCAGTTAACTATTTATCCAGATGGAGCAGCTCTGTTGTCATGCGCCTGGCATGTTTTTTCCATATACAAATTCTGTGACAGAGCGGAGGTGACAAATCCCAACTATCTCTGTGAGGTGTCCAGGGTGTGTTTGCTTTGGCCACATTCAGCATCCCCAGGTCCCAGCCCTTCTCCAGCCCCTTTCAGATCGAATTTTTGTGGTTTTTGTCCTCCCTATCCCTGCTCTTTCCTTCACACAGGTCCCACCATCAGACCTCACCCTGGCCCAGCTGCAGTAAGGAACTGGCTGCCTTTATTTTCCTAGCACTTAATTTTAATCAAACGCAAATCCCGAGCGCTTTGCAAAGCCAGTGACCTGTGCAGATGTCAATTGCTCTGGCTGTGGATGCAGTTTGCTGCCCTGGGAAGGCACTCCCTGGCCCTGCTGGGAATAGTGGGTAGGGGTGGCCCTGTGGCCATCCCTGGCTCTGTCCAAATTCGAGGACACACAGGGTCCCAAGCCCTCAGTGAAGGAGCTCAGGGAGGATTTTGAGGCCTGTGCATCCCCCCCAGGGCCCAAACGCTTCACTGGGGCTTTGAAGCTGGGTCTCTGCAGCCTCAATTAGGGCACAAACCCACTGCAGAGCTCAGCTCCCAAATATGCTGTTTTTTCACCCATTTCTGCTGCTGCATGAAAGCTCTTACAGCTGCCTTGTCCCCAGCAGGGTGGTGTGGTCACCCCTGCAGCCCTCGTAGCTCCCCATCTCCACTAGGGATAAGAAACAGCTTCATCTCAAGACCTCCTTGAGCAAATTCCTCAAAGGATTTTCACCTCCATCCCACCGTCCAGCTGGACTGAGGATTTCTCCAGAAGCCAAACCTGTGGCAGATCCCAGCAGAGCAGAGGGTGCCCTTTACCCCTGTGATCCCCTGGGACACACCAGGGGCCATGTTTGGCTGCTCGACAGCATTTGCATTGAAAATCCCGGCTTTGAAATGCAAAAAGTGATGTGATGGAAGCAATTGCAGCAGGGAGTTTACGGCAAAGCCTAAATACTCATTGAGAAACGTGTTTTTCCTCTGCTTTTGAATTTCATATTTGTTTCCTTTGCTCCCTCCTGGGCTGGGCATGAGCAAAGACTGCCTCAGCTCAGTCATGCTGGAGGGGACATTTCCCACCATCCTACAGTAAAACCAGCTGAAATTCAGAAAACCACCCCGAAACTCCCTCCTCCAACATTTCTTTTCTTCCAGCCCTTTTCTTTGCAGAGAGCCTGAAGTTTCTGAGCGCACTTGTCGCTCGGTGCATGAAAGGAAAGTTGGCAGCTCTCCGAGCTATTGTCATGGCCCCTTATGAAACTCAAGGATTTCAGCTACATTTCCTACCCGCTGACCTTATCGAGGTTCTGCATGTTTTTGGCATTTCTTCATGCACTTGCAGGGTGCAGAACACCAACGGCACCAGGCAGCTCGCCCCGAAGCGCCTCCAGCCCCTTGTAGGGATGCAACTCCCGTGTGAGGGTATTTTAATGAAGATAAATGACTCCCAGCACGATTTATTTAGTAAATTCCCCGGTATTGCTGTTCATGAGTTGTCAGCCAAGCTTTGCTGAGGGGCTTGAGCTCATTTGTGGCTGATGGTTGGTTGCAGGAGGCTTTGAAGTCGGGGTGCATCTCTGTATCATGGGACCTCAAATATCCCATCTCATCCACAGGGTTGGGATTCACGGCAGGAATGCGTCCATGCGGGGTTGCGTGATGTAAGAGTGAAATCAGGTCAGAAATGTTTGTTTTCAGTCTGTGCTGGTTGCAGGACATGCTGTCACCCTTGGCTGCTGCTGGCTGAGCCCCGCAGGCTGTGCCCTGAGCTGGAGCGACCAGCCCTGCTGTGTTTCTGTGGAACACGAGTGCACCCTTGGCCAGCAGCCACCGAGCAGCAGCACGAGGGTGTTGGGCTTCCTCAAGCCGCCTGGCCATGGAGATAAGCGCCGGAGCAGGAAGTGTCTCACTCCATGCTGGGCTGGAGGAGCTTTGGCTCGGGCTGGGAGCTGAAGGGCAGCACCCGAGTCCCTCAGCAGTGGTGGGGACATCCCTGGGGTTTGCTTTGTGCTTTCCTGTGGGGTCCCCTCCTGGGAACAGTCCCAGCCCAGTGGGTATGGTGGGATTGGAGGGTGCAGGAGGTGGGGCAGCCCCTGCCAGCATCCCCATCCTGCAGCCACGTAACCAACCTGGCTGTGACCCCGCAGGTAACGTGAGCACCGTGGCACCAGCACCCCAGGGTCTGGTCCACACTCAACCCAGAGAGGCAAGTTGGAGGTGATAAGGGGGAATGAGTTTAAACTGGAAGAGGAGAGATTTAGGTTGGATATTAGGAATAAATTCTTCTCTGTGAGGGTGGCGAGGCCCTGGCACAGGTTGCCCAGAGAAGCTGTGACTGCCCCATCTCTGGAAGTGTTCAAGGCCAAGCTGGACAGGGCTTGGAGCAACCTGGGATAGTGAAAGCTGTCCCTGTGTTTGGAAGGGAGATTTGGAGTGAGATGATCTCTGAGGTGCATTCCAACCCAAACAATTCCATGCTTGTATGAAGTCTCCCCATTTCCCAGGGGAACGCAGCATCGCTCAGAGCAGACACAGAAACAAGGGCATCTCCATGGGCTCAACATCCACAGCATCACTGTAAGAGCCAACCTGCCCGAGGAAAGGGAGCTTTTTGAATGATCTGCACAAGTATTCAGGGATTTCCTAAGGGTGGGGCATAGAAAACCCCTCTGGCTCAGTGATGATGTCAGGGCAGGACGCTGCACCCTCCCCTGAGCTGGTGTTGGGACTAGCATCCAGCACGGCCACTGAGGTTTGTGGTGGGCTGTGCTTTGCCAACAGTGATTAGTAAAGAGCCCTGCTCATGGTGCTTCGTAAGAATCCCAATCTGACTCCAAAAAAGCAAATCAACCCAAAGTTATCTTCACAGATCCAGCCTGGAAATGCAGGAAGAATTCCTGCACCCTCTGCCAAGAGCGTCTGCCCTCCTCCTTGCTGGGAGGTGCAACTGCTCCATCTACCAGCAGCTGCTCCTGGCAGGGCCTGCCTGGGACACGGCGTCCCAGGGACTGCTGCTTGCCTGAGCCCTGAGTGCTGGCACAGCCACCAGGGGTTTGCTCCCTGCTGTCCCCTGGGATGTGCCTTCGGAGCAGGGCAGGCAGGCAGTGGGATCAGCCGCTGGGGCTGCAGGGTTTGCAAAACGACAGCTCTTGCTGCCAGAGATCGTGATATTTTATAGAATCCCAGAACCCCAGGCTGGAAGGAACCTTAAGGATCATCTCGTCCAACCTTACTTGGCAAAAGCACAGTCTAGACGAGATGGCCCAGCACCATATCCAGCCAAATCTTAAGAGTCCAACGTTGGGGAAAGCACCACTTCCCTGGGGAAATTATTCCAATGGCTGATTGTTCTCACTGTGAAAAATTTTCCTCTTGTGTCCAACTGGAATGTCCCCAGGAATAACTTGTACCCAGGGCAGGGTGTGATTTTTTCCTGAAGGGTTCTTGCACACAAGCTTTTCCTGGAGGGAGGAAAAAAAGGGTAATCAGATTTAAAAATGAAAATAGTTGGAAGTAATAAAGTGGGGGTGCACATAGGGCTGAGCATCAGCAAGGCCAGCATGGCCTCCAACAGCAGCTCTGTATCCTCTATTTTGTTTTAGTGCAGTGAATGTGGGAGAGAGCAATGGTTTGGCTCAGCACAGCCAGAATGATTCCAGTTGTGCCTGGGGTTGAGTCTGTGGTGAGCTTGAGGAGAGGGACCTGACTCAGCCAGTCCCTTGCAGATCATTTAGGAGTTTTATTTCTTTATTGGTGATTAATGGCAGTGTTTCATTCCTAATGGAAGGAAATAGGGAGGAAATGGTTTCTTGCCTTCGTTTGTCAGGGATTTGTTTAAAAGGGTGCTCGTGTTCCCTGGAAATAGGTCAGGGTTGTGTATTTCCAGGGATGAGAAGCTGGTTAGGCTGAGGCTGGATGTCAGATGTTTGGATGATGGAGCACTCCGGGCTTTCCTGTGCGCGGCAGTTCCCCTCTCCTTCCCCATCCCCATCCCCATCCCCTCGGCCCCACGCCAGGGACACCCTGTGATGGATGGAACGAGACCGTTTGAGGTTCCCAGCTCAAGCAGCCTCTGGCTGCACAGATCAGCAGTTAATGAGGTGGAAATGAATTTTCCTGGCTTGTCCCTGCAGCGGTGCTCTGCTGCGGGCAGCGTGGTGTGTGCGAGGAGGGAGCATCACCCCCGGGAGATGTGTGCCTTCTTGAGGGGTTTTGGAGCAGGGGGTCATAGAATGAGAGATTCCTAGATTTATGTAGGTTGGAAAAGCCCTCTGAGATCGTGGAGTCCAAACGTTCCCCCAGCACTGCCAAGGCCACTGCCCCCAAGTGTCACATGTACCTGTCTGTTAAAGCCTCCAGGGTTGGTGTCTCCACCACTGGCCTGGGCAGCTGTGCCAGGGCTGGACAACCCTTTCCATGAAGAAATTTTCCGCAATATCCAATCCAATCCTCCCCTGGCACAGCTTGAGACCATTTTCTCTTGTCCTGTCCCTTGTTCCTTGGGAGCAGAGCCTGACCCCCACCTGGCTGCCCCCTCCTTTCAGGGAGTTGTGGGGAGCGAGAAGGTTCCCCCCAGGCCTCCTTTTGTCCCTCAGCCGCTCCTCATTAGACTTTCGCTCCAGAGTCTTCCCCAGCTCCACTGCCCTTCTTGGGCACACAGATTCATTGAGCATAGAGTTTTGAAGAGGAAAATCCTGGTTTTGAGTGGAGTGAATGTATTGCCCACAACTCCCCCTGCAAAACACGGACGAGGAGGCAAGACTGGGCCAGCCGTGTGGGCAGAAAATGGCAAAGCCTCTGTCCCATGTCCTTGCTGCTGCCAGGGCAGAAAAGCTGAGACGGAGTCAGTGCCACTGGAATGCTTGCTTTGTGCCATGTCCTGTGCGTTGGCCACACCGTGGGGTGCAGTGGGAAGGTGTGGAGGGGTTTAACAGGGCTTCACCCCTCTGTGCTACCCTGGCACTGGGGTCAGTGTGGCACAGGCGGAGAGGTTCAGAGGTAAATAAGAACGCCTGGCGTTTTAGAAATGCCAGTTTCTGTTCGGTTTGCGCATTGAGGTTGAGATGTTTCCATGAGTTCGGAGCTTGGGGCTGAGCAAACCCAGGGCATTGGGTCACTTGAGGTGACTCTTGCCACCATCCCAAGCCCCACAGCAGACATGCTTTGATGTCCTGGAGATCTACAGGAACCAAAAGTGTTACCGACAATCTGAGCCATTAAAAAAATTCATTTGTGCACTGGAAGAACTCAACCTTTGGAAAAGTTACTCATCTTTCTCTTCAGCTGAAACAAACCCATTCCTGGTGGCCATCCTTCTCCAGCCCCACCGGGCACTCTCAGCCTGCCCAGGCAGCCGAGCCCAAAAATCCTAGCAACAATGACATTGTTTTCTATATTTGCATCACTTAAGGCTGAGCAGAACCGATGACACACCGTGGAGCTGGCAGTGGAGCCGCTGTTGATGCCATCTGCAGAGAGCCGCCTCCACACCGGCTTCAAATCAAATTCCCTCAAGTGTTCGGTTTGTGCTTCCCCAGGGCCGGCGCTCAGGGTGCTCGTGGTGGGACCACAGAGCCTGGCCAGGAGCCTGGGGTGGCCCCAGCCTGGGGGATGCTCTGAGCATGGATGCAGAGATGTCACATCTCATCCCTTTCCTTGGCACATGTTGTGTGCGCAGCTCCTTCCAGACATCCCGCCTTCCCCACGAGCAGTTCCAGCAGCAAATGTTCTTGTGATTTTTTTTTTTTTTTTTAAATCTCTTTATCCCATGCTGCTTCTGATGTAGGAGACAATGGCTCAGCTCTGCTCCATCCTCAGAGAGATGCAGCTGAGTGTCTTGCAAACGCTCCTAGTCTTCGTGCACCTGGGGATGCTTGTGTTTTAAATGTCTATTTGGCTCTTTGTGTTTTACTTAAAGTGCACTTAGGGACTTGTGAGCTTGTGTGATCAGGTTGGCTGAGGGGAGAGTTTCTGTCTTCACAGGGAAGCTGGAAAACAGCACGTGTCATTTCACAGGGTGGGAGGAAGGAAGCCAAGTCCTACAGTTGCTTCCCACCAGTACCAGGAGATGCCCTGCGTGGTCCTTCCTCCAGAGCTGTGAATTTAGGCCTTAAAAAAAATCCGACTAAACCTTGTTTGAATTTTTTTCCTAAAGAAGTTCTGGATTCTAAATATATGCATCCTGGGGTTTACATTTGGAGAGCACTCAGTGCATGTCTACAGCTTGCAACTTGGAGTGTAAAAATAGCATAAAAGCCCAGATTGGTGTGAGAGACTCCAGGAGAAGAGGCAGGCGCAGCACACGCCAACTCGCATCAAACCACTTGTCCCCCACCCAGGGACACGGTGCAGCCCCAGAATGCTGTGGGGGCTGCAGGTACCGTGAGGATCCTGCACTGGGGGCTGTGGGCAAGGGGACAGAAGCAGAGAAAACCAGCTGGGAGGGAGAATGAACCACCAGGTTGGGGTCAGCTCTGTTTAATCGCCAGGGTTGTGTTCCGTCGCTGGGACACCATTGGCACAAGGTGAGACTGAAAATCGCTGACTGTTCCTGGCAAGGGGAGCCAGGCCAGCCAAGGGAGGGTTTCCCTACATCTAGTGGGCTGCTTGTGCTTAGTGTGTGGTGAAGACTTGCAGATATTAAAAATAATCCATGTAGACAAAAATCATGACCTTGAGCAGGCAGCCCCATATCAGGCCAGCCCCAAAGGAGCCCATTTTCCTTTGACAGTGTTTTTTATCATTCCTCCATGCAGGACCAATGCAGTCATACTTACTGGACAGCTTTTCCTCCTATTCCTCTTCTCAGCTTTGTCTAGGAATAAGAGAAGTGGCTTTGGGAGATGAGCTATCCCAAGGGGCTCATCTTTGTCCCTCGAGCTGTGGGGTTCATTTTCCTCCACGTGCCTGGACCTGCTGAGCCCAGCACAGCCATGGGCTTATGGACAGCATCTCCCATGGCCACCACTGGAATTAGAGGCCATCCCATGGCCCAGTGACATTCTTAACACCATTGGGTTTGGCTTTCCCACCCCTCCCCGTCCTGTGCCCAGCAGCAGAACCATTCAGCATCCCCAGTGCCCCAGAGATCTGGGGTTGAGCGGGAGCAGTGGCATCCTGGGGCGATGGAGAAGCTGTTGTTGGCAGTGGGTGTTTCTGACACCCAGGCTGAGTGTGGCAGAAAGCTGCTGGCTCTGTTTGAATTGGCCACTCAGCCCCGTCCTCACTGCCAGCGTTTACGAGAGGGGACGTTTTCCGCTCTTGCGGCGAGGGCAGGAGCCAGGAGAAGCCTCCGTGTCCATGCCAGGGCTGAGTCAGCCTGGTCGTGAGGAAAGGAGTGTGTGTGTGGGGGGGGAATTAAACAGTCAATCATGCTTTCAGCAAGCCTGAAATCATACTGTGATATTTTTATTTCCAGATTCCCGGCTTCGATTTTTGTGGGAAGGTTGTTCCCGATGTCCCGACCGCAGTGACGCCACACCGAGGGCAGCCCTGGCGTGCCGGGGGTGGTGAGCGAAGCCTGGCTCCATCCCATCCATCCCAGGGCTCCCCTCATCCCTGCCCCACAAGCTGGGCACTGGGGAAAAGTTTCAGCAGTGAATTTGATTTTCAGCCCCTTGATCGCCCAGGGGAAGGTGGGCACAGCTCCTCCTCAGCCATCGGCTCTTCCCTTTCATCCACGCACACCTCAAGGGCTCGGGCAGAGAATGGTGTGCAAGTGAGAACACTTTCTTGGGAAAACCTGGGAATGGAAGGAGTCTGCTGGGATAAAGCAACCATATGAGCCTCTGCACTTAGGTGAGGAGAGCAAAGCGAGCCGTGCCTTTATAAAAAAACATATAAAATAAATAAAGGCAAGTAGTTGCCCCTTGGTTTCAGAAGGATGAGAAGTGGTATTTGCCCTTAGAGAAGCTGTGGCTTCCCTGGGTCTCTGGAAGTGTCCAAGGCCAGGTCGGACTGGACTTGGAGCAATCCGGGATAGTGGAAAGTGTCCCTGCCCATGGCAGGGGGTTGGAATTAGATGGTCTTTACCAACCCAAACCATTCCATGATTCTGTGATCTCAGGAATGTGTTTTCTCCCAAAACCTCAGTCCCTGGAGCAATGTAAAGAGGAGAATTTCAAAAGGTTGTTTTTTCTGGGTTGTTTTCTTTATTTTTGCCTCCTTCGTCCCTGGTTTCTGGCTGCAGGTACAGCCTGAACCCGCTCGGCCCAAGCCCAGCAAGAACAACTGAAGCAACTTGATTTGGAGGGATGCTCAGGCATGATGTCTGGAGCTGGGAAACCATCACCAATTCCTCAAGCTGGAAGGAAAAAATGGTGGGAAAAGAGCTTTACATCTCCCACAAAAGCCTTGGTGTGAACAGCCGTCAGCGATTCCGGGCTCAGGATCCAAACCGAAACCAACTGAGCAATCACACATGTTCTTTCCTTGGGGAGCCAAAAGCTGTTCCTGTCAGGCTTTATATTTGCTCCCTGATTAACAGAGGAGATGGGTTTTTTTCAGGGAAGAGAAATGGAGAAGCCGACAGCAGCATGTGAAGTATTTGGCAAACGATGTCTTTTATGTTGCTTGTAGGTAGCACTCAATATATTTGCGAGCTATAAATATCCCCATACTCATATACCTCCCTCCACATACTGTTTCCACCTCTTTTGCAGACTACCTGCAAAACACAGACACCCTCTGAAGCTGTCAATACAGCCATTACCCCGACTGACAGCCCAGTTTTGATGCGAGACACCTTTGTGTTTTCTGGGGAATGGTGCAGGGATGTGGCCCAGGTGTTTTGGGGTATCAATGCACTCAGAAGGATAAGGTGTCCTGGAGCTGTAGCAGTGCGTTGGTAATTCGTGGCAAATTTTCAGGTGGTTGAGAAATTTTCTTGGTGTGGGTGTCAGATTGGGGTGGTGGTGACTTGGCTTCTCCTTTCAAGATGAAAAATACAGTAAAAATTTTGGTAAAGGGAACTACAATAAATGAAACCTTTCGTTTTGGTCCCTCCAACCCAAACAGTTCTATGACTTTTATCATTTAGGATTCCCCCCTTCTCATATAGACCCAAATCTTCAAAAGGAAAATTCTCATTTTTTTCCTGGGACTTTTGGAGGGAAAAAAAAAATGCTGCTGCTTTTTATTTTTCCCTGTTCCTTCCAGCTTGATTCCTCAGTCAAATCAGTCCCTTTTACACCCAGTTGCAGTTTTTTGGCTACGAACGCATCCGTGCAGTCACTGCCGTGTTTTCTCAATTCTCCGCCTGAACCATCCATCCTGACACTGCACTGAAATGTGCTGGGCTGCCTTTATTTGTCTCTCGAGGGCTTCCCTGCCTCGAAGCCGAGGGCTTGTGGAGGTTTATCTGGCTTCCCTTTGTTCAGCACTCACGAAAGAGAAAGAGGAAGGAAAGGCGCTGTCGCCCGCCTGTTGCTCTGTTAAAAATAGCAGGGCCGGGGCTCCCGGCCTCGCTGAAGGTCACTGAGCCCCACTGCTGCAAATATGTCACCAATGGCCCATTTTGGCACATTTCTGATGGCTCAGAGGCAGCAAAGAGCCTGGAGCAAGGTGGGATGCTCATTGCCCAGGCTGAGCATGGAGTTTATTTTCCATCCTAGTGACACATCCAGGGTCCCCTCCTGCGTGTCAGGCCCTGGTGGGATCTCTGCAGCTGGAGAGATGAAGCTGGAACGTCCTGACTCCCTTTCTCCCATGCATGGGGTCCACCCCCTGCAGTGGCACTTACAATTTTTAAAAATTTTAAAAAATATTTTTCAAATTATTTTTCATTTTCGTAATTTTAAATTTATTTCTTTTTAAAATTTTGTTCTTTGATTTTTCTTTTAAAATGCTCTTAAGTTTTATTTTCAAATTCAGTATTTTTAAATTTTATTTCTTTACTGTTACTCTGTGCAGCTCAGCTGCTGGCTGAGATCAGGGCAGCCCCAGGTCACAGCAGTGTGACCCTGGTGGCTTGCAGGGGACCAGGAGGCTGGTGCAGGGCACGGGACCAGCTCCAGTCCTGTCCTCAGCGTGGCTCCGTGTGGGCAGCCAATCTCCTAGGAAACTGCGAGATGTAGTCACAAACCCCCTGTTTCCCCTTTTCCCACTCTTTAGTCTTAAAAAGAAATTACGTGGTAAAACCGCAGCTCATTATCCCGTGCAGTGTGCCGGGTGCTGATTTCCCCTTGGATTCTAGAGCTCCATGCTGGGATGAGCACCCTGCTGCTGGCCCAGGGCACCCACCCTCCCCGGGTCTGGCTGAGGAGGGATGAGGCTGATTTGCACCCCTGGTTCCATCCCGTATCCTGTGGGCATTTTTGGTTTCAAAGCCACCGTGATGTTTGTCCCCTGATGATGGACACGAGCAGTCGGAAGGGATCAGCTCCTGGTGCTGTGATATCCTGCAATTCCTGCTTGGCAGGGGAGAAGAAAGAGCTGAGGATGTGAAAGAGAGAGGCAAATCCTGGTCTCCAGCCCTCACCCTCCCCTTGGTGAACGTCGCATCTCCATGGAGAGCAGGAATCATTCCTTCTGCCTGGTGAAAACCAGACCTTTTCCCATTTTTGGCTTCTGCTTTTGCTGGAAGGAAACATGGGTTGAAATTTGGCCCATAGGGAGAGGGTTGAATTAACCACCTCAACCCTCAGCCCAGCCCCAGGTATGTGAGGGACTCTCAGCGCTGCCTGGGAGCCTCCTGTTGTGTTATTTGTTTTCTCTGTTTCCTATACTCCAGCAAAATTCCCGGAATGACACACCACAAAGGCACGTTTTTTTTTCCAGGAGGCATTTTGCATCAGGGAGAATCCCATCTGAGTGTCAGGACAAGTGTCGTGGTGTTCCCCCTTTAATGGATATTAATGTATTTTCCTGCCTTTGAAAAGGATTGGAATACAGTTTAAAAAAAATTATAATGGGGCAATACAGGTCTGGATTCATAAACACAGGCTCCTAAGTGTGCTGGTGGGGGAAAATGCCAGGGAGTTTGGAAACACCACAGGATCCTTGCTCAAATCTGGTTTGGGCAACCATTCCAGACATGCCCCAGATGGGGCATTGCACTCGGGAAAGCTCCATTTCCAGCTTAATTATGGACAGGCCCATGGAAGGAAAGGCAACCTCAAAATGTGATTTAGAGCTGCAGTTGTTAAAATCTGATGCTTTACTGAATCCTATTTTTCAGGGCCATTTGCAGTGGGAGCTGAGCTGGGAAATGGTGACTGCCCTGTGCAGCCATGGCCTCCCACAGAAAATCCTTGTCCACGCAGACCATTCCTCCTCATTTTCCACGGATGTAACATCCTGCGTGCCTCCAAATCCTGTGCTGGCCAGGTGTTCCCAGGATGTCCATCTCTCCCATCCATGGCCCCAGGTGGGCTCTGCAGAGCTGGGATTGCTGCAAATTCACATCAACCCCTGCATCCTGGTGGGATGCATGGCAGGCCTGGTGCTTCCCTGCCACCTTCAGCGGCTGCATTTGTGCTCTAATGAGGCAAATCCCGCTGTTAACCACACTCCTACACCACGTGGAGGTGCACAGGGCAGCACAAGATGCACAACCAAGGGAATAGATTTCCAGGGAGGGTGGGAACACCGGAGCTCCAGCCTTGCACATTGTAGTGGTGAGGATTGATGTCAGAGCCTTCGGGGAGCAGGACTGACCCACAGCTGCTGCAAGTCCTGGCCAGGGGATTAGAAATAAACCCCTAAGCCCGGCTCCGAAAGGTCAGCTGGTGTGTAACATTTAGAAAAGCCTCAAACTGTTATTTCAAGTAGTATTATTCTTTTTTTCTCCATAGGAAAGGCAAATATCTAAGCTGCTGTGGGAAAAAAAAGCCATTCCTGAGTGTCTCTTGTGGATGGGGATTTGCCGTCTGTGAACTGGGGTATGCAGTGAGAGGAAGCCTGGAGCAGAATGGCAAACGGCAGTGGCACTGTCACCTCTAATTAATTAATTAATACCCCTGTGTGTGACAGCCCTGGGGCCAGGGCAGGGTGTTGGATCAGGACACAGGGCAGCTGCGCATCACCCGTGTTGATTTAGGAAGGTGGGAGCTGTTGACAGAAGAGATTCGCACCTCCTGGTGCCGCATCAGCAGCTCTGTTTGGGGTGGTTAACCCTGAATTTGGTCTCCTTGGGCTCTCAGCTCCTCTCCTGGGAGCCACCAGCTCCTGCGGCCGTGCAGCTGTGGTGAGCTCAGTGGCAAGGAAATCCCTGAAAAGGTGTGAAGTGCACATCCAAAGGCTGGCTCCTGCATCTGCCACCCACTTCTAACAACCTCTGGATTGAGATGAACTTGTCCTGAGCAAGGAGGGGACATATGGACCCTAACCCACGCTGACACAGAAACAAAAAGCATGAAATAGTCAGCTCAAAGCCCTGTGCTTTTTTCTCCAACCCTTCAAGCCGTGGTTACCTCTGACAGTCCTCAAACCCATGGTCTGCCTGCGCTCGGGCTCCGCTAGTGCGTTACCCATCGCTGCCTCGCATGCCGAGCCGAGCTGGAGCCTGGGGCTGGTTACCAGCACACAAGCTGCTCTCTCAGCCTTTCCAGCAAACATAATTTTTTCCCCATCTCAGAGGAACAAAGTGGAGACAAAAGATTAATCTTCCACGGACTGTAAAATCCTTGGAGTGAGGAGCGCGGCGTCGGTTCAGCATCTCTGGCAGCCTCTCTGCTGACTCCGACAGACTCTGGGGCGGCTCCAGCCATCCCACTCTCCTCACCCCCAGCCAGGGAGCAGAGCAGCGCAAATCCACAGCTTTTGGGAGAATTACTCCCGATTTCCTTTTGTAAAAGTAAGATTAAAACCTAAACTGCCTGTAGACTTCCATGGCTTGTTCAGAGCTCAGTCAGCCCTGGCTGGGTCCTGCTCTTCTTCCCACACCGCAGCCACGGCAAAGAAAGGACTCCTCAGTAGCCTGGAAGGTGTTAAACCCTTTCCTTTCTTCTTTTTATGGCTCTCTTAAGCGTGTCTACCTCCTAAAGTTATTACCGTGGAGGAAGCCAAGATAAATAAGGAGGTTTGCCCTTGTGTTTCAGGGTTGACCTGCTACAGAAGGGAATCCCTCAAACTCGGGGGGTGCCAGGGATGGAGCCCAACTCCCTCCACAGCCCGGGATGTCTGCGGACCCTTCGCTTGCAATATTGCGTGTGTTTTCACTCCAGTCCATTTTCCCTCACTGAGTAGTTTACAGCTTCCAGTCGCTAATGGTTTTCATGGATTGCTTAATTATAGGTGGGGGGGATGGTGCTGCCTTGTTACCAGGGCTGCCAGATGTTCCCTTTGTAACTCTCTTCTCAATCGTTCCCAACCTTGTCAAACTTTAACCTTTGCAGCTGGGACATCAGCTTCGTGCTCTTTTTCACTAGAAGGATCGGCATAATCCGATAAAACCAGGAGATGCAGGAACAGCAGCCTGCACCTGGCCTAGTGGTAGGGACTCATGAGTGGGGTGGGTCACTGCTGGGCTGGAGGAATTGCTGGTGTGGGAGAACGTGACAAAAAGGTCAGGAGATGTTGGGGAGAGCAATTAGGGTCTCCAGGTGGTACAGGCACCGTCACACAGCTCTGTCTTGTCTCTGTTCCCGGTCTGCACAATGAGCATTAAACCAGGCCCTCACCTTCTCGTGTGCACGTGGCAGTTTGTGGTGTAGGGCCTCACCTAAATCATGCCCAGGAGGACACCAAGAACCCTCTTTCCAGAAGTCTTGCTCTAAGGGCAGCATGTTTGCCCTGAAATATGGTAACAAGGCTTGGGAGCTGCCTGTTGTGGGCTCCCACCCAGGCTGCAGGCTGGGGGATGAGGGCTCTGGTCCCATCGCCTCCAGAGCAGCGCCTTTGAGAGCAGCTCCCAAGTTTTGGGGATGATCTGTTGCATGAGATTCTCTGTGCCCCTGGTCGAGGGCACATTGTGTGTCAATATTTTCAGATCACATCAATTCTTCCCAGGCACCTGGTGGAAATCTCTCTTATGAGGATGGGCTGAGGGAACTGGGCCTATTTGGCCTAGGGAAGAGATGACTGAGGGAACTGGGCCTATTTGGCCTAGGGAAGAGATGACTGAGAGGGGACCTCATCCAAGTCTGTCAGTGTCTGAATGGGGGATGTCGAGAAGATGGACCAGGCTCTTCCCAATGGTGCCAAGAAATAGGACAAGAGGCAGAGAGCAGAAATGGATGCCTAGGAAGTTCCACTTGAACATGAGGAAGAACTTCTTCCCTGAGCAGTGACCAAGCACTGGACAGGCTGCCCAGAGAGGGTGTGGAGTCTCCCTTGCTGGAGATATTCCACAACCATCTAGACACCCTCCTGTGCCGTGTGCTCTGGGATGACCCTGCTGGAGCAGAAAGGTTGGACCAGATGAGATATTGTGGTCCCTTCCAACCTGGCCCATCCTGGGATTCTGTGAACCAGTCAGCCCTTGAGCCAAGGAGCCCTGGGGCAGACTGGCCAAGGGCAGCACTATTGCCTGGGGGCTCAGCAGCAGAAACAGCACTTTCCCCGAAAAAACACTCATGAGAGGTAGATGAATACAACGGCAGAGCTTGAAGCAAGGCCAGACTGCAGGGCTGGGAGCTGTGCTTCCTGCAGGAGGGCCTGTGGTACGCTGGGCTGAGCTCCGGAGCACCCTCTGCCTCCCACACCTCAGCTGCGGTGAACCGAAAAAAAATGAGTTTATCGAACTAGAGAACTGAACCTTCAGGACCTCCACTCCAGCAGGAGCCACAAAACATTTTCTATAAATGACTTTACATAGAAATAAATGAGCCAGAGCTCCTCCCCAAGATATCTGCTGTCACTTCCTTGTGCTGGTCACTGTCTCTGGCTGTGCTTTGGGTACATTTCTGTAGCAGTTGGGTTCGTCACCCTCCAGCTGTCTGACCTCTCCCCTCTCAGCTGGAGAGCACTGCCAGTCACCATCAGCTACAGGCTTCTTCCAGCAACAGTGGGAAAACTGGAAGTACCTGAAAAGTCAGAATTTGGTGTTCACATGAGGGGAAGTCACTGGGAGCAGGTTTGAGCCAGGTCATGGAAAAACTGCTGGAGTGAGGGAGCTGGGTCAGATGCACGATATTGAACAGTCCTGCAGATGTGGTGGTGGGGTTACCTTAGCTGGGTTGTACAGTGGATTTGGGGAGCAACCCTCCTTTTCCAGATCAGGGTAACTCAGCATGGTGCTGCTGCTGGTCTCTGCTGCATGGGGGAGCTGCTAAAATCAGTCATTTTGCTGCTAGAAGGAGTCATTTAAGTAGCCCATTGCAAAAAGTGTTGCAAAGAGTGATAATGTAGTGTAGCTGGAGCTCTTTCTCCTCCGGAGCTGGGCAGGAAGGCAACAGGGAACCTGGGTAAACAGGGCAGTGAAAAGGGTCGAGGTCAGTGCAAAAACACAAGTGCCTCCAGGATAAGCCCGTTCCCCAAATGAGGGTATTCTGTCTTCTTTGTGGGGATGAGGAGCACTGAGAGTGTGAAGTGTGGTGTCCCAGGATATTTGGGACACCCACAGTGAGACTGGTGCTCAGGTTTTGCCACACAGAAGGTGCCTTGGATCCTTTCTCCATCTCCCTGCAGTGACATTTTACATCTCACATTTGCGAAGACAAAGGCAGCCCAGCCCAGCTGCCTCTCACTAGACACAGTGCATTGGTGGGAACAGTGTCAGTGGTTTCCACAAGTGTCAAGCAGGGATTTGTAATTCCAGGGTTCCTGCTGCTATCATACAGTGATAATCCTGATCCCACCAAGGTCAGTGGACATGGAACTGCTCTGCTTCCAGCAGACTGGGAGCGGGATTGGGGCATGCGCAGCTTCCAGCTGAAGCAAGATGATGGAGGGGGTCCAGAGAGCATCATGCTCAGGTAGCCCCTTTACACCCCCCAGCTGAGCTGTACCCACACAGCATTCCCACCTCCTTCTATTGCTCCTGATATTTTTTGTATTATTTTTGTGATGGAAACTTTACCTCTCCGCTTAACTTCTTAAGACACAGCTATTTCCTCTGGACTGTTTCCATTGCCCACAAACCTGCCCGCTTCTCAGCCTGGAAATCTGCCGAAACATCGACAGGCTGAGAGAGCTGGGGTTGTTCAGCCTGGAGAAGAGAAGGCCCTGGGGAGACCCTGGAGCCCCTGTCAGTGTCCAAAGGGGCTTCAAGAGAGCTGGAGGGGGACTTTGGACAAGGGCCTGGAGCAACAGGGCAAGGGGGAATGGCTTCAGACTGAAGGAGGGGAGATTTAGATTAGATATGAGGAAGGAATTGTTCCCTGTGAGGGTGCTGAGGCCCTGGCACAGGGTGCCCAGAGAAGCCGTGGCTGCCCCATCCCTAGAAGCGCCCAAGACCAGGTTGGACGGGGCTTGGAGCAACCTGGGATAGTGGAAAGTGTCCCTGCCATGGCAAGGGATAGAACTGGATGAGCTTTACAGTCTCTTCCAACCCTTGCCAGGGCCCGCCCGGAGCTGTGCGCGGCTGCTGCCGCAGCTCGGGGGTCCCCGCTATCCGGGACTGCCGAGGGGCGGTGCTGGGCGCTGGCCCCGGGGGAGGTGCGGAGCGGAGCGGGCGGTGCCGGGGGGCCGGGCCCGGCGCCGGGCGGGCGGAGAGGTGCCGAGGCATCGCCGT
>VZRN01001252.1:2280807-2355538 GCA_013397935.1 Dasyornis broadbenti
GGGATTGGGACCGGGATCGGGATGTGGACCGGGACCCTCCCCACCGGGATCGGGACCAGGATGTGGACCGGGATCCTCCCCGCCGGCACCGGGATTGGGATATGGACCGGGAAGGTCTGGGGTGCTGCCCTGGGTCCGCCCCGGAGCATCCCCCCGGCCCCGGCTGTGCGGAGGATCGGTGAGGATGTGCCGCGGGACACCTGTTGATTAGGACAATATTTTTTTGGCTTTAATTAAAGGCTAATTACTGAGGGTACGGACGGTCAGGAGCGTCGGCAGTTAGCGGGATGTTAATTCCGCTGGCGGAGTGACAGGCAGCGGGGAGGGACAGGGTTATGTTGTTACCAGGAAGGAAAGAGGGGAAGGTCTCGTTGCCTGTGGGTGACAGAGGGAAGCCCCAAAAGCCGTGAGAGATGTTTTGTGGGGGGATCCCGCTCTCCACTGCCTCAGCCCTGGCTGCGGGTGCTGCTGTGGAAGGGCTGGGGGGGACCGGCCGTGTCCCGGCCCCGCCGCGTGTCCCTCTGACCCGGGTGACCCTCTGTGAACAGCTGGGCATCTTCACGGGATTGGGAAGAGGGATTTTTAAACCTGTGAGTGTTCAGTGTGCCCAGGAGGGGCTGGCTGGGGTGTCTGGACGTACCCAGGTGATTTTAGGGTGACTTTGTTCAAGCTATGACCGAGGTCAGTTGTTAACTCTGCATAGGAAACAGGAGGGCTCAGGGTGAGTTTGCTCCCCTGCTTTGGAGCAGTGAGTCCTTTCTCGAACTCGTGCAAGGAGGGTAAGAGTGTAAACTCTTTCCTGGGTTGGAGCTTGTTGCATCTGCTTTTTGCTTAACCCTCACGGATGAGGCTGAGGAAAGCCTGGAGCAGATGTTGGCAGGATTGCTGTCTGCATTTGTGTTCTTTGGGAGGGCTGTGGTAGGTGAGATGAGAGGGCTGTGACTCCTCCAGACCTGTGAGCAGCCATCCCGTGCTGGGCTGTGCTCGATGCTCCCCATCCTGCCAGTGCTCCCGCTCCCAGGCAGTTTCAGCTCCATCCCCTGAGCCAGCATGGTCAGGGCTGGACTTGGGAGCTCTTGCTATGGAGCATCTGCACAGGCTGCAAGCAATGGAGAATCACATCTGCCCCTGTTAGGCCTGATTTTGGAGAAGAGCAGCTGGGGACCTGTCTGGTTAACTGGGAGGGGACGGAACCCTCTGCTTTCGAGGCTGAAGGCAAAATACATCCTTGTTGCAAAATACATCCTTATCAAACAGGTGGTGGGTCTGATCTCAAGGTATAATTGCACCCAATTTCTGCGCCATGCCCTGGCCCCATGGGAACAGGGTGGTCTGTGCTGTGCAGCAGGGTGTCACCGATGGCCATTGCCATCGTGGGGCTCCTGGTGGCTTTGTCCTCCTGTTTGCCCAAGTGAATCATCGCCACTGAGTCAGGCACATTGGCTGCTTGGTGGCACCGGGCTCTGCCTTGAAAAAGGGAGCTCGAAGGTGTGACGTAGGTGCAGAGCAAAGGGTTAGTGGTGGCAATTAGTTTGCCTTTTAATTTTTTTCTGCTTCCTTCCTCCTCTTGCAAGCAGTGGCTCCGTGCTCTCGTCGCTCGGCAGTTTTGTTTCCCATGCACCCCAGCGCTGGGTTTTTTGCAAGAGCTTCTGACTTTGGGCTGCCCTGTGGCTTTCACCTTCTGAGCACAGCTCTGCAGCTCCTGTACAGCACAGCTCGCAGTGATGTGCCTGGACATTGAGAGCAGTGAGGTGGGCAGTGCCACCCTCAGTGAAGGGTTTTAAGAATTCTGAATTTCTGCAATTTCTGAGCAGTATTTATATTTTTCTCATAGAACAGATAAGACACAGACAGGTTAGAACAGCTTAAAACCGTGCAGATAGGGACCTGTGTGGTTTGCTTATTTTAACACCTTGATGTTAAGCAAAAAGTGTGGGTTTTTTTCCATCAAGGTGAGAACTTGCAGGTTGTGGTTGTGGCAGCAGGCACCAATCTCTCTGGCTGTGCTGGGTACCCTAGGGTGTCCTGTTTGGGAGAGCTGCTTGGGCTGAGGGTGCTTCAGGGAGCAGCTCGGGACAGCAAGCTGGGCTTGGAGGGGACTGGATTAAATTGGCTTTCAGTTTAGGTTTAAATTAAACTCTGGCAGCAGACGTGTGGGGCAGTTTGGTGACTCGTTTGAGCTCGCACAGAAGGGGAAGAAAACTCAAATCTTAAGTGGCTCGAAGTGCAGAGCGGGCCTTCAGCTCCAGCTACTTTCATTTTCGCACCCTGCTGTCTCACATTCATTCATTTCCTTCTAATCCTGAACTCCAAACTGCCAGTGTGGTCGTGAATCACAATCTAAAATACATCATCTCTCTAAAAAACTGCCTCCTGACATACTTCAGAGAGCTGCTGGCTGCTGCTTTTTTATTGCATTTAAAAAAATACGAGCTGCAAAGAGCTCTGACGTTAAGTGAGGAGCAGCCGTCATTGGTGTGATTGATATAAAATTATTTTATTTTTAGGGGGGATATTCTTTCGGAGCTTAAAATTGTTTTTTTTTCAGATCCAATGCTCACAAACACATTTGCAGGAGGAAACAGAGAGCAATACCGATTATTTGGTATCTCCAGCTTGTGGCTGGGGAGCCAAGCAGTGTGGTACAGATTACTGGAGTGGAAGGAGATATTTCTCTGATAGGAAGAGCTTGTGTTCTCCTTTCAGCTCTGTCATCAGTGCTGTCATCATGGCCTTTCATTTGCCAAGGAAACTGGAGAAGCCGCAGAACATTTAGGTCTCACCATGGCAATTCTGAATCTCCCAAGCCAATTTTAATTAAGAAATGCTTTGGATGTTTCACATGTGCCCGGCAGGTGCTTCCCTATACCTCATCCCATCCACCAGCTCCAAGCTCCACAGGTTGCCATTAGACCACAGAACTTTAAAAAACCACCCAAACAAACAAAAATAACCAAATGCACATCTGTTATTTTATAACAGACTGAGCGGGAGGGTACAGGCATGCAAACGTTTTCCTTCCTAAATGTAAAACCAGGGGCACAATTTCCCTTGAAATTATTTCAGTTTTGCCAAGGAATGACAGATGTAAACAGGAGTTGCTTCGTGGACAGCCAAATGATTTTTCTGTTTTAAATATAGCTCTGATTTATCTCTTCTAAATGGATTTCTGGGTGTAAATGAGCATACATTTCAGGCAGGATATTGCTGGCGTTAATGCATATGCATAATTTTATTTGCTCCATCGGTAACCTAAATGGGCTGTGAATGTCAGCAGAGTCAAACTCGAGGCTGCAGCATAGGGGTGTTTATCTCATCTTGCATTTCATCTCCTCTGACTCTGGAGCAGGAGCCCTGCTGGGTCTGGAAACGCTGCCAGGCAGGATCATCCTGCCCATCTGCCCTCCCTGGGGTCTCACCCATCCTCTTCTTCACCCGCTCTGCTCCGGGGTGACCCCACCGCGGTGGTACCTGATGCTCTGCAGAGCCTCCTGTGCCTCGCCGAAGGTGCAATGGAACTATGGGATTCAAACCAGCTTCAGCACCGGCTCAGCTCAAAGCCCATGAGCAAATTTGCTTGTTTTTCCCAACACACCTCCCTCTGTCTCCGTAAGCCTCATTCAGGATCCCCAAATCCTTGTGTGTGTTTTCCCATGAGCCTGCCTGGGCGGGAGGAGGAGACATCCCCAAGCCCAAATCCAGCCTGGGCTGTGCTGCTGCCCTCCCCAAACCCACCAAGGCTCATTCTCAAGGAGCTGGTGTGAGCACACATCCGAGACCCTGTTTTGCCAGAAAACAACACGGATCCGTGATTTATTTCCATCCTCCTCCCAGGATGTGTGTGTACATCCGTCGGCACACGCGTGTGCCCCGTGTCTGTGCGTACTCCGCCTGCAGAGCGGGGCTTGACGTCGGATTAGCTGCTGGCGGTTGCTAACGAGCCAAGGTTATGCTCCAGCTCCCTCTTGACAATAATAAAGGAAAAAAAAAAAAGAAATAAAATTTCTATTTCACGCTGAAATATTTGAGGTGGCAGCGAGGAGAGGAAAAGCAGCATTTTCTGACTCATCGAACTCTGCGCTCTGTTCCTCTGCGCATCGCCCACCTTTCCCACCCCCGAAACACACGCTGAACAGTCTGATTCATAAACATGCTACGGGTTGTGGGGTTTTTTTTCTCCTCCTCCAAATCCTTTCCCTGAGGAGAAATGCTGAGGCATTCAAACCTTCCGAGCGCCTTCAAATTTGGGGAGAGACTACACCAACTTCTCCTAATTGACGAGGAAACTCGGGGTTTTCATCTCTGTGCTGACCTGCATTCACACCTACCTTTAAAAAACACTGTGAATCAAGAGCAATGCTCAGAAAAACTGACATCTGCTGTCTAAATGCTGCAGGAAGCAGGGAAGGAAGATTTCCAGGGCAAGAAGGCACAGAGACTGTGCTGTGGGAGAAGGGATTGTGCCTGCAGGTGTTGTGTTTACCCCTGGGGTTGGTCTGCCTGGTGGCACAAGTGTTATTTCATGAATATTTTTATTTCATTGCTGGTTTTAAAGCTGGGGGTGGTAGAGCTGGTGCTACAAAACACTGATTTAAGAGGAGCTGGATGCACTGTGGATGCCCAGATGCTGGCTTGGGATGTGCTGCTTCCAGGAAGGGGCTGGAGAGGGTCCTTCAAAAACATTAGCAGCAAAATACCGCCTTCGCCCAGGGTAATCCTTTGCCCCAGTAATTCAGGTGTCTCTTTTGAATTCCCTGCTCCAGCCAAGAGTTCATGGCCATCCTAGAGCCATCCTTGCCATCACCACAAAGTCACGCCTCTGCTCTTTGCCACATCAGTGCCATTGGTCTTTCTGCATGTTTTAAGCCTTTTCTTATCTCCAGATCTGATTTGAAGTGTTCCATTACTGTGGTCATCTCCCTCCAGGGTAAATACCTGAAAAATCTTATTGATATTTATGTTGCAAGCAAGTTTTCCTCTCTAAAGCTTCCCTCAAACCCATTTTTCTTAAGCAAAAAGCATCACTTGATGCCTGGTGTTGCTGTTGCTTTCTTCCTCCCGAGGAGAATTTAAATTTTTGAGAAGCATCCAAGTCGCTGCCTTTTCTCTCTGTGTTTGATCTGCTCCTGCAAAAGGGATGGTGGAGAACAAGGCTCCTGGCTGTGGGTCGGGTCTGGCCTGGCAGAGCCATAGCCCAGGTGATGCCTCTTGGCACGGACCCTGCAGGACATCCCTGCTGGGCAGCCAGGGTTGCAGATGCTGGCACAAAGCAGGTCTGAGTGAGGGAAACTTCAGGTGACTGAAAGCAGATGGCTCTTGTTCGTGGTGGTGACAGATGCCCTGTGCAGCACTCGAGGCTTGGGCTGATCCTCGATGCACAAAACCTCCCTGGAGAGCAGCGTTCCCGGTGCCATCCTGTGATTGGCATCAGGGATCTGAACTGGCCATCAAAAGGCATCAGAAGCCTCACAGGGCTGGCAGGCTTGAGATGCTTCTGGTTTTACAGTCTTGAAAAATGAGGTGGTTTGGTGCTATTTCATATATTCAAACCTCTGGAGGAGCCAGCTTTGATTTTTCTCCCACACACAGCGCTTGCAGAGTCAGCTGGGATGCTGATACCCCTCTAAAATATTGTTGGGGGTTTTTTTTTTAGGGTTATTTTTTGTAAGCCATGAGCCAGATGTTGAGTGTTTGCACCCTGTGCCTTTTCCCCAGCTGGTGCAGCCCCACTCCTGAGGAAGGGGCTCCTCCTTGCGAGGCATTGCTGTGTCTGGACCAGCAACAAAACCCTGCTTTCGGTCCATCGAGCCCACCTGGGGGCCAGTGGATGCCCCATCCTCGTTAATGTTTTCAGGGCTGTTAAGGATTGAGAAGTTATGAGCAACATCTGAGCTGTATTCCATGGAGGATTAGGGCAGTAAAAGCAGAATAACCAACCCCTTCGGGCAGGTAATGCCGGACATCTGGGTGCTGACACTGCACAGGGATGCTCTAGAATTCCTGCTTATTGTTTTCAGTGGGAAAAGCCCGTCAGGGCGCTTGGGCTGTGCTCCCTGCCCAGCCCCTTGGTTCTCTGTGCTGATCACGACGAGTGGAGATACAGAGATGAGGCTGTTTTCTCCTGGGCTGGCTGGTGGGATGTGGGTTAGTGCAGCAATGGGCTGGAAGAGTGTTGCAGAGGGGAGGCACCGGGAGTGGGATGTGGACCAGGAGCTGAACCACCAGGCTGATGTTTTCTAGCACTGCTGGCACTCGTGGTCTCAGTTACAGGGTGGAAATACTGAGGCAGGTCATGATTGTCAGGAGAGTGTTGGGGTTTTCTGCTTGCTTTTAAATCTTTTCTCTCTTTTTGCCTTTTCTCCCCCTCCCCTATCCCTGGTTCTCACGTAGCGCACATGGATGTGTGCCATGGTATCTCAGATGGGCTGAAGGCAATGCAGGCAGCCCCTCCTGCTTAGCTGGAGCACCTTGGGCAGGAGAAACAGCTGATGCTGAGGGCACTGGGATGAGTGCAAGGGATGGACAGAGGAGAAGGGGCCTGTGGCCACTCAGTGTGGGTGGGTGGCAGCAGGACAGAGCTGTCTGGGGATTCTGTCCAACCCAATGCAACATTAACACCCAGAAAACCCAGAAAGCACCGACCCCACGGCCCACCTTTGTTTATTATCCTGCATCTGATAATTACTTTTTTTGCTGGTATTGTCACCCATGATCTCTTTGGTATTTTGGTGTTGGTAGCACTGGAAGAAGAAAGTACAACAAGAACCTATATTTAAAACAAAAAGTCCCCAGCTGCTCTGTGGAGCTGCTGTCGGTACCAGCTAACCTCGCTGGAAAACAGGTAGCAGAGATCTGGGCTGGAAGTGTAGAAATGTTGAAAAAACCAGAGCCAAAAAGCAATAGAGAAAATTGTGGTTACTCGAGTATTTCCATGACGTGAGCGTGCGCCGGAGGCTCCTCCGTGGGCGGTTAACCCCTGGCGGGCCGGGCTGCAGGCAGCTCCCCCAGCATCCCAGCGCTGCCTGTGAGGAGCAGAGCTGCAGGAGCCTCGTTATTCCCATTAGGATCGATGCTGATGGGTTTTCTCCACGCTGTGGCTCCGTGGGTGACTTGCCTTAGTCGAGCCAGTCACCTCGTGAAAGAAAGGTCGCATTCGAGTCCAAAGCGTTGCTCTTTTGAAGAGATGCTGAATTAATCCTTGCCAGCGATTAACCTCATGTCTGTAACAAGCATTTGCTGGTTTGCTGTGGAAACCTCCCAGTTTTTGAGGTTTGGCTGCTCGTTATCACTTTGTAAAAACCTTTTCTCTTTCTCACCCGCAGAGGTGGCAAGGCTGAGGTCAGGCTTTGGTTTGGTGGTGATCCCATCTGCCCATGTGCTGCCTGGTCCAACACATCCCGGGCATTCAGGGCATGTGATGGCATCAGTTTGTGACCCAGGGTGGCTGAAATTTGAAATGTTGTATCTGTTGTTGAAGTCGAGATCTATAGTAGTCCTAAACCTAAGTGTCACTGTTCTGATCATCAAAATCCTCCTAAAATTTAAATGTTCAGAAATCTGCTGGATGTGCTGATGCTGGTCCTGGCTTCGTATACCCTGTGGTCCTACATCAACCCATTTGAGATAATATATATGCTTTTATATATGTATATCTATCTCCCATTTGAGATTTTACATATATGTTTTTCATTTGAGATCGTGTATGTATGTCCCATTTGAGAGTATATATATGTGCTCCATTTGAGAGTGACATATGTCCAGTTTGAGATTTATATTTATATTTATATTTATATTTATATTTATATTTATATTTATATTTATATTTATATTTATATTTATATTTATATTTATATTTATATATTGCATTTGAGATTTTATGTATGTATATAATCTCCCATTTGGGATTATATATATACACATGTCTTATTTGATAACCCACTAATATAACTCATTAACCCACTGATAACTTATAAGATATATTTATTTTAAAAATTTTTCCCCCAACTAACATTTGCAAGTCACTATGGGACACCTTTGAACAAGAGACTCCTTTATGGAGGGAAAACAAACTCCAGACAATAAAAAAGCTGTTTTCCCCTATCGGGAGCTGGCAGATCCCTGCTGAAAGGTGAAGGCACCGGAGGATGAGGGCCAGGGCGCTGGTGGCCCGGCACGGTCCCCGTCGGAGGTGCGATGTTTTGGGGAGGAAATCCGCTCCTTGCTCTTGCGTGTCCCCTGTGCCCCTGGGTTCCCGCCCGCGGTATTTTCGCTTCGGGTGTTTCCTGCTATTTAAGCGCTCTGTGTATTTTCGAGCGGAGCGGGGGGAGGCGGGGCAGGGCTGGGAGTGAAGCCGGAGCCAGGGCCGGGCTGTGCCGGGGCAGCCCCGGCTCTGCCGAGCGCTCTCCGTGCCCTGGAAGCACCGCCGGTGCATCCGTGCCGTCCCCAAAGCTGTGCCTGGCCTGCGCCGAGGAGCTGCCTGGGAGAGCTGTGCCTTGTGCTGGGAGCAGTCCCCACGGCTGCTCGATGATGGATGTGGTGGATGGCCAGAACGCCTTTTTTCTTTTGTTTTATGCCTTGTCGTTCTGGAGAAAGCCCCTGGAGCGCTTGCAGAGCCGTCCTCAGAGCAAATGCAAGGCTGTGGGGTTTTGTGTTAGATATTTGCTTTATTATATAGGGTTGGGAGTTTATTTATTTTTTTTTTTTTTTCCTTCTTTTTTGTTTTTAATTTTATTTCTTCTTCTGGTTTGGAAACAGTTTTCCTTGCGCTTGTTTCTGATAAAAATCAGTTGGTTTTTTGTGTAGAGTGTGTGGGTGGGGGAGATTCTCTCTCCTGCTTCCTTCGCCGCGGGGAGTGAAAGCTCAAAGATCCTCGAGGAGGAACCGAGCTGAGCGGCGACTCCGGGCTCTCAGGCGGTGGCCGAATCCCCAAGGATTTGTCCCGTGAAACATCGGCTCAGCTGCAATTGGCAGCCGAGGTCGGGATAACCCTCCCTGCACCTGCCTGTTTGCACTTTCCTTTTTTCCGTTTTGCAACCTCCCAGGTCAACAGAAGGGCTAAATTAAGGAATATGTGGGGAGTGAATGGAAAAGTTAAAATGAAAAAGGCTGGTTCAGCAGCGCAGGGCGGGAGAGGGGAAGTGATGGAGCTGAGTTCCTGGTCTTCCTGCTCCGACCATCACAGAGGGTTCCCCTCGGGTCACCTTTGGGATTTTGCAGTTTTTTCTGGGCTTTTCCATGCTTTAAGAGCCAGGGACCGTCTCTGCTCCTCTCCTGAGGGAAGTTCTGCAGTGATCCAGGAGGAGATGGGGCTGCTCTGCAGTGCTGGCTCAGGCCCATTCTGGGTTTCCTCTCCTATTGATAAAAGCCTAATTCAAATTATTCTTCCCTTTTTCACACAAATATATTTAGATATCCCTGTATATAGACATTTATAAAAGATTTTATCCTTATGCCCATATATATGTTGGTATCATGTATATATACATACATATATATATAATATTTCATCTTTATAGTCATGTGCAAAGATATTATACATATTTGGAAGGGGATTATGAAAAAATCCTAGATGGGACTCATATTTCCAGGGATCTCTGAGTATCTCGTTCCAGGAAAGGAACTGCTTCAACTCCACAGAGATGTGTGATCCTCAGAGAGTTCCTCCATAAAAAGTATTCATTGTCCAACTTGCCCCTTTTTCCCATCCAGAAGAACAGATCTTTTCTATCCTACATAAATTTTTTTCTCCTGATATAATCTAAACTAAGGGCAGGGTAGACTTCATTTTCCATGAAAACCCATCCAAGAGGATTGCTGAAAATAGACTGTGCTCTGAGAACAGATCCCAGAAAAAGCAAAGGGAGGGGTGGGGGCAGGTCAGCTGGGGCAAGGAGTTCTGCAAAATAAATTCATGATTGATAATCTCAGTTTGAGTTAAAAGCACTCGTGTGGGTCAGGGGATGCGTCGCCCTGTGGATACACGGGATGTGTTTTCTCATCCTGATTTTAGCAGGTGGGAGATGAGTTGGGATGGGATGCCGTGTCCAAACTTTGATATTCCCCACAGGTTTACCGTGGCAAAAGCGCTTCCCTCAGAAAACAAACAAATGGAAAAAATTCTCCAGCCCCACTCCCTTCAGAGCACAGCACAGTGAGGATGGACTCAAATCCCTTCGGCCCCGAGCTTGGGGCAGGGAACTCTTCCAAGCCAGTGTGCACAGTCTGCGTTTCCATGATCTATAAATGCACAGCCCAGGGTGATAAAGGAGGAAATAAAATGTTATCTCCAGGATGGAAGAAGAGAATATTTTGAAGTTGCAGCATGTCGCTTGGTTGGGGTCGTGGTAATTTTGGCAGAAGGTGCCCAGATGATGCAGAGTCACTCCCTTGCCTTTCCCTGGAGTCATGGAAAGGTTCTGCTTGAAGCAGAGGTAGGAAGGAGCAAAAAATACCCAACATGACCCCAAAACTAAAAAAACCCATCACACCTTTAGCTTTATTTTATTCAAGCTCCTGTGCTGGTTGTGAGGTTTTTGGTTTGTTTTCTTCTTTTTCCAAAACCGTTACTATTTAAATGCAGATTTTTAGCTTTTCCACCCGGGAGCCGGAGCTGGAAATTCTTTCCACTGCGTTGGTGCAGGAGGGAACAAACCGCTGCTTTTAGTTTGCTCAAATAATCCATCCTTGGCTGGAGCCGCGGGTTTCCTCCTTCCCGCTCCCTCCCACTCCCAAAGCGATCCCGGGATCTGCTGCAGGTGCTGGTGGGGATGACGTGAGGGGGCATCACTTGAAGCCCCATTTCCCTAAGGTTTCTCCCTTAAATTTCTCCAAGACTTTATTCTTGCAAATGCCACATGGGCACTGGAGTGGCAAACCCAAGTGGCAGCTTCATTTTTTCAGGGCAAAATGGGCAAAATCTTCTCTCCTTATTTTCCTGGCATTAGGAAAAAGAGGTGGGATATTGGCAGGGAGCCAGTTTGCTTTTCACTGCTGCATGGGAGGAGGATGCTCCCTGCACTGCAGTGAAGGGAAACTTGTGCTGCCCAACGTTTTGGGAATGAGCCATTTCCAAGAATAAAGGAAGGGAAGTTTGGAGTGGAGTGGGTGAGGCTTTTCCTTATTTATTTCACACAACTTCTTGGACCATTGTCTGATGCCACACTCCCTCCTCCAGTCCTGTTTCCCTCTCCCAGGACAGTGGGCCGTGGTGGTGGTGGCTTTCCTTCAGCACAGGGATGTCATGTCCGATTTTCTGGGGAGAAGGAGACAGCGTTGGGCTGGGTTGTGTGGTTCTTTGCCACTATTGGGTGGCACATCCAGGATAACTACGTTTCCTATTCCCTGACCTGCTGAGATCAGCTCAGCTGGACAGAAAAGGAACAAATGAGCCTTTCAGCTTCCCCCCTCTGACTGTAGCAGTGGGGCTGTGGGTGCCTGGTGCCCCCTGTTCTCCCCTGGGACTCTGTTGCTGTCTGGGGGGAACGGTGGTGCTGGGCTGGGTTCAGTCCCTGTGAGCTTGGAAGAGCAGTGTGAGCATGGGATGAGCAGCTGCTCCAGAGCTCTGTTTGCCACAGGAAGCCTCGTGGCCCGAACCAGAAATTTTTGGGGCTGAATTTTTTGCCAGCCATTGACGACGTCCAGGTGCCAGCGAGGAAAATGGTTGGATCATTTTACCCTAAAGCATCGCCTGGAAAACAGCACGGCTGTTTCTGGCCCTTAAACCTCTGCTATCCATCCTCATGTGCTGCTCACCCACCCCGGGCTGCTGCCATCCCCAGCTGGCCTAAATTTGCTTATTTTTGGGATGGTGGATCCCCCAGCCAGGAGGGTTCTGGGCTTTTGCAAAGCACAGGGCAGGGCTGGAGCAGGGATGAACATTGGGGAGTTACAGGAACAGCAAACCACTGGTGTTTGCTGTGGGAGGGGGGTTGTATCTTGTTTATTTTCTTTTGCTGATGCCTTTTGAAGCAGCCCCGAGCGAGCGGCTGTCTCTGGTGTAACCAAACCTCACCTGGCACACAGGAAAAAGCAGCTGTGAGGCGATAGGCAAATAAGGTGCTGGGGCTGTAGGGCCTCCCCACCCACAGCACACCCAGAGCCACCACTGCCTTCACTCCGGGGGGGAAGGCACAGGAGAAAACCTCCTGAGGCTTTGGGACCAGCTCCTTGGGGGTGATGGAGGACAGGGGAAGGGCTGGATCCTCTGGGAGCAGGTTGTGGTGCAAAGTAGAGTGTGGCTGTGGCCATCCAGCACAAGGATGGGGATGGCTGGCCCATCCCTGGAAGTGTCCAAGGCCAGGTTGGACGGGGTTTGGAGCAACCTGGGATGGTGGAAGGTGTCCCTGCCCATGGCACGGGGTAGAACAGGATGATCTTTAAGGTCCCTTCCAACCCAAACCATTGTGTGATCTCATGCTCCCAGTGCTGTGCCTGCACCCATGAGGTGCAGGGTTCATTCGTGTTTTCCTTGGTTCGCAGAGGCTCAGCTCAGCTGAAGGTGTTGGTTGCTGCAACCCCGTGGGCTCACAGGCTCCCACTGCAGCTGTGCCCACCCAAGGGTGTGATTTCCATGCGTGGGTGGTTGGGGTCGGTGACCACGGGGGTGTCCCGGGGCAGCCCCTCGCGCTGCTGGTCAAGGATGACTGCTTGGCTGTTGGACTTTAACGTGTGGGGCTTTTCCTGTAAAAGGCCAAGTGAGCTTTGGGATCACACCGATGGAGTATGTTTGCCCCCATCTCGGGGCAGCAGCACGTGGTGTTTTTGACTCTGTGGGTCCCGTTTCAGCTCCCAGAGGCAGAAGGTGAGGGAGGCCGGGCAAAAGCTGAAGGTGCTGCTCTTCCCGAGAAGAGCCACCTCCTGCCCTGGTTCATGGACAGAGCCCGGGCAAGACGGGAGGACAGGACCGGCTCCAAGGATGCAGCGGCGCTCGGGCAGCTCGGGCAGGGAGCTGTGCATAAAGCGAAGCCGTGCGGCTGAGTTTAAGTCATATACAGCCAGGCACTTGGATCACTGCGTTTTGTCCTCTGGGAGCATCAGGGAGCATTAGCACCATTAGGCTTTGAGTGTTTGTCATCCCAGATAACGCTAAAACACCCAGGATTAGCTTGCGAACGCTGCTTTTCACACTTCTGCATCTCGAGGGTGAGGAGCTGCCCCACGCCTCATCCTCGGGTGGGATTTATTGGCTGAGTGTGTGTTAAAACACCCCAGCAAATCCTGTCCTGGTCGTACAATCCAGCAGCTTTGGGGAGCGGCGGTACACGGTGCTGGCTGTCACAGGGGGTGAGGCAGAGCAGACTTTCCTCCGGGACGGGATCCTTCCCCTGCAGCCGGCCCTGGGAAAGGCAGCCAGTTAAAATAACAGTTTACCCTGCCTAGTGTCTTGTGGGATGGTGGAAGGATCCCAGAGCAGCCCTGCCTGGGTTCCTGCTTTCTGTCACAGGACAGGAGCTACTCTCCCAGCTGGGGTTGTTTTAGGGCTTTCTTACACTTTTCTCTACATTTTTACTGCCTGTCAAGCAAAGTCCAAAGGACTTGGATGTATCCCTTATTTTCCTCGTCTATTTCCCCTTCCCTGCATATGGGAAAAGATGTTAAAGGCAAGGGAAAAAAATGTGTTTGCAGCATAGAAATATAGCTTGAATTAAGTTATTTGGAGCAGAACGTTGGGCCTGGATGTGATGCTCATCGTTATTCCCCCAGTGGGCATCATGCTCTTCTCACATCATCTGGGGGCAGAAGTGTTTCCCATGAGGGAAATCTGATTTTATCCAAGGGAAACTCCTGAAATGGTGAGGAAGAATGGAATTTCAGTGTTCACCCTGCAGGATGTTTGCTGTTAAGGATTTCACTCTGGACCTGAATGTGCACCAGGGGTTGCTTTGCTTCATACTGGCCTGTGAGAGCACCACCTCGTGCCTCAGTTTCCCCCAAAGCAGAATGGGATGCGATACCTCAGTGCAGGATGGAGAAACACCAGCTGCCATAGGGATGTGCTGCTCCAGGGATTTTTGATCCTGTTACAGCAGGAGAAACTCAGACATTTCCCTGAAGCGCCCCCAACGCCACCCTGTCCCAGTTTGTGTTTGCTTTGGCCGGGGAAGCAGGGCCGGGTCTCCCCGGGGACACCGAGGCTGTCACAGAGCCCCGGGGCAGCCGCCTGTGCCTGTGCTGCCTCGCTCCTGGGTGGCACCCGTGTTTATTTACCTTTTCATCACCTGATTCCCGTGCCTTGCCATGTTGCAGGCGCCAGCCTGTGGGCTGCCAGCCCTGTTTGACTTGGCAGGAGCTGGAGATTACCCTCCTGCTAAAATAGCCCGACGCCAGCCCCACGTCTGCCCAGGGTGGCCGGGCTCCTTGCATGCCCTTGGAGCATCTTGTGTGGATATTTTGCAGCCTGGCACGGGCCAACGTCACTGCATGACGTGAGGGCACAGTGAGGAAAGATGTCGCAATGTGACCAGCTCAGAGCAAGTT
Organism: Dasyornis broadbenti; assembly: GCA_013397935.1. Classification (NCBI taxonomy): domain Eukaryota; kingdom Metazoa; phylum Chordata; class Aves; order Passeriformes; family Dasyornithidae; genus Dasyornis; species Dasyornis broadbenti. Next base: position 2,295,283 of record VZRN01001252.1, read on the forward strand.
GCAAACGCTCAGCAGTTCCTGGAGCTGTGGATAAAAAAACTTCAGGGGTGGTGAGACTGGAGGTGCCTTAACCCAGAGGGGACCTTGCTGGTGGGAATGGCCCGGTGACATCCAGGCTCCCCTTGGGATATCTCCACTTTCTTGGCTCTGCTCTCCAAAGCTGCAATGCCAAAGAGCAGCAGCAGAGGAGCAGCAGATGTGTCCCCAAGCTGCAGGCTCTGTGATGGGACTGCTCATCTGGGGAAGCTGGATATTTATGGTCCGTTCTGGGATTCTCTGAGCCACCATTACCGCTTTCCACCAGTGATGGGGTCACTGCATTTGGGTTCTGGCCATATCAGGGAGCTCGTGCCCAGAGTGGGATCTCTGTGCTGAGCCACTGTCTGAAGAAAGGAGCTATTCAGGTGCCAGCCAGGAGTTTCCATTCCAGTCTGTTTGCACTCACCACGTTGTCCCAAGGGAATGGCAGATTTGGGATTTTGCTGGTTCCCTAGCTGTGGCGGGCTTCCCAGCTGGATGGGACATGGCAGCACTTCTGGTGCTACAGGGCTGACTCACACAGAACTTGGGTTTTGGTGAGTAGCAAACCCTCCTATTTCTAGTGACACTCTGGATGTGACAGGCAGAAGCTCCAGCCCCAAACCTTCCTGTTTTTCAATGAGTTTTTATCAATTCAGACCCAAAAATGTGGGTTTATTGTGACTTTCTGCACTTTTACTCTGGGTGTTTGATGCTAAGCTGCCACATGAAGAGCGGTGTAAGGAGTCACTGATGGCAGGGAGCTGCCTGGTCCTCACTACACTCAAAATTGGGATTTTGGGAGGTGCCTGCAGCAGCACTGCTGTGTTTGAGGTTTGGTGACAGCAGTGGCACAATGTCACTGTGTCACCGCGGTGTTTCAGCTGCCTGCCCCAGTGCGCGTTTCCTGAGTTCACAGAACTGCGTTCTCGTGCTTTAATCAAGATCTCATGCAAAGCCCCGGCTCTGCAAACGGCATCGCTGCCGCTCTTCATGCAAACACAGTGTGGGACAAGCACTGAGAGCACCGTGGTGTTTCGGGTGACTGCTCAGGGTGGAAAGTCACCCCTGGACACCCCGGCCGAGCCAAGGCCTCTGGGACCCAAAGCTGCCTCCCCCGGGGCACCTGCCTGCCCTTAACCCCCTTACCTTGCACATTTGCACCCTTAAAAGTGGAGTTTGGATGGAAATAGCAGCAGCAGATCTCTTCTACTTTTAATTTTGGAGGCTCTCTGGGCTGTGGAGAGGAAGCTGGGGGTGGAGAGGAGCTGGCTGTGAGAGGACAAGAGCCGCTTTGCTCGACACGCTCCGTAGAGCGATTTGAAACGCTGAAGCTGCTCCAAGACTAATTTTTTTTTCCTACAGGAGTAATTATAGGCCTTATGTCCTGGACTATATCTCAAAGGGGATCAGGGGATCAGAGTAGCCTGACCCAGGGGGGACGTGGGTTTAAAACAACTCGTGGTGGGTGTGTCTGTGAGCGCTGAGGAGCTGGTGAAGTTTGAAGCATGAGCATATTCAGGCTTCTTGTTTTCACTGGTTTGTTTAGTGAAGGTGGGTTTAGTTTGGGGTTTTTTTTTCATTTCTCTGAATGAAAATAGGTGATGGAAAACAGATGAGCAGGTTTCACTTCCTGCTCTCGCTTAGGGCTCCACGCTGGGGGTGTTTGGAGACAGCCCCAGCTGGTGGGGCATCAGTGTCTGCCGCAGGCTGATTCCTCGTAGACTCATCTGCTCCTGTATTGCCTCCCAGAAACACAAGCAGTTGGAGAAACATCTTATTTTATCATAGAATTGTTAAGGGTGGAAAAGACCTCCAAGTTCAATGAGTTCAGCCATAAACTCAGAGCTTCCACATGTTTCTTGTCACCCCCATGGGGTGCAGAAGTTGGCTGAGAGATTTGGGGAGAGGAGAAGGCTCTGGGGAGACCTTAGAGGCCCTGCCAGTGCCTAAGGGGGCTCCAAGAGAGGGGAGAGGGGCTTTGGACAAGGGGAATGGCTTCCCACTGACAGAAGGCAGGGTTAGCAGGACATTGGGAAGAAATTCTTCCCTGTGAGGGTGGGGAGGCCCTGGCACAGGTTGCCCAGAGAAGCTGTGGCTGCCTCATCTCTGGAAGTGTTCAATGGCAGGCTGGATGGGGCTTGGAGCAACCTGGGATAGTGGAAGGTGTCCCTGCCCATGGCAGGAGGTGGAATGAGATGGCCTTTCAGGTCCCATTCAACTAAAAACACTCCAGGATTCTAATGGGTTCTAGCAGAGCCACCGAAATCAGGAGGATCACTCCTGAACCCTCCCTGGGTTCAGGGCCCTGTAGCCCTGGGCCCAACCTTGCCCACAGCAGGGCCAGCACATCTCTTGCTGCCCAGGAGCAGGAGAATTCCCTTGGAGGGCACCAGGGTTCGTGCACTGTGCAGCGGCCGTGGCACCCATGGGTGCGTGCGAGGACCTCATGGCGATGTGGGAATCTTGGGGAAACTGCGATGGCTATTTGGGGCCCTTGGGTTTCTCTCAGGTCCTGCCGGTGACTGGGCTTGGTTTGGCTGGGAGCGGTGTGGACGGAGGCTCTGCAGCCCCTGGGGTGGATGCAGGAGGATGGCTTGGAGCAGCTGAGCATCGGCTTTGGATTTGTTTCCTAGAGCATTGCAGGCTGTAAAGTACAACAGATTAATAGGAAATGTGGTCTGAAAGTTACAGTCCCCAGTGGGGCTGTATTGGGTTTCTGGCAGGGCATTTTATGGGATGGTTGGACTTCCATGTCTTGGACTGGGAGAGGGCAGCTCCTGAGGAATATTTTTTTAGGCAGGCTGAGTGTAGGAATAAATGCTGCCGGAGCCACTTGCAGCAGGGAAATGATGTTTCCAGGGCGGCTTACTTGGTGTTGGACTGAGAAGTTTGAGGACAAGCTGCCCTGATGTGGGAATATGTGCAGAAAAACTTGCATTTTGGGGTACTGAGTGAACTGCTGGGCATAAGGGAAGGGATTGTTAGTCTGGCTCCAAATTGCTAATTATAATTTTATTTTTATCATTTTTTGCTGTATTGCACTTCTTGGGCTGTTGATGAAAACCCAAAGAGCTCCCTGCAGAAGAAGGTGAGTCATGGGCTGGAGGTGGCAGTACATGCCTGGAGTCTGGGTGGAGGGTGCTGGGGACAAGGAAGAGGGAATCTTTGGGATCTTTTAATCTTGGTTTTAATCCCAGAGAAAGCTGGGCTGACAGCAGAGCTTCCCTGTGATGGTGAGGCTGCCTCTGTGAGTAGAAACACAGAGGATTTGGTTTCAATAGTTAAAAAAAGACTCAGCAAAACCAGGGCAGTGCCAGAAATGAAAGCATTTCATTTTAGAGAGAACTCCCCACTGCAGGGCTGCATGTCCTCACCAGTGCCCATGGCCAAGGGGCTCTGGAGCAGCCCTGAAGCAAGCAGGACTGGCATTCTGTGGGTCCTAGGGCCTCAGTGGTCTAAATTACATCTTCTGGAGATTTTTTTTGGGCACTGACTGTGCTTGGCTTCATGTTTTCCCACCAGGAAAGTCCCTCTGGGAGTTGGTGCTGGAGCAGTTTGAAGACCTACTCGTCCGCATCCTTTTGATGGCAGCTTTTCTGTCCTTCGTGAGTACCCGGGGCTTGGGGTGGCACCTGCTGGGGCACGTGTGGCCTCGGGTGACCTCCAAACAGCAAAGGAGGAGAGGTGCCTGTTGGATGAAGGAGATGCAGCAGCAGAGCATAGTGGCAATATCACTGCATCTCTTAAAGACGGGACTGCAGGATTCTTCCGTAATGCTGATCCATCCAAAAACGATATCAAACAACTCCCTGGGCTGCTTTCTGTTTACCCGGGGCTGATGATTTGAGCCTGGTTTGCAGTGCCCCAGTGCTGAACTGTCAGCTCAGTTTTGCCCACAATCTGCCTTGGGAGCAGCTCTGTGTGAGGAGTTGTTTCCCATCGAGCTGCTGGAGAATGATTGATTTTTCTGTAGTGAGAGTGTTTGGCAGTGGGGTGGCAAAGCCGAGACTCCTGTCCCTTCCCTTCGGATATGAGTCATCGGCAGGTCAGGGGAAAGGCTGGTCCCTTGTGGGGTTTAATACATTACCAAAACAACATGAGGTAAAGTGAATGCAGGTAAAGCTGGTGTGAAGCCCTGTGCCAGAGGTCGTTGTGCTGGTGCTTCTGTGTCAGAGCAGAGCGGTGTTGCTGTGTTGACACAGCACAGGTCGGTGGGCAGTTAAATGAAGTGGAAATATTTGTGTGTGTGCTTCATTTGTATTCTGGTGTGAGGCCTGTGTGGGATGGAGAGGGGACTTAGGGTGGTAGAAACCACAAGGTCAGTGCCTGCTCTGCAGAGCTGCTCTTACTGCACTGAGGGCTCCTGGGGCATCACTGCCCTTCTGCCCAGGAGGGGCTGCAGTGCTGCCTGGTCTCCCCATGCGTCAGCTCATGGCCATGGTCTCCCCATGGTGCACTAAACACAGAGAGGCTTTCCTGGTGCAAACACCAGGCATTGCATGGCTGTTTGCTCCAGCCCCACATGCTCAATGCATGAGGCTATCCCAGCAGAGGAGTGGAGGCTGCAGCAGTGGGATATGGCAATTTCATTTTTTTACCAAGCCATGTGGGTCTGGCCACCTCAGGGCTGTTCCTCTGTGTCAAACACCACCTGTTATTTGGCTCTTGTTTCCATCACTCTTCTTAAAATGTTGGTGCTCTCATTTGAACTAAATTTTGCCCCTTCTCTTGCCACCAGATCCTGGCCTGGTTTGAAGAAGGAGAGGAGACCACGACAGCGTTTGTGGAGCCCATTGTCATTATCATGATCCTGATCGCCAACGCCGTGGTGGGCGTGTGGCAGGTAAAGCACAGCCCCCCCGCCTGCCCCAGGCTCTGCACCACGTGGCTGAGATCCTTCATCTAAAGGTCTGGTTGCTTCATGCCCTTGGAAACTCATTTCCCAGAGGTTCAATTTGCATGCTGGCTGTGCTTCCCCATGCCCCTGCACAGATGCTCAGTTGCTGGCTGCCTCTTGGATGGTTTCTTGAGTCTTTCTTTGGCAATTTTTGCAGTTTGGAGTTCATCTTGCAGTTATCCAGGCAAACACTGCTTGGCTCCTGGCCAGGGCTAAATGCATTTTCCAAAGGAAGCTCTTTGCCCTGGACACCAGAAGTCCAAAGTGGCTGTTTCCCCTCTCCTCCCTGGGACCCTCCTGGGGGATAACCGAATGCCACAGCCAGGGATGCTCCTTTTTTGTATCTATTCACTGTAAGGCCAATTATTTATCTGCAGCTTGATCTGAGGTGGGGTTGCTGGATGGGGAAAAATACAGTTGGTTGGGATATACTGCTTCCCAAACCAAGAATAAAGATCAGCCCCGAAGGTCCAGGCAGTGTGCAGGCTCTGGTGTGGTTTAGACCAGCAGGAATCATTTTGCAGAGGCTGAAGAAGATGTGGCGCTTGCCCCATCCAGGTATAAATGGATTCCAAAGGCAGGGCCAGTGCAGTGGTTCATGGCATGGACTCCACAAGATGGTGATAAGCGAAGACACTTTATTGCAAAAATCCAGGGTTCTTAAACTGTTATTTTGTTATGATTTTACAAACTTGTGAGGCACAGCAAACGTGTTTAACCAACCACCATAAACCACGGTAGGAACACGTGTCAGGGGTAACCAACCACCAGCCCCGCAGTGTGAGCACTCATTGGTTCTAACAATTGTTTTCCAGTTCTGTAACTTGTTTTTCATCTCTAGTTTAGCTGAGTCATTCCCTGAATGCTCTCTGGTTAGCCCAAGTAGCAGAAGTGAGCAAGGATTTTACAAGGGCAACAAGGCCCTCACTTTGCAAGGCCTTTCTGCTCCACAACAGGCCAGGCCTTGGGTTTCCCTGTCTTTGCAGTGGGTGGGGAAGGAGCTTGCTGGCACCAGCAGCTCCAGCAGCAGCAGCTCTGCTCCTCTCTGCTTGCAGGAGAGAAATGCTGAGAGCGCCATTGAGGCCTTGAAGGAGTACGAGCCCGAGATGGGGAAGGTGATCCGCGCCGACCGCAGCGGGGTGCAGCGGATCCGCGCCCGCGACATTGTCCCTGGGGACATCGTGGAGGTGGCAGGTAGGGTGCCATCCCCCAGGGCATGGGCTTGGATGGGGAGGTGGTACTGGGTGTGAGGTCCCCCAAAGCGGAGGCTCTTCAGCCTGGCAAGGCTTTGCCTGAGCATCGGGCAGTAGAGAACAGCAGTAAAGAGGGAAAAAGTGTCCATTTCTGACGCAGGTTTTGTATCTCGGGAGAGTTTTCCCTTTTTCTGGAAGAACTAGAAGAACTTTTCATTTTCCGCCAAGATTCTCTCTCTCTCTCTGGAAGCGGCTCTCCCACACTTATCCCCGGACGAGGCGTGAATGAGGGGCCAGTGCTGGGTGCTGCCGCTTGTGTGGGAAGGCTTCCTTGGAAGCTGGGGCTGGTTATCCAGGGAGGCCAAGGGACAGAGGGCACCAGCTCCAGGGTGCTTTTCCTCTGGGTGGGTTGTCCCCCTCAGCCCTTCTGTCAGGGCTGTGCATGCAGCAGAGCATCCCTGGAGGTTTGCTGCCTTCTCCAACAGAGCTGAGGAGGATGCATTCCAATTCTTCCATTTTGTTTTCTCCTTAAATGATGCCGTAAACCCCCAGAGCCACAAAACTAATCCTCTCCTTTCCTCCTCGTGGCCCTGCTGGTGGAAACATGCTGCAATCCCTTCCGTGCCCAGCCAGCTCGCTGTTATTTATGTCTTCCAGTTGGGCTTCAGCTGGAAGATGAACATAAAAATAATGCAAGGAGGATCAAGCCAGCCAGATCCTCAGCTGGGCGAGCTGGCGGCACTCCCAAACCAGCTCTGACAATGCAGTCCAGCTGCTGACCTGGCCTTTAATTAAATTAATGAATTATTAATCTAATTTCGCCATCTTTCCCCAAATCAGGTGCATACTGCATATCAGCAGCCCAGTATTACTTTTTAATGGCACAACCAGCATTGCAATTGGGATGGAAAGAGCTGAGCTCTCTGGAGGGGTTTGCAAATTATTGGCAAATTGTGGGTTTAGGAGGTTATGGAAGGTGGTGAGGGTGCTGCCAGGTAGGAAAGCACATCAGGAGGAAAAGCTTTGAACCTGTAGTGGACATCCAGGTGACGCCTTGAGGGCAGTGTGACAGTGCAGGCAGGAGGGCAGGCTGCTGTTCGCATGTGCAAACGCAATAAATTTGGCAGCAGGGAGCAGGAAACCCGTTACGCTGAGGCGAGGAGGGAGGGTGGTTGGAAGCTGGCAGGCTGCTAAAACCCAGCTGAGTTTTGCCCTTTTGTGACAAGGCCGTGGAGGTGAGTCCTGGTGCAGCTTTTGCCTTTCCCAAAAAGTACAGGCAGAGCATCTCTGCGGGAGCTCCATTGGTCGCTGCAGTCCCTGTGGTGCTTGGGCAGTGCCAGTGGCCGTGGCCAGGCCGTGTCCTCCTGTTTTCCTCTCTTTCCCTTGGGATTCCTGTGGTGCTGTGGGGATCAGCACATGTTCAGTACCTTGCTAATGGCCAGGCCAGGTCTGTGCTGTGCCATGGGATAATAAAGCACTGTGCATCCTGGAGCAAGTGCCACCCCTGTGGCACCAGGGCTCTCTCTGTCCCTGGATGCTGCAAGAGTCTTCATCTTCAGGTTTAGCTCATGTTGGCAAATCTTCCTGCCTTTCCCAGGGGAAGAGGAGCTCTTTGTTCCCTCTAAGCTGCTCCAGCCCCCTGGAACAGATGCAGAGTCTGAGTCTGTGCATGAAGTGGATATTTCAGGGAGGTCAGTGCTGACACCCCCCAGCTCAGTGTCCCCCATATGGGTGTGACAGGGAGCAGAGGAGGTCTGGCTGGATGGCAGATGTTGCTGCTCCATCCCGGAGCGCTGGGATCTGCAGCTGGAATAACTGGCTGGGTGGTGGAGCGGCGCCAGCCCCCTCCCGCTGCACTGGGAGGGTTTACGAGCCCCGGGAGGAAGCGCTCGTTAAAGTCTGGGATTTGAGAGCATCGTTAGCAGCCAAGCCGGCAGTGTTGTGTAAGGGATGTGAGGCGCTGGCAGCCAGGGCTCCCTCGGCCTCAATATTTCCGAAGTGCTGGAGCGTAGTGGTGTCCACTTGATAAGGGAGCAGGAGGAAGAGCCAGGAGGAGGAAACTAAGCGGGAAAAGCAGCTTTAAATGTGTTTTTAAGGAAACACTTGTGCCTTGGAAGGTGTTGTTGGGTAGCTGGAAGTGGATGGGGCAGCTTCCACCTGTGCCATGGCAGGAGAGCCAGGGATGGTTGTTTGTCCGGGACACAGAAGGCAGACACTGTCATCAGCACCCAGTCAGCCCAGGGAAACCTGAAATAGGGTTAAGACTGACATTAGGAAGCTCAGATTGCTCCAACATGGGGATGTTTTGGGTTTTTTGCAGAGAAGAGGCAAGATGAAGGTACAGGGGGAGTTTGCAGGGAAGAGAAGGGACAGGGACATGGGGAAGGAGATGCAGTGCAGCAAACAGGGCACCACAAGGATTGCACTGGGGGCAGACTTGTAAATTATAGACAGACAAAATTAAGCTTTAACAAATGCGGAAATGAGGTATCCCAGTGCAGGACCCTTCATTGCTCCAGTGTGGGTGCTGCTGTGCACCTGCACGTGGTTGGTCTCAGTTGGGGTTTGCTATCCCCATTCCCAGGGTGTTGGGTGCTGCCAGTCCCAGCTGACGGAGCTGCTCTGCTCTTGCCCTTGCAGTTGGTGACAAGGTGCCAGCGGACATCCGGATCATCGAAATCCGCTCCACCACCCTGCGGGTCGACCAATCCATCCTCACAGGTGCGTGTGGGCCTCATGGAGCAGAGGCAGCTTCCTTCTGCCATATTCCTGGAGGAAAATTTTGGAACTGATGCCGGGATAAATGCTTTGCTGGGGTGGGAAACGGGTGGGAGAGCAAGATTTAGATGATGCTTGGAGCTTCAAAGTCATGGCATAGGTGAGATGTGTCTGGTGCTTGGGTATCCTTCCTGCAGAACACAAAGCCTGGGGCTTTCCTGTGTGACACATGGGGTTTGACATCCCCATGGTGAGTGTTTGGATGGTTTGAAGGCAAAGTGCTGCTCTAGGGCTCTGTGGGGTGTGTGAGGCAGGCTTGGAACAGGGATGAGCTGAGGCTGGAGAGGGAACAGGGGTGGTCCAGCTCTCCCCTCTTGTCTTGGCAGGGGAGTCTGTGTCGGTGATCAAACACGCTGACCCCATCCCCGACCCCCGGGCTGTCAACCAGGACAAGAAGAACATGCTTTTCTCTGTAAGTCCCTTGCACCTGTCTCCACCCCTCCTGTGGTTTTCCAGAATGAAAAGGCAGGTGGGTGTGGGAGATCTCTGAGCAGTAAAAGGGAATGCATACGTAAGACCTGAATCCATAAAAAGAGCCCCAAATCCATAAAAATAAGAACCTGCTTCATTTGGATTTCATTTGGGCTGTGTCACATAAGGCCTTTAAATACCTTGGGCAATCTCAAAGTACTTTTTTTTTTCATCAAGTAGGATGCATTATGGATGGGGAAGAGGTTTGTGGTCGAGCCTGGAGCTATTGCAAATTTGGGTTTCCTCCTTTCTCATGCTCTTCTCAGGCAGAAGTCAAGTCCTCAAGGGGGAACAACTCTCAGGAAGGGCTCTCCTGCTCCTTAGGGTGGGTTTATATAAAAACCCAGGATTTATATAAAAACCCATTTTCCCCTCAATCAAGACCTTATGTTCTCCTTTCACCACGAACAACCCATTTCCCTGCTCACACCAAGAGCTTTCATGCCCCCATACCCACTCTGCCCTTTTCCTCCCCTCCCAGGGCACCAACATCGCAGCTGGGAAGGCCGTAGGGATCGTTATTGCAACAGGGGTGTACACCGAGATCGGGAAGATCCGAAACCAGATGGTGGAGACCGAGCCTGAGAAGACCCCCTTGCAGCAGAAGCTGGATGAGTTCAGCCAGCAGCTCTCCAAAGTGATCTTCCTGGTGTGCATCGCCGTCTGGGTCATCAACATCAGCCACTTCAGCGACCCCGTGCACGGCGGCTCCTGGTTTCGGGGGGCCATTTACTATTTCAAGATCTCGGTGGCGCTGGCAGTGGCCGCCATTCCCGAGGGCCTCCCGGCCGTCATCACCACCTGCCTGGCGCTGGGCACGCGCCGCATGGCCAAGAAAAACGCCATCGTCCGCAGCCTGCCCTCCGTGGAGACGCTGGGCTGCACCTCCGTCATCTGCTCCGACAAGACCGGCACCCTCACCACCAACCAGATGTCCGTGTGCCGGGTGAGCTCTGGGCGGGCCCAAGAGCTCCCTGTCCTGTGGTGATGGACTCTGTGTCCTCACCAGGGTTAGGAATGTGGGGGTGAGCAGGGGAGAGGGTTTATAGGAAGCCCCGAGGTTCCCCTGAGCAGGGTGAATAAGGATCCCGGCTTCTCTTGGCTTGGGGGTGATTAGAAAACTCACTTTTTATCAGCACACCGTTGTGGAGGTGCTGTGTTGCAGACTCATTTCAGGGGTCTCTTTCCAGGGAATGTTTCTTCGGCTGGGGTGTGACGTTGAGACAGAGGTCCTGGAAATGCCAATGCAATCAGCCCTCCCCTGCTCTCTTGCTCTTTTCGCCCTGCTTTTAATCAAACCAGTGAGAAATCCTGGACCATGCAAAATTACAAAGCCTGGACCCATGAAAAACATTTCTGATGGAGGGAGCCCTGGGGTGGTTTGGTGAGGAGTTTGAAGGCTCCTAAACAACCGGAGAGTTTTGCTCCCACATGCCTGGCCATGTGGAGAGGTGACATGTTAGGAAAGCCTGGACCATCCGAGCATTTCTCAGTTTCCCCATTAATCTGCGAGTGTCGGGAAAGCTTTTCACATGGCTTTGGCGTGTCGATTTTATGGGAGAGCCTTGGAAAATGTGTAGCTGTGGGGAAAAAAGGCCCTGGCCACTGTCCCTCCTCTCTGACAGGCGGATGGTGTGGGGGGAAGCTGTGACAGTGCTGCAAACTGCCCATGGGCTTTGGCCACTGGTTAGCTCAGCACAAACTGCAGATGACTGGAAATGTCTGGTATTTCTGCCCTCTAAATGATTTAGAACGAGACAGGACTGGAACAAGGCAGGGACCAAATGCCCGTGTCTCACATGAGGAGGAGGTTCCCACCAGGCCCATTTTCAGAGCCACGGATGCAGCGAAGCGAGGACAGGGTGGTCCCAGTGCTTGGGGTCTCCTTTGCACACTGCAGAAGGAGAGGGAGAAGTGATGATGCTTTCCCAAGCCACTTCCTACCGGAGAGTCTGCTCCTTGGACTGGTAAAGAGGTGCCACCATCCCCTGTGGCTCAGTCAGGAGAGTCAGGATGGTGATACTGAGGGAGAGAGAGGGACAGAGTGGGGCAGTGGCACACAGGGGGTTTGGCATCAATCTTCATTTGCAGAATGAACTCAGCAACTTCGCAAAAAAAAAGAAAAAATTAATTCAAACTCCACCACAACCCCATTCCAATATCTGTTTATTCACTTGGCTGGACCCAGGGCACAATCCTGGGAGCAGGGCTGGCCCCAGGCTGCACAGCCAGGGCTGTTAATGTTTAATGGACAGGGATTCCCGTGCTGACGTGGGCAGGACGGGGCTGCCGGGGCCCTGTGAGCGGTGAGTGGGTAAATATTTGTGCTGGGCAGCCCTTGGCGTGTCCGGGACAGGCTCCCGTGCCAAAGAGCCAGCTCAGCCTCAGGGCTGAACAGCCAGGAAAGCCTATGGATAACCTGGGAAAGTGTATTAATTGAGTGTGATTTCATTAACTCGGACATTAATTGGGTGAGCGCAGCTGCTGGGCTGCAGGGCCTGCAGTGAGCGGGGCCTGCTCGCTATGTCAGTGCTGGCAGCAGCTCTGTCGAGCTGAGAAGTGATTCCTGAAGGGCTTCAAAAGGTTTCAAACCCTCAGCTGGGTTTTTAGGGCAGGGCCGTGTCTCTGGGTCCTGCTCAGTGCCGGGGTCTTGTGGCCAGGGCTGTCTGAGCCAGCTCAGCAGGACACGCATGGACCCCAGGTGGTCAGCAGGGCTGAAGCTGTGTCCCCCAAAGCCCCCCAAAATGAGGTACTTTGTGCCAGGGACCGGATCCATCTGGGATGGCCAAGACTTTGAGGCTTTTGCTGTGACCTCAAGTCCACCCAAGGTTGCAATAACAAAGCCACAAACCCACTTAGTAAATCAGAGGACACCTGTGGTTCGTGTCGCTGTATGGTCAGCAAGGGGTCTCTGAGCTCACCATCTCCCCCAGCCCAGGGCATGGAGGAGCCAGGAGCAGCGTTCTCCCAACCATTAAAGAGCCATGGAGCTGGAAGCAATGGGAGCCTGGCATGGGGAGAAGGGACAAAGAAGCATCACAGCTCTCTCTGCTCTCACACATTTAACTCACTCTCCTAGAACTTGCAGCGCCCTTTTATGCATCATACCTTGATTTTCCAGGAAGGTGGCATTTGAAAGTCAGGACTTGAAGCAGAGATGTTGACTCAGTGTGGGGAAAGATGCTGGACCCCCGTGTCTGGGAGAGGGAGGTGGTTAGTGATATTTGGCTGTCTCTGAGATGTCTGCTGGTGTTTTGGGGAACAAGAGTAGAAAGGGGTTTATTTTCCATAAAGTTTTTAGGAGAGCCTGGACGTGCAGAGCTACCCAGGAGCTGTGCAGGCACTGTTTGCTTTGCAATCTGCAGGGCACTGTGCCTTGGCTCAGCACTGTTGTGTATCTAAACTTGTCACTGACTGCTGGGAGACCTGGTTGGAGGTCCCCAGGGGCTGTGCCTGTTGCCAGTGGGTGCCTGTTGGCTGGGGCTGCTTCCTTCAGCACAGGAGGAAAATGATGCTGCTCCATGGGCTGATTGATGGATTAGTGACTGATGATTGCAGCTCTTACAATTGCAGACAGCAATCCTGCCTTGTCTCCCTCTCAGAGTAGTTCTTTTAAAGACACTACAGAAAGTACAGAGTAGTGGGGGTGAATCCTTCACACCTCTCTTCCCCACGAGCTCACGGCTGCTGCCATGTGCTGCTCCAGGGATGGTGCATCCCTTTGCTTCCTGCAAGCACCCACCAGCAGCACCCAGCGGTGTGACACAGCCCCCGTGGCCAGGCTGGATCCATGGGGCAGGAGGGGAGGAGTGATGCTGGAACCCTTTGGGAAAAGAGTGCACTCTTCATGAGCATGTAGTGACATTTTCCTTCCAGCCTCTCTATTGAAAATCAGTTTAATTCAGTTTAATTCTGGTTTAATTCTGTTGCGTTAAACCCCCAAATCACTGGCGTGACTTTGGAAGGTTCAGGGCAGGGGGAAGCCCTGGGGTGCTGCTGGCTGTGTTCCCCTGGCTGGGTGCTGGAGCTGCTGTTCACTGTGCTGTACAAGAGGTTGGGCAGCCCTTCTGTGAGCCTGACTTGTCAGCAGCCCCCCAGCTGAGCTGCATCCACAGCTTTCCCACCTCCTCCTATCGCTCCTAATATTATTTATGTTATTTTTGTGATGGAAACTTTAGTTCTACTCTTAACTGCTTAAGACACAGCTATTTCCTCTGGACTGTTTCCATTGCCCACAAACCTGCCCGCTTCTCAGCCTGGAAATCTGCCGAAACATCGACAGGCTGAGAGAGCTGGGGTTGTTCAGCCTGGAGAAGAGAAGGCCCTGGGGAGACCCTGGAGCCCCTGTCAGTGTCCAAAGGGGCTTCAAGAGAGCTGGAGGGGGACTTTGGACAAGGGCCTGGAGCAACAGGGCAAGGGAGAATGGCTTCAGACTGAAGGAGGGGAGATTTAGATTAGATATGAGGAAGGAATTGTTCCCTGTGAGGGTGGGGAGGCCCTGGCACAGGGTGCCCAGAGAAGCTGTGGCTGCCCCTGGATCCTTGGAAGTGTCCAAGACCAGGCTGGACAGGGCTTGGAGCAACCTGGGATAGTGGAAGATGTCCCTGCCCGTAGCAGGGGGTGGGATGAGATGAACTTCAATGTCCCTTCCAACCCAAACCTTTCCAGGATTCTCTGATCACACTAAAACCCTGCAAACACCTTTGCAGTGCCCTGGCCGCCCCCACACTCGGCCAGTCACGCAAGCTGGGAGCAGCAGGAAATTTGATATAACCTCTGGTTACTGTGGGTTATGTAGCACCTTTTTTTAAAAGGCATGGAAAAATAAAGGGCTTGGAATGTTTTTTTTTATTTCCCTTTTCCCTTCTTTAATAAGAAAGACACTATTGTGAAAGTAATAATTGTTTTGTAGCCATGAGCATTTGAAAACAAACAGACCCATATCAGGCAAAACCATCAGTGGCTGGGGTGGGTGCTCTCAGCTTTTTCATTAAATGAGTCTGGTTGGTGTTTCAGGAGTCCATTTTCTGAAGAGGCCAGGAGATTCTGGCTCTCTGGAAGGCTGAGGCCATTGGATGTCTCAAAAAGAGATGAATGTGCTCAGCCTTCAGAGGTCCCTTTTGGTGTTGCCTCAGACTGGGTGCCTCACCTCAAGTTCTGGGTCTGTCATTGCTGGGGGGGTTCAGTCACCAAAGGTGACAGGATGTGTTTTGGCTCTCTTTACTGAGTTAACACCCACTGCCAGAGGAGCCCAGTGCCTCCAGAGGACCTGGGACAGCTCTTCTGCAGCCCTTTGGCTCCTTATTTTCTTCAAAACCTTCCAGGGATGCTGAGGGGCCTGCAGGATGGGCCCTGGGAAAGGATCTGAGGGCAGTAGCCCAGTAAATGGGATATCTACAAATAGCTGGGAAGCCATGAAGAGGTTGTTTTGGGCCCAGAATTCCTCACACAGGAGACGTGTTCTTTGACCCTGCTCCTTCGGTTTGCCTAAACCTGCAAAACAGGGAGGTGAGAAACCCCACCGAGGTGTCCTGGCTGTGAATGTGCTCCCCTGAACATTCCCTTTATCGCTTGGCTTGGCCCTAAGCTCAGACCTTGGGATCCCTTCTGTGTGTGGGAGGCTCCCACCCACCCGCCAGCACGGCTGCACTGACATGGTGTCCTTGTATTATTGACAATAATTAATAAAAACAGCAAATTAACCTTTGTTGCCAGAGGAAATGTGAAAGGGAGAGAAGTGGGTGGTACCTGGAGCTGTCGCATCTCTGGTGCTGAGTGATGCCTCCTGATTACTCCAGCATCTGTTGCTTCCCTCTCCTGGGGAACATCTCAAATAACCAGAGGAAAATAAATAGGGAAAAAATAATTATTTTGAGACAGGCTGGAGGGGGGTCATTGTCCCTGCACCTGCTTTTTGGAGGCACTGAGCAAGTTCATGGAGCTGAGGAGAGCAGGACTTCCCTGCAGCCAAATCCCCTCCTGGCTGCTTCCTTCAGCCAGGGAAATGCATTCACCAACCAATTTTTAAAATTAATTAATTAATTAACTTATTTATTACGTTGCTTTTTGGCTTCAGTGTGGGTCATAAATAACAAGTAGGCAGAAATGAGCATAGCTGAACTGTTTCCTTGGTTGGGGTCAGGTCCTGCTCTTGCTGCCAGGGCAGGCTGCTCTCAAAGGTGGGCTGTGCTGGGAGGGGACAAGGGGGAACTAAGCTTGGGAATAGGGGAATTTTTGTTTTATTTTAGGATTTGAGGAATTTGTCTCATTTTAGCAGCCAAAGAGAAACTGGAAGGGGTTTGAAAGGCAAAAATCACTAAAAATAGAGTGTGGGGGTCTTTAATGGCTCACTGGGGTTTTATTACTGAGCTGAGCTGTGGTCCCAGTAAAGCACAAGGCTGGTGGCTGAGAGCTGGCTGGGAAGGGGTGGCAGGGGCAGCTGCTCAAATCCTGCCCTGCAGAGGCTTCCCAGGGCAGCCAGGGCAGGAGTGGAAACCTTGACCCAGCTCCTTCTCTGCTCCAAGAAAAACACAGGCAGCTTCTTAGGAACAGGCTCGGCGTCTCTCCTCTCCAATGGAAAGAAAGAGCTGGCAGAGGCGAACATGAAGAAGGCAGGGCAGGGCTGGAAGGGTTTGGGGACAGCCAGGAGTGGTGGCTGACCAGGGAGGGGGCTGAGCCTGTGGGGCCAGTGTTGGGACAGTACCAGCTGGTGGGTTTCCAGGCTGGGCACGAGGCTTGGACCAAAAATTTGCTGCCTAATGCTCTGTTTCCACCTCTCCCCCGACAGATGTTCATCATGGAGAAGGTGGAGGGCACCCAGTGCAGTCTACACGAGTTCAGCATCACTGGCTCCACTTACACCCCTGAGGGACAGATGTGAGTGAGGGTCCCCTTCCCTTCAAAAGTGGTACGGGGTGGTCCTGGACTGGCAGCACAGCTGGGGGAAGGTGGGAGGATTGGGCTCGTGGCCATGAGCTGGGGAGAAAGGAGGGTTTTCCATGGTGGTTTGCAGCCCTGTCCATGGGGATCCCTGCTGGGCACTGTCTTTGGCCATGCTGGGCTTGCAAGGGATGGGTGCCTGACTGTCCCCCACTGTCCATGGGGGCCAGGGCAGTTGTTTCACTGTCCCTCACATCCAGCTCCTGCTCTACTCAATTTGGGCGGTGCTTGCCCCAGCTCTACCTTCCCCCTGCTCGGCAAAGGGGCTCCCACACACTGGGCTCTCCCTTTGTCAGCAATCCTGCTAAAACCAGCCTGCTGTGAACCAGAGAAGATGGCGAGTGTGGGAATAGTTATGAAAGAGGCTTTTTGTGGTACATGATGGCTCTCCAAATTTCTGGAGCCTGCACAATTTGGGTATTGACAGGAATTATTGCCCCTGCCCCAGGCAGGATGCAGGGCCAGCAGCTTGTCCAAGAGCCACCGGCAGTGGTCAAAGGGACTTGCAAACGGCTGAAACACCAGCAGGAAAATGCTCCCGGAGCCCTGTGGCCATGGCAGGGATGGCTCCCATGGCTGCTGTGCCCAGGGCACGATGCTGCTGATGGCAGATGCGTCTCAGGGCAGACATGGCCTTTGCAGAGCTGCAGCCGAGGGCAGGGAGTAGAAGCTGGGGGCTTTTCCCTGGAGCATTATCACAGATACGGGGGTTTCTGCTGTTCTATTTATTCACTCCCCTTCCTCCAGAAAGAGGTGATTGTCCCCAGGGTGGGGAAAGAAGGGAAAGAGGGAGATGAGAAGCTCAGCTGGTGGTGGGAGCACTCTCTGCTCCCCTTGGCTTTGCTCTGTGATCCCAGACACATTTGTCACCATGGTCCCTTCTGCTCATCCATGGAGCAGCTGTAATTCATCCCAGCCTCAGACTTAATTTCATGAATATTTATAGAGCCAATTCGATCCTTGGCTGGGAATCTCCATTAAAAACTGAGCCAGGTCATAAGCTGGTGTCAATCAGTGTATTTCAATGAAAATTAAGGCAGACTGGGGGGGTGAACTTGTGTCTGCCTGCCTCTGAGGCTCAGTGTCCCTTTTCCTTTGAGGATAGCACTCAGGGCCACTGTGTTGGGCTGCAACAATTTGTGTTACTCTTGAGTTTTGCTCCAGCCCTGTGTGGGCTCACTGAGGTGTCATGGAGAGAACCCCCCCATCCCACAGTACTGGTGGGACTGAAATGTTTGTTTGCTTCAGCCTGGCCTTGGCAGGGGGATATTTCGTGCTGGACCTTGGGTTTGCTCACACAGCACCCAGCCAGCAGCGCCTTTGCTGATGTTTTTCCCAGCACATGGGTCTCACCAGGCTCTGCGCAGGGACACCTGATGATGGGGCTGTATCCTCCCATCCCTTACCGCCAATATGCAGGGGATCACATGTTGCAAAATCCATGCCTGGTGTTTCCACCTTCCCAAATACTGAAACCCATCCAGAGTGTCCACAGCTCCCTCCTCCACCCTCTGTCGCTTCCCATGAGCCTGGGACCAGGCAGCATCTCCAAGCAGGAGCAGTGGATCTCCCTTCCCACTCGCAGCCCAGTGCGGCTTCATCTGCCTCAGCAAACAGATTTTTCAGATTTTCTTGGCTGCTCCCTGTTTTCCGCTCCCGAGCTGTAACAAGGGCTCCGAAATGTTCTTTCCATTGGGAACCAACAGTGGAATAAGCTGATCCTAGTAAATGCCTGACAAATTATTTTTCCAGCAAGCAGATGACCGGCTGGGTTTATACAGCTCTAACCTGCAGTTACCTCTGCTGGAACCGGGGTAATTTTTTATTTTCCTTCAAAATCACTGCTGCCATTCCTACCACCAGGTGAGGAGAAGCATCTGGCTTGCCTGGAGTGTTCGGGGTTGCTCCTTTCCAGGACGTTTGTGCTCCTTTCCGTAGCAAAGAGCTGCTATTTAGGAAGCAAAGACTACAGTTCACCACTTGCTTGGAAGCAGCCACAGCAGTGCAGCTGTTAAAGTTCTCTGCTGCTCTTAAATCCTCCCTTGAGTTCCCTGTGGAGTGTGAAGCAGCATCACAGGGAGGGGACTTGCTGTCAGTTCCACAGGTCCTCTGGATCCCCAGCAAAAGAAAAACCCAGAGGGAGTGGATGTTAACACGAATTTCTTCCCCTCTTTTCTGGTCCATCACCTTCCTCATCAGCCCATTGGCAGCCCCTGCTAGCTCCTTTGAACTCCTCTGCAGCCCTCTTTATTCTGGCCCACTTCTAGAATTTATTTGCCTCCTGTGTTATTTTATTTGCCGTTTAGTCCTGCCCCATTTCATACAGTACAAAATGTGAACCCAAGGATTTATTGCCAACGCTGTGGCTTTGACTGGGCTCTTTCTCCCACTTTTACAAGAGTGATACATGGGCTATACATCCCCCTAGAAGGGATCTGTGGATAAGCTAAGTGTATTTGAAGGTGTGAGCTGCTGTAAGGCAGTCGGGGTTGTTTTCTGCCCACAGCCTGAAGGACGAGCAGCCGGTGCAGTGCGGGCAGTACGACGGGCTGGTGGAGCTGGCCACCATCTGTGCCCTCTGCAACGACTCCTCGCTGGACTACAACGAGGTGAGGGGCCACCAGGGCCAGGCCGGGGTGGGAGGATGCTCTTGCTGTGCTTCAGGGCAAAGCCAGTAGAGTTTGTCCCTTGGGATCCTCTTCCCTGGCTTCAGCTCATCCCGAGGGGACACTCTGGGTGACAGCATCCTTGGTGGCAGCAGCAGCCAGAGGATGTGCTCTAAAGATTAAGCTCTTTTTTTCTGCCCTCTAGTCCAAAAAAGTCTATGAGAAGGTGGGGGAAGCCACTGAAACAGCCCTGACGTGCCTGGTGGAGAAGATGAATGTCTTCAACACGGACCTGAGCAAACTGTCCAAGGTGGAGAGAGCCAATGCCTGCAATTCGGTGAGTGGGGAGAGGCCCTTGTGAGCTCCAGCACTGGGGGACAGGAGGGAGAGGAGGGACTGAGGATGTCTGTTTTTTGGGCAATAAATACTTGAGTGATCTAAGGGTCTGATCTGGCACAAGGATGTGATTTCCTGGCTCTCAGGGTGAGCTGGTGTTGGAACAGATGGTGCAATGGCCCTGGGGGGCTGATGCCAGGGCCTTGAGCGCCAACCTACATGGAGCTTTGGAGCAGGTGATTCCTGAGGCTCCAAATCACTCCAGTCCCTGCTCAGCCAAGAAAGATCCTCTCAGTGATAGCCAGAGCTCTGGCTGCAGATGAGGAAGCTTGGAGTTATCTGTAGATGCCCAGTTTGCACTGAGGAGCTGCCCTCCAGCACGAACCAAACCCCATTCCCCCGAGCCTTGCCTGCCCCAGTGACACTTGCTCCTTGGAAACATCTATTTTTGATATGAAAATATCTTGTGCTGGCTATTCCCCTACTCCACCTCTCCAGTGTCTCCCTGTCCTCCTGGTGAAAACACACTTTATTTCAGGTTTGGATTTCCTCAGCTTTAGATCTTATAATGTCTTTACTTGCCCAAAGGGCTCTCTATTCCAGCATTTTTTCCCCAGATAGGTCTGTGCAGGCTGTAATAAATCCCCTGACTCCTTTCTCATGTGGAAAGCTTGTAAGCTTTTAGCCCCCTCCATCCCTCCTGGCCTTTCTCCTCCCGTCATGGGGGTTCAGCAGAGTTGTCAGCCAAGGTGGAGAGCACATGTCCCTGGCATGTCCCTGGCACATCCAGGCTCAGCCCAATGCTGTCCCTACAGGTGATCAAGCAGCTGATGAGGAAGGAGTGCACCCTCGAGTTCTCCCGGGATCGCAAGTCCATGTCCGTGTACTGCACTCCCACCGGGCCAGGCAACAACTCCGCCGGCAGCAAGATGTTTGTCAAGGTAGGGGTGAAGAACTCGAGCACCTGCAGGGTCCTCCTCCCCCCGCACACCCAGCAGGGTTTGGCCCTTACTGCACAGGGCAGTGATGATGCTCGGCACTTCCTCTCCCACTTCATGTGCTCAAGGATCCAGGATCCAGCAAGTGGGGTCAGGGAGATGAGTCTTTGCCATATTCGTTACGAAAAAAGGGGGTGAGATGATTTAGAGGGAGGAAAAGGTGCTGAGCGTGCTGGTGCAAGTTAGAACTGCCCCTGTGAAGAATTTGGGCACTTGCCTTTATTAAAGGCTTGGACCCTCTGGATGCCAGTAATGCCCAAAGGATGATGTCCAGTTTTCCACTGTAACCAGAAATAAAACAGTGTTTCACAGGGCATTTTCTTCCCAAGAGAAGAGATGTGGTGGAATTTCCCCCCTGCTGGCTCTGAGAAGATTTGTATATTGTTGTTCCCACTGAGAGATGATCTGGGTGGGTGAGCTCTGCCCTCCAGCTCAGGCTGGCACCCTCTGAAGCCACTGGATCTGTGGCCCTGGGCGAGCTTTTTAAGAGGTTCAATAGAAGGTTTGCAAGTTTTATATTAAAGAGGAATGTCAGGGTCCTTTGTAAGGCCAGAAGGGCTGGGCTGAGATGCTGGGATGCTACAGGATGTGTTTTCCTGAATTGCAAAGGCATCGCAAGCACCTGCTGAGTATCCCACATTTTTTTCCGCACAGATTTACAGCCCTCATCCCCTCCAAGTCAGAGCGAGGATCTGTGGGGTGGATATGTAGGTTTTACAGGGGTCAGCTGGCTCTCCAGCAGATCCTGCTCTTGGTGAGGGTTGGTGCTCTGGGGTGAGATCCGGGTGTGCTCGGTTGGAGGCTGCCATCTAGTGCCCTGAGCCGCAGGGCCTGGATGTGCCTGCTGCAGTTTTGGGGAGATTTCCTCCTCCTCCTCTGCCCAAACTTGGCGCCTTCCCTCCCTCTGGCACTCCCTATGGTGCTGGCAAGAGATGCCCATCCTCCGGCTTCGCTCCAGCCCCTGAGCCCTCCGCTCCTCCACAGGGCGCCCCGGAAAGCGTCATCGAGCGCTGCACCCACGTCCGCGTGGGCACTGCCAAGGTCCCGCTGACAGCCCCGGTGCGGGACAAGATCCTGGGCAGGATCCGGGACTGGGGCATGGGCATCGACACCCTGCGCTGCCTGGCACTGGCCACCCACGACTCGCCCGTCCGCAGGGAGACCATGCAGCTGCACGACTCTGCCGCCTTCGTCCACTACGAGGTATGGCACCGGAGCTTTGGCCAAAATCTTTCTTCCTTGTTCCCAAAGCTTCCCCACAGACTCCCAGCTGCCCCAGCAGTATTTTCCCTTTGGTTTCTCTATGGGCAGTGTAATGGTTCAGGTCCTCTGCAAACCCCAGGGGCTGGTTGTAAGGATAACAAGCCCTATCTCACCTGGGCATGTTTTCCCGTGGACTGACTGCTGAGAGGGGCTTGGAGACCCCTGTGAGGGACAAGGAGGAGGGAAGCAAAGTAAAAAGGTGTGAGGAGCAGCAGAGAGAATTGACGTATCCCATTGGATTGGGGCTGTATACATGGGGCAGCTGGTAGGAAACTTCCTGCAAGTTTTCTCCCAGGGGAAATCCCTGTGCCCAGGGCGGTTTCACAGTAGAGGGAAGTGGATGCATCCCAAGGGGTTAATGTGGATCTGGGGTGTGTTCCCCCAAACCCAGAACAACCTGACCTTCGTGGGCTGCGTGGGGATGCTGGACCCTCCCCGCAAGGAGGTCACCTCCTCCATCGAGATGTGCCGCAAGGCCGGCATCCGCGTCATCATGATCACCGGCGACAACAAGGGCACAGCGGTGGCCATCTGCCGCCGGATCAGCATCTTCTCAGAGACCGAGGACGTGTCTGGCAAGGCCTACACGGGCCGGGAGTTCGACGAGCTGTCCCCCGAGGAGCAGCGCCAGGCGTGCCGCGAGGCCCGGTGCTTCGCCCGCGTGGAACCGGCACACAAGTCCCGCATCGTCGAGTACCTCCAGTCCTTCAACGAGATCACGGCCATGGTGAGCCCGTGGAGACACCCTGCCACCCCTCTGTCCCCTGCTCCCCACCCAGCCCGATCCCTTGTACCCTTAACCATGGCTTCCTGCAGACGGGTGACGGCGTCAATGATGCCCCGGCCCTGAAGAAGGCAGAGATTGGCATCGCCATGGGGTCGGGCACGGCTGTCGCCAAGTCGGCTGCTGAGATGGTGCTCTCTGATGACAACTTCTCCACCATTGTGTCGGCTGTCGAGGAGGGCAGAGCCATCTACAACAACATGAAGCAGTTCATCCGCTATCTCATCTCCTCCAACGTCGGGGAGGTCGTTTGGTGAGAGCCTCCCACACTGGGCACCAGGCTGGGGGGGCAGCAGTGGGGGGACACATTCCCTGGGACAGGTGACCTGCAGTCCTGTCTGTGTCCCCTGCCCCTGGCAGCATGGGGTGCCTATGCTGGTAACCTGGGCACCAAACAGAGCAGTGATGCCATGTCTCATTCCCCAGGGGCAGGGTGATTTTTCTTTTGCAGTTTTATGATGCCATTTCTCATTCCCCAGGGGCAGGGAGATCTTTCTTTTGTAGTTTTACAGTCCTGCCACCCCTCTGGACCTGTTTTGTTAAAGTGTTGCCTATTTAAGCCCCTGCCAGCACCTGAGCCAGGTGCAGATATTTGTGCACAGGCTGTTGGCACTGATCACAGCTCTCCCTGCCCCTGCCAATCCCTCCCAGTCCTCAGCAACATGTGCACAACCTTGGCGTCACTTGGGCATCCTTTGCTTCATTTCAGTGTGGGTGTTTGTGCTGGGAATGGGAACCTTTGCAGCCATGGGGACATCAATAGTTGGGTTACAACTGCAAAGCAGATTTTAACAGCAACAGGAACAAATGTTAGCTGCAAAATCCAGTGCTGGTTTTCAGGTTCCTGATCAAGGCCTGCAGATTCATCTGCAGGACTTGGGGTGCATGTTCAGTTTGGGGTTTTGGATCCAGGAGCTCTCTCCCTCTTGCATGACACAGACCTTTTCTCTGGCTGCGCAGAGTTTGTTTAATTTCGCATCTCTTGTTTTTCTCCTTCAGTATCTTCCTGACAGCCATCCTGGGCTTGCCCGAGGCCCTCATCCCTGTGCAGCTGCTGTGGGTGAACCTGGTGACGGATGGGCTGCCGGCCACCGCGCTGGGCTTCAACCCCCCCGACCTGGACATCATGGACAAGCAGCCCCGCAACCCCAAGGAGCCCCTCATCAGTGGCTGGCTCTTCTTCCGCTACCTGGCTGTGGGAGGTGAGTGCTGTGGGTGCAGGTGGGCAGAGTTAAGCTGTGCCTGGGGTGCCCTGGGGCAGGGTGCACCCCTCTCTGGGTGCTGGGGTAAGGGTGTCTCTCTTGGCCGCAGTGTACGTGGGCCTGGCCACAGTGGGCGCGGCGACCTGGTGGTTCCTGTATGACGCCGAGGGACCGCAGGTCTCCTTCCATCAGCTGGTGAGTCAGGAGGGGAACAGGCTGGAGCAGATGGGTGAGGGAGTGCATTCAGGTGTTGGGCTCTTCCATCTGCCTTTCCTCTGCGGTGGCTGTAGCATTCCCAAAGTTCTGGTGGAGAAGACAGTAATTTAAAACAGAAGCAAATTCTCTCTCCCTCAGGCACGTGTTTCCAGCCTTGCTTCTGCCAGCCACCAGCACAGCAGTGAAAGCTTGGTTCAGAGAAGCTGAAAGTAGCTCCTGTGCCTCATCTCACGTTGGAAGGGATCTGTTCTCACATTACATTGCTGTAGCTAATGTGGAAACTGCAGGGCGGGGGGAAAGCAGGTGCTATCACATCCCAATGGCATGTGTGCAATGCAAGGTGGATTTCTGATGGAGACTTGTGTGCTCAAACTCCTTCCTGAGTGCACCTGAGAGTCTCAAATCACTGTCCAGTCGTGTCCCTAAAGCCCAACCCCAGCAGAACCTGGGTCACTGTAGGCAGTTAATCGGTTGCTCTGAACTGTGGGATATTTAACAGCCAGTTCCTCTTGTGCCCCCCAACCAGTCGACTCTTCCTCCTCTCTCCTGCCTTTCCTGCTTCTCTGCCGTGTATTTACCAGCGGTTTCCTGTGCTGACAGAGGAACTTCATGAGGTGCACCGAGGACAACCCCATCTTCGAAGGAATTGACTGCGAGATCTTCGAGTCGCGATACCCAACAACGATGGCTCTGTCCGTGCTGGTGACAATCGAAATGTGCAATGCTCTGAACAGGTGTGGTGGCCTCAGGGCTGCTCTGTTCGCTCTATGCATGACTGATTTTGTGCAGGGTCTCTTTGTGCATCTGTGGGTGGGCAGAGGGCTTTGCTTTGGCTCAGCAGAGCCGTTCAGAGAATCCTCACTGGGTTTTCCTTAAAGAAACTCGCCCATGGCAGTGTGCTGCTGCTGCTGAGAGCAGTGAAGGAAGGGCTGGATCTGCACTCGGTAGTGATTTGGTCATTAATGATTGGCCTAATCCATGCATGGCTGGTTGTGTTGGGCATCCAGATCCAATTCTCAGCAAAGCCTGAAGCTGAACAGCCTGGAAAAGAAAGGATACAGCATGTGGCCTTGCACCTTGGAGGGGAATGGAACTGCCAGCGTGGGCAGGTGCGGGGAGCAGCAGGTTTCTGCGGCTAATGCTGTCCCCTCACTTTCACAGTGTCTCTGAGAACCAGTCGCTGCTGCGGATGCCACCGTGGCTCAACATCTGGCTGCTGGGGGCCATCATCATGTCCATGGCGCTGCACTTCCTCATCCTCTATGTCAAGCCCATGCCTGTGAGTGCCTTATGTTACCTCTGTGCTCCTCCTGTGGGCGAGGATATCCCTGGAGCAATCTTTGGGTGTGGAAACTTCCCTCAGGACCAGGTCCCATGGCTCAACCCAGCATGGGAACTAGGAGTCTTTCTGCCCCATGAGCCAGAAGTCAGAAGCTCTCCCTGTGGGCAATGCAAAGGGGGGTAGATATCTCCAGAAGTTGGTTCAGCCCCTCTTGGAGTTGTCTCCTTCCTTTGCAAGGTTGGGGATGCCTCGGTTGATGCCCAAAGGTGCTTAAGATGAAGGTTTCTCTGTGCCCAGGAGGTTACATTGTCCCTTGTCCCCTGTGAGCACATAAATACGCAGTCCTACCCTGTGCCTCACTTTCCCCATCTGCAGGAGAGGTGAAGGACATAATTTTTTACTCACCTTGGCCAAGAGCCATCTTGGGTCATGACAGACCTTAAAGAAATCCTCCTCTTAGGGCTGTCTGGATCCTCCCTCCTTATACCTGGAATGACCCCCTCTAACCTTTGCCATACAACAAGGTGACCCTTAAAACAATGAAATATCCCACCTGCTCCCCTACTGACACATCCAATCCTTTCCACCCTGCAGCTCATCTTCCAGGTGACCCCCCTGAGCTGGCCGCAGTGGGTGGTTGTGATGAAGATCTCCCTGCCCGTGATCCTGCTGGATGAAGGACTCAAGTACCTCTCCCGCAACCACCTGGATGGTGAGCACGGTCTGCAGCACCCTGGCTGAGGGTGGCTCTGGGGCACTTTGCTTGGGGTTCCTGTTGGCTCTGTGCACTCACTCACCTCCTCTGCTCGTGTGATGTCTGCACCTGCACGTTCACCCCCCTTTGCTGTGCAAAGGGGCTTTGTCTCCTACCCCATTCCTTCCAGTGCCACGCCTGGCAGAGCAGTTGGTACTTGCATCTGCCTGAAATGCTTCCTTTGAAGCTGGAGCACGGGATAAATCTGCCACAGATTGTTTATGCAAGTCCTCTCGAACCTCCAGGAACTGGATTCCTTTGCTTGTAAAACAAAACAAATCAAACACTGATTTCTAAAAGGAACCCTTTCTTTCGTCCTCTCATATTTCCGCCCCTCTCCGTCCATCCTTATTTTGTGTTGGCAGCCTCTATGCTAAGATCAGCTGAGAGCTGAACACCTTATAAACTGGTTTTAATGGGGATGCCCTTGACCAGCTCCTCTCAGGATCCAGCCCTTGGCACACCCGGAGGAGAAGCAGCTCCTGTGTCACTGGGGCGGCAGTTTCTGTGTGCTCCTGGACTCCGTGCTGTAAATCTCAGCATGTCTTTGGGCAGCCCTCCAAAGAGATGATATCATCCTTCCTTTCATTGCTTGCGAAAGCTGTTGCTGTGGGGGATATCTCGGCACTGAGTTAAGCCCAGGGGTTTTCCCAGCGATGGCTGTGGGCCCGGGGCTGCCGAGCAGTGCTGTGCCTGCCACAGGGGGGATCCCTCTCCAGAAAACAGGTTTTATTCGTTTTTTGGGGTGTGCTCACCCTGACAGTGATAGCAGAGAGAAAAAGGGCAGGAAAGGCCCTATCCTTGCTCGGGGAAGCTCTGGGGGTAGATGAACCATCTGAGTGTGAGGACTGGATGTCCTTCCACACCATCACCTTGCTCAAACCATTTTTTCACTCCTTAGGCAACCAGTGTTACAGCAAACCCCTCCTTTTCCTTTCACCCTTTAATAACAACCCAGAAAATCTGTGAAAAGCTACTCCTGCTTTTCCGGGCCGAAGGCAGGACTGGCCAGCTCTGTTAAGGAGGGATCTGGGGCATTGTGAGAGCTGTGTTTAGCTTCTCATGGAGCAGAGCTTTGCAAGTAGCTGATAATATGGGATGGGAAAGTATTGCAGGCAGGAAATGATCACAAACTTGTCTCCCTCCCCATCAATGTGTCCCGATGTGGAGGTGGTGCTCATGTCAGCCTTTCTTTCTGTGTTGAGCTGTTGCAGAAACTCAGCAATTGCTCAAAGAAACAGAGGTGCAGGGGCTCCTGCTTTTACAGACCGGATAGAAAATGTTTCTAGCGTATTTTGATTGAATTGTTGCATCTCTCACCAGACACCCAGGTCAGTTTTCTCCCATGATTATGAGCCTGTAGGAACAATTTTACAGTGTGGCACCAGGCTGGGGTATAGGAGAGTTGGCTGGTTCCTGGCTGTTGCATCCCATGCATGCCCTCTGTCTTCACCATCTGTGATCTGGGGCTGGGGCTGTCTTTCTCCCACACTTTGTATTTCTCTATAAAATCCCAGCACTGTTGGAGGAAGGGCTTTTCTTTGGCTCTGCCTGCACAGCTCTGAGCACAGCGAGGTTTCTGGTAGGCACACGATCCTCTCAAGTGCTCAGTGTGTTTTCTCCTTCCATGCCACGCTCCCAATGTTCCAGGTCCTCTGAGCTTCCCTCATCCCCACGGTCACGGTGCTGCTGGTGCTCACGGGTTGCTCTGTCTCATGGAATCCAGGGTTTCCCATGCAGCTCTTCAATCATGGCTGTGGGGCAAAATCACCACGCTTAAATCATCAGACTTGAAAGAAGTAATTGAAACTCTTCATCTTCCTGATTCCTCTGGGCTTTGAACAGCGAAGAAAAAAAAACTCCAAAAGCCACTTTTATGTGTGGTCTTGTGATTTTTTTACCAGGCATTCTCAGGACAGTAGGACCCAAGTGGAGTGGGGAGCACCAGCTGAATATCTGCAAGACTCCAGAGCAAGGGTTGGCTTCCTTACGTCTCTCATCCCTGAGTACTGTGTCCCCTGTGGTTCCTGCAGAGCCTTGCTCGTGTGTGCTGGGGACCTGCTTGGAATGTGTCTGGGTGAAGGTGGCTCATATATCAGAGATATCATAACAGAGCCCAGGGACCCTGTACCCAGACAGGATCTCCTTTCCCACAGCAGCATCTGTGTTTTGCTTCAAAATAAGGTCTAACAAGCCTGTGAAGGAGTTTGATGGCAGTTTTGGCCAGGGGCCAGGCTACCCCTTGGTCTCTGCAAGGCAGCACGTGGGGATGGTCTCCAGCGTGGGACCTTCCAAGGGATGGCCAAGGGTGTTCAGCTGAGGAATGCGAATGTATAGCTGTGAGTCCTGCTGATGCAGGATTTGCATGGAAAAGTTTCTCCTTTGATGAGATTTAGATAAGTTGTTTCCATTACGCTGAATTTTCCTTGTCCTTGGAGTGACAGAAAGTTGAATCTCTTCAGTTCTCACAGTAGTCTCAGTGCTTTGCATTCCTCTCTCCATCACCCTGCTCACGTCCAGCCTTTCATCCCACATGCTTTGCATATCTGGCTGCCTTCATCCCTTCCTGGCCTCTCTGAGATTTCTGCTCTCTCAATTTTGGGATGCAGTATGAGTGTGAGAGCAAGCCAGTGTGCATGGCTGAGTTAGGTTGGCTTGGTGTGAGCTGCAGATGTTCTGCTCAGGAACATGGAGATGTTCTCAGGGAGCTGGCAGGCTCACAAGGGCTGACCACCCTCAGGGATCTCTTGCTGTAGTATCTTTAATATTTTCCATGCTCTATGCATTGAAGTGTTTGTTCTTTCTGAATCCTGTGGCATGCAGGGGGAAGGTTTCCAGGCATCTGTGCCAAGGCCTCGCACAAGTCTCCTTTCTGAGTGGTTCTCATGAAGTACCGGACCTAGAGAGGATCTGAGATAACCCCAGTGCTCCTGTACCCCTGTGCACCATCAGCCCACTGCTGAGGCCACCCTGCTCCCCTCCTGCACCTCCCGGACCTCCTCATGTTCACCATCCCAAAGAAAACCCCTTGCAGGTGTTGGAGTTGCTGCTGTGCTTGTTCTCAGCACATTCAGCAGCAGGCCCTGCCTGGGTGCTGAGCATCACCTTTTTTTCATCTGGGCTGTGGTAAAAGCAGAGGCAAATCACCATCACAGGTGCTTTCTGCAACACAGCTACACACCTGCCCTGACAGCAGCAGGGCCACTGAAAATCGGGAGTTTGGGTGCACAGGAATTGGCTCGGTGTGTCTTGTGGCAGATAAATATTTGTGCAGCTGTTCGTCCTTGTGCCCACTGAGGACAATAGCCCCCAGGGTGATTTTGCAGGAGGTGCAAGGTGGTAGCCACCTCACCCTGATCCTGTCCCCACCGGGTCCCTGTCCCCTCTCCCATGGGCAGCACAGTGCCCTGCAGTCTCCTGCTGCCACAGCTGATGTGCAGGTGATGTGCAGGTGAGCACCGAGGCAGCTTTGGCCACTTCTCTGCAAAGCTGGCATCAGCTTTAGGCTTCAGCATCCTCCCAGAGGAGCATGGACAGCAGAGGAGGCAGTGCAGGGAAAAGTGCATCACACTCCCTGCCAGGAGCAGATGGAGCTCTGCATCTGAGACAACCCAAAATTTGCAGGGACCACAATCTCCATCAAAAAGAACACCTTCCAGCGTAGAGCAAAAAGGAGCTGCTCACCCTCATTTTCCCCATGCACCTGGGTGTGAGGGAACCCCGAACACTCTCCAAGGAGCACAGGGGCTGCTGCAGCTGCCCATGTTCCCTGCAGAGGAGGCAGCCATCCCTCCCTGGCACAGCAGGGCCGGGAGTGAGCGCCTGCGGCCGTGGCCTGCCCTTGTAGGGTAATCTGTGCATGGAGCTACCTTGGCTGGGTGCTGGCAGAGGAATGTGTCCCCATGGGCCAAGTCTTCCCTTGAGCTGTGGGGTGCTCTGCAGGAGCTGCACCTTCCAGCGCTGGAATCTCCACATGTGTTTTTACAGCTCTGCTTTGTCGCTTTTTGTTTTTATTTCCCCACTCTCTCATGTTTTTTCATATGTGTCTGTGTGACGTGCTTTAGAAATGGAAGAGCAGAGGGAAGCTGCCAGTGTTGCTGCCCTGGTATTGCAAAGGGACGGGGGGAGAATTTTTGGTTTTCTCCTAGGTTCTGGTCTCTCGGCTGAAGCTCGGGGTGCCCTGGTGTGATGGGGGACATGTGCAGTTTTCAGAGCTACAAGGGCTGTAGTGTTTCCCTTGGTGAAGGAAGTGATCCGGGTTGGCAGTGGGAGCCTGCATCCCTCCAGCAGCAGCTTTTACAGGAACCTGATGAGGAGAGTCAAAAGCAGTAAGGAAAAACCTCCCCAAAAGCCTCAGCTGTCCTGAGGGGGAGCAGATCTTGGCGGAGCTGAGCTCCCATTGTTCAGTTGCTGGTTTGCAAGTGCTGAAGGGCTGTGAGGCAGCATCCAGAGGGAGGCTGACTGCCCCATCAACCCTGCAAACAGGTCCTGCATCCCCCTGCTCCTGTCACCAGTGTGAGGGGAGCACAGACGGACACTGGCATGCAGGGGCCTGCATCCTCCTAAAGCTGTGTGGGAGCTGGACCCTTGGCTGGTTGCAGGGCTCATGGAAACACCTGACTCGCTCCATGCCAGGATTGTGTTACTTAGAGGCCTGAGAGCAACATTCTGAAGAGCATTTACTGTGGTTGAACACTGCAGCCGTGTCCCCTTCCTGTCCCTGCCTGCCACATGCCATGGCATCCTCCTCCCTGTTTGCACAGCCACGGGCCCATGTGTTCAGGGGAAGTGCCATGGCTGGCAAATCACCCCTGGTGTCACCCAGTGGGGACTGTTCAGCTGCTGGAGGAGAGGGAGGAGATGGTGCTGCAATGGGGAGAAGACGAATTTTGATTATTGCAATGAGATTTAACACAGTGAAGTTGCCAGCATCCCTGCTTTGCACCAAAGCCCATCCAGAGGGATGCTGCCATCACAGCAAATCATTTTATCCCAGGACACGAGGACTGGGCTCTGCAGCCAGCTCTGGAAACAAGTTTTGGCAGAAGTTGCAAAAAAGCTTTTTCCTTCTCTCTTGCCTGTTATTTATTAATTCCCCTGAAAGCCTGTCGGCACCAGGGTTGGCAGCAGGCTCAGAGCCTCGCGGGTAACCCCGGGCAGGACCCCTATTTATCAAGAGCACAGGAACAGCGGTCCCCAGTGAGATGTGTTTGGTGATGTGTGCAGTGATGAAAGATGGAGAAATACAGTCAAAAGATTCACGATAAGGGATTTTTCTAACTCTTCTTAGCAAGTGCTGCTTCTGGGTGGGTTTTTTTTAAGGAAAAAAAATCTGTTCTGGGCAGACTGGGCTGCCCCAGGCTGGAGGGCAGCTCCTGCTTCAGGGCTCAGGAGCACTCCTGTCAACTGCTTGAAAACTGGGGATCTAGTTGATGTCAGTCAACTTCTGGCAGGGATTTTGAGGCTGCTCACATGGAGTTCAAGCTGGATACCATCGCTTTCCTACAGGCCATGTGCTGCCTGTTACATTCCATGTCCAACCCCATCTACCTGGAGGGAGGGAGAAGGGAGGAGGGCAGCCCTGGGACAGTGGCTGTGATGAGTGGCTTGGTCCTTGCTCGTTGTTTGGAGATGTTTATGGGTGTAAGTTCATGTGTAGTGTGAGTGGTGTCAGCCCCTGGAGCAGTCTCCGTGTCTGTGGCTGCGGCAGGGCCGGGGCTCTGGGGTGAGGGCAGGATGCAGTGAGCTTCCTCCTCCCTGAGCCACTGCTGTTCCCTGGGTAATGCCTCATCAGGAGCAGCAAGGAGGGATCCTGCCTGCTGGCCTTCCCACATGGCTCCACCTCATCCCTTTTCCTAATTCCTGCAGAGAGCCCTTCCTCACCCAGGGACCAGCGTCCTCCTCCTCCTCCTCACACAGCCTGAGCAGCCACGGCTGCAGTCAGGCCAGCTCCGTGCAGACAGGATCCCAGCTTCCTTCTGGGATCAGCCCAGGAGCAACCACTCTTGATAACAAAAACATGGAGCTGGTTTGCTTTTGAACTCTCGCAAATACTTTTCCTTCCCTTTTTTCGGTTCATTTCAGGAGAAGAGGACAAGAAATGAACGACACGAAGGCGACACTCCGAACTAGAGGATCCCTAACTTGTAACTCGGACTGAAGTCTTGCATGCGTGACCATCGCTAAAGCCAGCAGGACATGCATGTGTCCGACTACCAGACAAATGCGGGTGAATCGTCAAAAAGAAAAATACTGATTTTGTTTTGTTCTGTAGCTTTCTTTTTCCTGTACATACGAGTGCAATTACTGGACAGCTGGTGTAGGGTTTGGGGATGGAGCTGTGTGGATCTGAGTCGTTGTGACGTGGTTCCTTGGGATTTGTTCCTGCCAAATTTGAGGTTCCTTCTTTCCAACTTTCGCCCTGACTGGGTGAGCTCGGGCAAGGTGTCCTTCATGAGGGATTAAGGTGGTAATTTGGGATTTTAGGCTGCATCCCCCAGTGGGATGGGATGCACAAGGCAGCTTCAGAGGCCAGGAAGGGCTTGGCACTGCGTGAGGACAGGGAGAGAGGAGAGGGGGCCGTGTGTTGGGGTTGCTGAGCCTTGATGATGTCCACGGTGTTGGTGGGTGCATTGCTGCTGCTGTGCTCTGCTCCAGGGGCTGCAGCAGCTGGGAATGGCTTCAGATTGTGTGCAGCAGTGCTGTAGATCCCACAGATGTGTGTTTACACATCGAGGCTGGGTGCATGTGGTGGAAGGCGAAGTTCTCCCTATTTATCACTCTGTCCTGTTGGATCCCTGCGTTCTGGAAAGCCCAGCACCTTCTCAGCTCATCCAGCACCAAACCGTGGTGAAGTCTTGTGTGTTCTCCATCCGGCATCTTGCCAGATCCCATCTGCTCTGTATAAGCCGCAGTCCTTCTCCTGTAGGGGCAGCCATGTAAAGCAAAGCAAGGGGATGCCCATCTTGCATTCCTCATGTCCACCACTCCCTCCTGGTCACACTTGCTTTTCTCAGTACATTTTTAACTATTTCCCTAGCAGGAGTAGAGCTCAAGCGTTTAGGAGCACGTCCATGACTTCATGTCCTCTGCTTTGGAGAGCATCGCTGTCTTGCACAGGGCATCCTTGCCAAGGGATCAAGATGGGAATGAATGTAAGCTTGTACATAAC
Source organism: Dasyornis broadbenti (assembly GCA_013397935.1). Lineage (NCBI taxonomy): Eukaryota > Metazoa > Chordata > Aves > Passeriformes > Dasyornithidae > Dasyornis > Dasyornis broadbenti. Next base: position 2,328,194 of record VZRN01001252.1, read on the forward strand.
ACGGGCTTTCCCCGTGAGTGGTGTTTGTTGTGGCATCCCTTTTTTGTAAGGCACCAATTTTTTTTTGCCCTCTGGGGATTTTCCGCAGGAGGAGTGAGACAGGCTGCAGTGAGAGTTTGCAGATCAGGAGTGGATTTTGGGATCCATTGAACTGATCTTTCTCCACTGAGCTGCGTCAGCTGAGAAGCTGATAATGGGTGGTTTCTTCTCCAGCTCTCCAAATCCTCCCTCCTGTTTTCCTCACAGTCCCCTATGATCCATCCTGATGATATTTAGTTAGCCAGAGCCTGTATCTTTCCTTTCTCTTACATTCCAGCAACTAGAAGCCAAGGTCTGGGATAGCATTTGCTCCTGTGCCATTGGGTTTTTTCTTCTTCTTTTTGCCTCTTAAAAACTTCCAGTGTTTTTCTGTATCATCTGGGCAAGAGCTTCTCCCTTCTGTACAGTAGGTGCCAAAAATCATCCTTCCTTTCTTTTCTCCATCACCAGCATTGAAGATGAGCAGAGCCCCCAGACCAATGGGAATGTACAGAATTGTTATACTACTGAGCTGATTTATTGTACAGAAAACCTTGCATGAAATGTTGTTACTGTATTTAATATATAATGTATTCAAGGAATTTTAATATGGAGCTCTTTAAAAAGATCTTTATAGATACTCTGTGGTTAGAAGATTGTTGCTGATTTTTTTTAATCTTATCATACTTTGTCTTGAAGAGGTTTTATTTTTCAAATGTGTTCTGTCTAAACGATTTAATCAGTTGATCCCATGGGACAACCAATTCATCTTCAAAGATTTTCACCATGGATGAGACCCACCCTGGTGCAGAGGACCAGGACATGACCCAGGTACTGCGTAAGCCTTCGGAATAAGGCTTCAGTAAGACTAATGCTGTAGACATGTGATTTGCCCTTCCCCAAAAGGGTGGATTTCACCTTATTTTAGTACAGGTCATAGAATTAAAGAATTGTTTAAGTTGGGAAAGGCATCCGAGATGATTGAGTCCATCTCCATCGCTCTGTGCAGAGAAACAACCAGTGGGAATTTAATCCAGTACAAGCTCAGGGACATCAGAGGAAACAGCTCCCCTGTTTCTCTGAGGCTGAAAACCAGTTTGGGAGAGGCTGGACTGGATTCAGAGCATCCCAGCCCAGTGCAGAGGGTCCAGCAGGGCTTTCAGTTTCCCAATGGCATCTCCCTGGCCTTGGTCCCTTGTGCCTACAAGAACCTGCTTGGTCCATCCACCACCCGAGCTACACTGTTTTCCCTGGACCTAATGTCTGGTGGAGGATTTTTAATTTAACCCAAATATGTGTGGTGTGGAGAAGGTTCTCGTGTAAAAGCCCAGTCAGTCTGTTCATGCAGTCACTGGGTCACAATTGTGAGTTACCAAACCCTGAGCCATTGTGGGCAGGAAACCAGAGCTGTGCCCCAGCTTGCTCTTTCCAGCAGCAGCAAATTACATTTTATTTCTGCTGTGAGCCTTCAGGTCTATCTAGAAAATAGCCCAGGCGATCTGCACCGGAGCTGCCTGGAGCAGGCATCCCCCTTGCTCAGAGGGACCATTTTGACCCATCCCCATTTCCTCCTCTTAATGGCTGACCATGTCTCTTGTCTTTCTGCCATCCTTTAATTACTTGGAGTACAGGTTTCACTCCATACTTTTTGATTACAGGGGCTTACACTTCAAACATCTTAATGAAGCAGAAAAATATCCATAGATGTAATTAATTTTTTCCTTTATTCTCCAGTGAAGGGTCAGGATAAATCACAGAGTAGTTATTTATTGCACGTGTGCCAGCAGCAGCGTGCTGGGAGCTGGGAGTTACAGGCTGGAACATGTTCTTATATAAACTTGGAGGTCCCAGAGCCAAGACCATCACTCTGGGATAGGCTTTTGTGTCTTACCGAGGCATCTGACTGTGCAATACAAGGGAGATGGACACTGGGTGGCTGTTTTGTCCAAGAGCTTTTTTTAAAAAGCAGCTCAGGGGCAAACCTCTGGGATCCTTGCTTTTCTTGGCAACAGAGGTTAGGAATTATTTCCTTTTTAGTTTTATTTTGATGGTGCTGCCTGGTATATTCTAAGTTTATAAATAAAACTCAGGTCTTTCCAGCAAGACCATTAGCACTGGTGGGCTGCTGTGACAGATCCTCCACAAGATGCAGGGCGTAGGAGGTGCTGGGATGGCAGCATGGGATTATCTACGAGCACTTTATAATCCTTCCTCAGGGGCCAAGCACCGTGCTGGGGTACAGCCAAGGTGGGAGGGGAAGGTCCTGTGTCCCTGGGGCGAGCACCAGGGGGATCAGCTTTGGGCAGCAGCTGTGGAAAGTCTGTTGTACTGTTCTGGGATGTTGTGTCATTGTGGGCAGCTGCTGAGCTGGACGAGCTCTTCCCCCTGTGGTGTGTGATCCCACGGGGAGGCACGTTGGAAAAGGAAAACGAGCAAAGTACTGCATCCTGCATTTTATTTGTGTCGTGTGGCCCAGGTCTGGGTGAGGTTTGTGTTTGTGTGCTCGGGGCTTTGGCACTGCGAGTATTCCGTGTGTGTGTGTTTCTGGTGATGCTCTGCTCAGCCGAGGCTGGATGGCACCACCCGGCACTGCAGAGGGCAGCAGGAGGGACAGGCTCTATGGAGGGGCTGGGGGCCTTTGTTCCTGTAAGAGCATCAAATTTGGGATTGAACTGGAGTTCCTGCTCACAGCGTGGATGGCAGAAGGAGGAGCAATAGGAGAACTCAGCATTAATTTTTGGTCCTTCTTTTGTCCATCAGGTCAATAATACTGCTTCCCAGTCAGGGTCCTGCTCCATCAAAAATCATCAAATAATGATTTGAGCTGGACAGGGGCTCCATTGGGAGATGCTCATGGGCCTTAGCATTACATCACTGCTGGAACTCAAACACACCACAGTCCCCACTACCAGCTCCTAAGACTTTCTGGGATTTTTGGACCTTACCTGGCAAGGTCATCATCTTGTATAAATGATGTCAGAGATTCAGTTCCATCTGGGCTTTCTTCCTCCCGATTTTGCTGTGGCATTTTCTGTCAGGGGAGACAGCCTGGGGCTCAGGTTTTTGGTACCGAGCAAGGAGAGGGCTTCACCCCCTGCAGATCTCGTGTGGCTGGGGTTAGGATTTGCAGGGCTGCAGTGAGGAGGAGGAGACACAGGGTAAATTGTGCTCCCTGGACCTGTTCTTGTGGTGCCATTCAGCTTTCGGTGTGAGTGGGGCATTAAATGAGCCAAAATCTGTGTGTGCCTGGAGTGATGGGCACTTGGGACCAAGAGGAGGGCGACCACCGAGCTGCCAGTGGGTGCCCTCCGTGGCTTCGGCCTGGGAATATGCTGATGGTTTTTATATGAGATGCCTGAACAGCCAAAAGTAGAAATCTCTGAGATTGTGCTTGATAGCAAAGGGTAAATTGTTGTACCTTGGCGGGGTGGGAGGGTGTTAAATGAGGGATAGAACTGAAAGAAATGAGGTTTCCTATTTTATTATATGAGAGATATTTTTCCACTAAATTACCACTTCCTAAACCGTGTCCTTTGTCTGACTGTAAATAGCCAGGTGTGCCGGGAAGACGTGGGAAGGCTCCTTGTGGTCACATCCATACAATCCACTCTGTTCACACAATATTGGGCTGATTTGTTTTATACTTAGAAAATTACAGAAATAAAAGCGATTTTACTGGATGACTCTGGGATTTTTTGTCTATTTTGTTGCTGTTGTTCTACTTTTTTTTTTTTTTTTTTTTTTTGTTTTGTGCTTTTTTGGGCCGATNTTTTTTTTTTTTTTTTTGCTGTTCTTGTCCTGTTTGTGGCCGATTTGGGGGACATTTGGGAGCCCATGGAGCCATAGGGGAGTGCCTGAGGGCATTCTTCAGCCGTAAAAGGAGTTGTGCTCACCAGAACAGGATTTCTTGTGGGTTTTCAGAGGAGCCAAACTAGAAATGGAGCTGAGCTTGTGCCTGGCATGGGATGACAAAGGCAAAATGGATGGAGTGGCATGATACGACTGTTGGGAATTTTTTAATTCGCTCTTGGGGCACAAGAATACAAATATAACAGTGCTAATTCTGACTGTATCCAGAATAGTCATCACCTTATCTCCCCATCTGGGAGGGGAAGTTTAAATAAACCCTGCAATAACCTCCACAAGAAATAATTGTGAAATAAATAATAATTAAATAACTTGGCCTCCTCTGGGTGGATGGCACAGGACTCAAGGCCGTGCGTTTCCATCTCTGCATCACCCAGAGCTCTGCCCCTGGTGATGTTTGGAGCAGAAAACCGCAGTGCAGCTGTGGGTCGTGTTTTGGAGCAAATCTGTCTTCATGGCAACATCTGCCTTTGGTGCTTTTTTGCTGGGATGTGGCCCCATGTGTCCTTTCCTAATGCTGTGAGCAGGAGAAAGGTGGTGCACAAGATGAGCCAAAAGCTTTGTAGCAACCCACAGCGGGTTACAAAGAGGGACATGGGACATCCTGGCAAATGCTGGTTTTGGGACAGCGCCATTGCTTGGCTTCCTCTTTCCAGGTGCAGACTGATGTCAGAGCAAGAGGAGCAGCACAGCCATGGCTGGAGGTGACCCTCAAGCCAGTCCCCCATAGCAGCCACCTCTGAGGGTGAAATGCTGTCTCAGGACACAGCGGGGAAGGTACAGACACTCCAAATACCCCACCTATGTCGTGTCAATCCCTGGACCTCTGGGGACCATCACCTGGGGCTATGCTTGTTTTTTGAAGGCATGGTTCAGAAACTAGGTGTCACCCTCCCAAAGAAATCCCAAGGGTCCCTGTATCCCATGGCACGTGTCCAGCCACCCCATGGGATGTGTGTCCACATTTCCAGAGGCCACAATTGCCATGGGGCCACTGACACCTTTTGGTAGCCCCAGCACCTCGGGTTCATGTTTGTTTTGGCATCAGCTAAACTGCTGCTGAAGTATTTGCAGTGAGATGTGTTGTCACAGCAAATGGCGATGGAAATGCCACTTCTGAGGGGTGAGTACCACCCAAAACATCTCCTTGTGCTGGGGCGTCGCAGCACGGGACAAGCACAGAGCCGAGCCAGCCCTGCTGGCAAGGAGCGAAGAGAGGTCAAGGACAAGTTAAAATTGGAAAGAAAACTGAACATGCTGTTTTGTAGGACCTTGCTTGCTCTCATCTGCCAATGTTTTTTCCACCCTCCCCTTCCCGTTGCCACCAGGGCAGTGTGAGCACCTCCTATGGCTGGTGAGGGCAAGGGGGCTGTGGCAGCCAAAATTACTGGGAAGAGCCAGCAGCGCTCAGGGGCTCTTCTTGGCAACCTTGACCACAGCAGGTCCCCTCTGCACCCAACCTCATATTTTAAATCTTGCCTCCGTGTTACTCCTCCCCATCCACAGATCTGCAGCGTGCCGCACATTTTTGTGCTGAAATTCAGAGCTCCGTGCTGGATGCTGCCAAGCATGAGTCTGGGTTGTGTAATGAGCTTCATCTACTATTTTTATTTTTTTTTTTTTCCCTCCAGCAATGCCTGAGAGCCTGGGAAGACCTGGTAGCTTTTATGCCTTCCACAGTGGTGCTTCTGTGGGTGCAGGTGGGCTCGAGCCCCGTGAAAAGGTTTTTGGAACCCCCTTTGTGCTCCAGCAGTCCCTCCATCCTCCCGGTGCATGTCCCAGCTCAAAGCAAGGATGCACTTGCATTTCCAAATGTCTCCCTTAACAATACCAGATTTTGCATTTTTCTCTCAGCCCCAAGTACAGGCTGAGTGTGTTTAATGGGCAGGGGGAAGGAACCTTTCTTCTCCTTCCACAGCCATGGACAGAGCCCTGTGCTAACCCTGCACAGCACAGCCAGGGATACCCTTGGAGGGTCACCAGCCCTCAATGCCCTTGGCGTCTGGCCCAGCTGGAGATGCTGGATGAGGCCAAGCCTGGCACAGGGGACCAGTCAATGCCAGCTGACCCAGGGGAGTGTTTGGGAAATCTGGCCCTAGACCTTTGCAACCCCAAACACAAGCACGGGCTTTAGAGCCTCATTTGCTGTTTGCTGCTTGTGTTTTCCCCTCCTGTGGGCAGTGGAGCTCGATGGGCTCATTGTCCTTATCTCTATTTGATTTTAGAATCACAGAATCACAGAATGGTTTGGGTTAGAATGGGCCTTAAAGATCAACCTGTTCCAACCCCCTGCCATGGACAGAGACACCTTCCACCAGATCAGGTTGCTCAAAATCTCATCCAGCCTGGCCTTGAACACTTCCAGTTTTACCCTCTGTGTCCCTGTGTTACCCCACTTGGTCCCTTGTTTTCATGCTGCTCAGGTCAAGCCCAGGTCAGCGCTTTCTCTGCCCTGGGCAAACCCAACGTCAGCACCCAGGACCTGCTGCAGATGAACTCAAGATGCCGCTGCTTCTCCAGCAGCATCCGCAGTCTTTGCACCCCTGGGGCCTCCCACCTGCTCTGCTTGGAAGTGGCCAAGAGATACAAAAGTTCTTCAGAGGAAATGGCTGTGAGTGCACTGACAGCATCATATGGGTTTGTGTTTGTGGGAATCCAAGATAAAATCATCCCCAAGGTCCCAGCTACGTGTGAGTATTGGTGCAGAGGGTCACAGAACAGCTCTCAGGCTGCACTTTACACAGAAGGCTGATAAAAACCTCTTTCCCTTAATTCTGTTTTTGTTTTACATTTGGGTGTTACAGTAGTGTGTTTGTTATCACAGCAAACAGACATCCCCACCTGGCCCAGGACAGCCCAGTGCCTGCATCCCAGCTGGAAGCATCACAGCCTCATGATCTCAGCATCTCTGCCCAGTGGCAACTTTTAACAACTGAACAGCCCGAGCAGGGCACTGTCCCTCAATAACCACCTGGCAGAGGCAGGCAGGTGTGTTGGCAGCCACCTGGCACCACCATGGCACTGTTGCATGGGTGAGCAATGCCTGGGCAAACCGACTAAATCCCTTGTTATAAAGTAATTTAAAGAGTGGCAATCCCAGGAATGGTGTGGGCGTGGGAGAGGTGTGAGCGGTGGTGATGTGCGAGCCCACAAGTGTTTAGGCTGTGGTTTTTTCAAACATTTGGATGCTGTGGCCAAGTGGGTGCCCATGCTGGGTGCTGGTATCAGCCCAGGAAAAGACTCCTGTTGGTGCTCCAGGGTGGGGTCATCTGCTCTCCACATCACTCCAGGTGCATCCACAGGGTCCGGCCCCATTCACCAACCGCAACATGGCTCCAAGGGATTACAAAATGGCAGATGCATAATATCTCCCAATGGAAAGTATTTTAGCTAAATCCATGCTATAACCATTTTATTGACTCCAAGCACCAGAGAGGAGGTTAGAAGTGACTCTTTTACAAGTCACTTTGCTGTTAAATTTAGCTGTCCTATTTTCATTATCCCCATGGCTTTGGCAAGGGTGAGCAACCTTCCCTAAAAGGCCTCGTTTCATACAGTAAGTTATTTGCTTCTCTCCTGACAGATAGCTAAGCTTATAAGGTTTGTCTGCTCCGCTCAATAGCAGTATCAGCCTTCAATCTTGTGTGATTAGCATCAGCATTTTGTGTTTGCTTCTGGCTCCCTGTCTGACAGCTTTCCATGTTGCTGAGGAATGGGGCATTGGGATCGCATCACGTCACTTGCAACGTGGAATCGTCTGATTTTGATTCCCAGGCTTCATGGTAGGCCCAAAAGATTTGGATAAATGGTTCAGTTGCTCTTTCCCCAGTTTTCCTTATTGCCCAGCAAAGGTAATAGATTTGTTCCACTTATTTCACAGTTGTCAGGTCTGTAATATATTGAGATGAAAAGTCAATGTGACAGTGAGCAATGGGCAAGTGAACTTGAGAAGTGGTGATGCTGACAGAAATATCCCAGAAAGAAAAGCTTTACCCCAGCAGGTTAAGCTCTTCCATGTTTCCAAAACCATTTCCTCCTGCAGAGAAGGCCCTTGTCCCAGGCTCGGTGGCCACAGAGAGCCAGTGTCTCCTTTGACAGGGAGGCAGCAGATACCTGGGGCTCACGGAGCCTGTCCCTGCCTGGAGTGCTGAAGCAGCTGGGTGCTGGGATTTCCTGGGAAAACATTCCTCTCTTTCGCCCAGAAACAATCATCCTCAGCCCCCGCACTCCCCAGCACTGAGCTCATCCCTGTGGGGCTGTGCCCTGGCACTGCCCGGTGGGATGCAATAAACACACAGGGTCACCCATCCACAGCCTCTGTGCTTTCCCCAGCAATGAGCAATCCCCCCCCCAAACTTCCCACTGCAGCTGTTGATCCCACATTTCAGTCTGGCACGTTCAAATCCAATCCCTTTCTCAATGATATTTGTTTAAAGTGGTGCCTGCACCACTCTGCTGAGCATCCCTTGATGTGACCCCGGCTCGCCCAGCGCTGCTCACAGCCGGGCCTTTCAGGAAATGCTGGAAATGCTTCAAAATGTGCCCAGCCCAGCCCAGTGCAAGTGCTGGGAGCGAGCCAAGCCCCAGCTGTCTGGCCTCACCATGGGAGGGGGCCAAGCCGGGCGCCCTTCTGCTCCGTGGGTCAGCTCTGAATTGCTGAGTTGGGCTTTTTGTGACCCCCCCTGTCTTTTTCCTGACCCTTTTTCTGGGGCAGCTTTTGGGAGACAGAGAAGGACACGGGTTTGGGACACACAGACTGAGGTGGCTGCTGTGGTAGGAAAGATGATGTGGCAATCCTAACTCCTAAATTCTCTTCCGGGACCCCCGCCATCTCTTCCATGCCACTGTTGCCCCCAGGGATGCCTCGTGGTCGCTGCTTATCCGGAGCCCTGCTGGCAGCCTCTCTGTCCCCGGGGAAGGCCCCTGCCGAGCGAGGGAGCATCCCTCACAGGCAGATGGCTTCGTCCTGGTGGCATGTGGGCTTGGCAGCAGGGTGGCCCTGCACCCTCCCGCACCCTGTCCCACCCCCAGACCATGTAGGGCACCCGCTGCTCCCAGCCCAGAGCTTATAGGAAGAGGAAGCCCCATCCCTACACAGAGGAGGAAATCCGACAGCCCAGATGTGCACGGAGCCACGCCGATAGCATTCTTATTTTCTTTTTTTACCTCTGCAAACAGAGGAGCTGCCGGAGCGGCGGCGGGCACGGCCCAACCCACGGCACAGTGAACAGCCCAGAGGCTGCGGCACAGCCCTGGCACAGCCATGGGGCAGAAGTGCATGGACAAGGTGTCCTCCTTCCTCTTCGAGTATGACACCCCTCGGATGGTGCTGGTGAGGAACAAGAAGGTGGGACTGACCTTCCGGCTGATCCAGCTCATCGTCCTGGCGTACATCATCGGGTAAGGCTCCCCAGCGCCTGCCTGCCCTAAAATGAATGCTTTGCCATGGGGTTAAAAAGTAACGGAGAGAGAGGGGCTCCTCTACCCCCTATATCCCAGTGCAGGGGCGTTATTGCTGATGGTATCACATCCCTCTGGCTGTGGCTGCTCCCAGTGTCCCACCACGGCTCTTTCAGATGGCCCCTTAGTCTCCATATCATCCCCAGAAGCTGCAGTGTGTGCGGGCTGGAGGCTTAACCCTGCCCAGCCCTGCTCCACACACCGGGGCCCCGTCTTCTCACTGAAGAGCATTCAAATCCTGCTTCAGCTGCTGGATGGTGGCCTGAGAATCTGTTGTTATTTTTATTTTCATTTGTATTAAGAGGCATCTGGGGCCAGTGCAGTGATTTGTGAGACCCAAGCGGCTCAAGACAGGGCCATAAATCTCCCTGTCCACCGCTCTGACGCTGCAGCCGAGACGGAGCCTGGCTCCAAAATTCCTGGTCTGCTTTGCTTCTGGGAGGCAGCTCCGAGAGCCAAAGTAGTGCAAGGGCAACTGTTTAAAAAAGGCAGCGAGTGGAGCAGGTGGGATCAGAGCCAGGTGAGCATGTGTGTCCTCAGGTGCCCCACGGCTGCTCCTGCCCTGCCCCCTTGGTGTGGGACAATGCTATGGGATGTGATGGTTGGTAAGGCTTTGCTGTTGCCCATAGCTGCTGTGGGCTCAGCTCTAGAAAGAGACCAGCACCCTTTCATGGGGAAGGGCCCCAGGGCAGGAGGTTTGAAGGTAGAGAGGGTGTCTGGCCATGAACTGGAAAATCTGGGAATTTTTGAGGTGCAGAGTGTCTCATGCAAAGGAAAGGCAATGGCTCCAGGGCTCAGTGCAAGCAAGTCGCTGTGGGGAATAGAGGTGCCCATCTCTCCTTTTAGCACAGACTCCCTGCAAAGAATAAAAACCTTCCCAGGGGATCAGTGTGGGACCTTTACATTGGTCCCACCTTGTTCATCAACACTTTATCTCCCACGGGTAATTCTCATCCCAAACTGCAGCCAAGGTCTCTAGGATGTTCTGTTGCAAAGGGTTTTGCACTGGTGTTAATGGGAGCAGTTTGTCTCTCCTAAGGACTGAGCCTGTGAAGCTCTAGGGCTCCAGTCCCAAAAGCGGCCAGGGGCAGCTGCTCCTGCGGATGGAGAACTGGCACAGATGGTTGTGCAGAACAACTAAGGAAACGTGGCTTAAGCAACTTGGCTAAAGTGAGATGGGCAACCAGGAGGGAGCAGAAAGAGAACCAGCCAGGAGGTGACAGCCAGTGGCAGAGGGGAGGAATCTGGCATGAAGTTGCTGTAATTCCCAAGTTGTTGGTGTCGGGCTCCTCTAGCAAGGGGCTATGAGTGCAGCTGCCCACAGCCCAACCGGCCCCTGGCATCCCCTCCCTGCCCACAGCTCCCTGCCCTCACTGAGCCACTGTGCCTGAGATTTTCTCTCCCTTGAAATCCAGTTTGGCAGCCAAATATGTATTTATTTACCATTCTCCCTGCTTTGGTCACCCCTTGGCAGCAGACATGGGATGCCCTTGGGAATGCGTGCCAATGCATGACTCTGCTGGAAGGACGTGGGTAGCGCTATCAGTGCACACAAGTGGGGCCAACCCCGCTGTGAGACCCCATGTCACCCCTGGGGAGCAGTTCTTTTTCCCTCTGATAACTGTGATAAGGTGGCATCACAGCCGGCCAGGCGATGCTGGGCGCTTTCTGGGTTTCGCTTCCTGAAATCTCGCATGCAACGAGCTGCGGGCTGAGCCACAGGATGGGGCCGGTAAGGGAAGAGGGCTTGGTGGCACTGCCACATCGGGGAGTGACACTAGGGGACTTTTACAACCTGGGCAGGACTCACTGCAGCATTTATAGCCTCATGGGGAAATGGTGTTTTGTTTGTCATGGCTTTGGCTTTACAACAGGGGAGGTGGTGCTGCCCAGCCCTGCGTGCCCACAGTCACTCTTGCCAGGGAGGGATGAGGTGGCAGCAGCAGAGTCTGTGCTGGAGGCAGATCTGGGGAAATGTTCTGGCCCTGGTGCTGCCCAGTTCACAACCTCCTGCAGCCCCGAGGACATCAGGGAAGATGCCCACTATAACCAGTGTAACCCAGTAAGATCTCCTGCCCTGGAGGAGGATGTTGGAGCAGGGTGCCCCAGATGGAGTGGCAGCAGTGCTGAATTTCTGCTCCTATCCCCAGGCACTGGAGCAGATGCCATCCCTGAGGTCTCCTTACCCTCAGTCCTCAAATGTCGATGGGGCTGCAAGCCAAAAAGCTCTCTCCCTGAGAGGTGCCCACAAGGTCCAACACCACTAGGGAAAACCTCCAGACAGCACCTGGGGTTCCCCATTTCCCCCCCTGCCCACCACCAGGCGTCAGAGGTGAGGTCTATACGCCAGGCTGGTGTCACAGGTCATCCCATGGGTAGCATGCTGCCTCTGTCACGGCCAGCGGGACCAATGCCCGCGGCGGTGGGGACAAAATCCAGATCGCTCCTTTTTTAGTGCCGGGAATGCTCCGCGCTGCCGGGAGCACTACCCGAAATGGTTGCTCGCCCATGTTTACAGTCTCCCTGAGTCTGAGTTAATCCAGCAGCAGCTTGTTTATGCTGTAGGTTAAATAGTGTCAGGAGCTTGCCCTAATGACTGTGTGATGGGCTGGGAAAGGCTGGGAGAGCCCTGTTCCGGCCACAGCAGTGTCTCTAACCCTGCTCCTGCAGCCCTCTTGCACAAAGGGCCATGGCTCCACATTCCCTGTGCTGGGTGGGGAACAGTGGCTCTGGATGTGAGCCATGTCCAGATTCAGCTCTGTGCTGGCCTTGGAGGCATTGATTTTTGGAGAGTTCCTGTGCAGTAGATCAGGAGATGAGGAGTGTCTGGGTGGGTCACTGAGATCAGTAAGCTGCAAACCTGCCCTAGGGTTTAATCCCAAATGGTTGATGGCTACCGTGCTTCACCTGCCTTCACACAGCCTCAAAATGTGTCCAAGTCCCCAGAACACACCATCCTGCCATGAAATTCAGGTCCTGCAGCTGCCACATGCCTCAGGAAGGGTAGGAAAGTTCAGCAACCTGTGCCTTGTCCAGCACGAGAAAATTTGGCAAATGATCCCCCAGCTGAGACTTGGCAGAAAAAGCCCCAGTCCACAGGTGTGTGCTGAGAATTGGGCCCCAGGGGAAGAGTGCTGGTGGCCGTGCTCACCCTGCCACCTTTCCCTGTCCAGGTGGGTGTTTCTCTACGAGAAGGGCTACCAGTCTCAGGACAGCATCGTCAGCTCGGTCTCGGTGAAGTTGAAAGGGCTGACGCTGACCAACGAGAGTGTCCTGGGCCCTCACATCTGGGATGTGGTGGACTATGTTTTCCCACCCCAGGTAAGGAGTCAGGGTGGGTGGGTTAGGGATTTGCTTTTGTCCCAGTGGCTGCTTTTCCCCATGTGCTGGGGTGGGGATGGGCACTCAGCACAGGCTTTTTATGGAGTTAACCATGGCAGGCTGTTCCTGTGGTGGAAAGGAGGTTGCTCCTGTCACAAACCTCTGCCCAGGTTCTCCCTGGGGAGCATTTGGTACTTGGGATCCACTATGGCTGACGAGGCACATTTGAGGCTGCCTCCAGAAGGATCAAGACTCCTCCAGTGCCTCCAGACCAGCATCTCAGGCAGCAAGCGGGGTCCTCCACTGTCCCTGGGGCTGGTGGCACTGCAGGTCCCCACCCAGGGACAGGCTCCTCACAGAGGAGACCCTGTGCCGGCTGTGAGCTCGTTGGCTGTGTCTCTACAGGGGGACAACTCGTTTGTGGTGATGACCAACTTCATTGTCACTCCTGGACAGAAACAAGGAACCTGCCCAGAGGTAAATGCCCTGGCTTCTTTCAGAGGTCTCAGCTTCGGTAATTCAGAGGGGGTGTGGTGGTGGCACTGGGGAAAGACTTTTCCTAACATTGGAAGGTTTAGTAAAAGCCTGAGCCTGGCCCTATATTATTGTTCCTGGCTACTGTGTGCTATGTGAAGACTTTTAAGTTTTCTTCCTTTTGAGATGGTCAAACAGAGCAGACTTGAGGCTTGAATGAAAGCATCTGCCTGGAGTCAATAAATCATCCCTTTTTCCTGCTTTATCTGGACAGCCTTGGTTGGGAGGCAGTGTATGCACGAGGCTCTGGCTGCAGTTGAGCAGCACATCCCTCAAGGAAAAGGCTGCCTGGTGAGGCAGGAGGGACAGAGGCATGGAAGCTGCAGGGTGGGATGCTGAGAGGTGGTTGCTTTCTCCAAACAGCTGCCAGAGGCTGGGTTGTGCACGCGGGACAGCGACTGCAGCAAAGGGAAATACAGCCGTCAGGGACAAGGTACGGCACACGGCCCTGGGACACTGGCACTGGGGTTCTTGGTGAGGCACACTGAGAAAAGCTGCCTGGCTTGGGTGCCATCTTTGGACAGGGTTTAGGAAAAGCCTCTGACATGCTGGATGAAGTTCCCACCTGGGCTGGTCCAGCTCTGCTCTTTTGAATGATACCTGAGATGCAAACAGCTCTGCTAACAAAAGGTTAATCAGGACTAAGCCATTTCCCCAAACTGCTGTCCTCTTATCAGCTCAGCGCTTTCTTAGGTGTGTTTTAACAAGAAAAATCCCCAGCTGCTTCCCTGTAGAGCAGTGTAAGAGAAACTGCTGCCCTGAGCTGAGATGCCACAATTAATTTCCTGTTTTAGAAAGATGCCAAAGCCCTGAGCATTTTGTGCCTTGAATGCCTGTGGCAGAGCTGAAGCCCCAACCAGATCCCATCCATCCCAGCATGAGGCTGAGATTTCACAGGATCCAGGGGTGTGAGCAGCTGTCTCCCCCACAGGGCTCATGACTGGCAAGTGTGTGCACTTCAATAGCACTGTGAAGACCTGTGAGATCTTTGGCTGGTGCCCTGTTGAAGTTGATTACCATGTTCCCAGGTAAGGAATGATGTTGTTGCCCTCTTTCCCACCCCAGCTGCACTTGGTGTAGGGCAGGCCAAGCTGGGGTTCTATGGGATGTGGCCAGGACAGCCTGCATTGTGAAAAACTAGAAAGCGAAGGGATGAGATCACCATTTTTCTGGGTCAGCTTGTCCCAGTTTGGGTTAATTTCCACCAAATGGGGCTTTCTCTAGAGCCTGGAGAGCCAAGTGATGGGTGCATGTCTACACTTGCTTTCTTCAGCCCTGCCCTTCTGTCAGAAGCGGAGAAGTTCACTTTGTTCATCAAGAACAGCATCACCTTCCCCAAGTTCAAGGTGTCCAGGTAAGGAAAGGTTTGGGGGTTCTGGTTGGTTCCTCCAGCTGGGACCCTCAGAGAAAACCATGGGTTCAGCCGGGTGTGTGTAACTGAATGCTTGGTACAGAGGATTGCACACCTCATCAGTGATCCCAGGGCTATTCTAACTGCAGCACCGAACCCCAGATCAGCTCACAGGAACTGAGACATTTCCCTCCCAACTCTGTCCCACCTCAGCTGGTAGCTGTAGTTACTGGAAAGATTTCTGGAATTAACCTCTCCTGATTACCCCCCACAAGATGCACGGGAAAATACAGTTTCTCTGATTCCTCATTTTTCTTCTCTGAAGACAACATTAAAATACTACATGGCCAAGACAGGCTTGGTGCCCCAGCATCCCTCTTAACAACAGAGATCCCACCTGTTTCAACAAAGGGTGGGGTTGGCCCCTTCCTGGCTGCACTGGGGGAAGTGCTGCTGGCTGAAGGCACACTCGTAAGAGGATTTGTGATGGCACTGATAACATATATCTGTTTTGGAACAAATTAACAGAAGCTATTTATGCTGAAGGCGGCAGATTCTTCTCTCTAAGCTGCTCTTGTCCCTGCGCTGTAGCCAAGGTTAAATGTCCTGGCAGCCGGCATGCTTGGCAAAGCCTTGGGCTGACCTCACACTGCACCCCAAGAGGTGGCTGGGAGAGGGGACCCCCCCAGCAGCAAGGAGAGGTGCCCTGAGTGAGGGCAGGCTAAAGGGGACACAGAGAGGGAGTAGGTCCTGGCAGGGAGGGTGGCCAGGCTGGCTGCTGTGGCACGTGCTGTGCCAGACCCAGCTGGGCTGTGGGGAAACCTCCTGCCTTTGATCACTGCTGACAATTAACCACTGAGCATCAGTGATGGGATGAGGTTGAGCAAGGCACAAGGCTTACAAAACCATAGCTTTCACAGAGAGGCTGCTTTTAGGCAAAAGAGCAGAATGGGGTGGAAGACAGGAAGTTGTGCTTTCCTTTTCACTCTTGCTGGAGGAGACAGCAAACTCCAGCTAAGTGTAAAAGCTGTAGGATACACGCACTGTCTATGAGGTGACCCAGATAAAAACTGTAGGTGCATGGAGCATTGCCTAGCAGAGCCCACAGACAAACTGGCATGTGAATGGGAAAGGGACATTGGTTGGACAAACAACCTCCACAGGCCCTTTTCCACCCAAATTATTGGGTTACTGAGAATCTTTCTCATTCTCTTTTCATTACCAGGCGCAACTTGGTTGAGAGCGTTACCAAGCAGTACCTGAGGAAATGCACCTATCACAAAGTCACCGATTCCTTATGCCCCGTGTTTGAACTGGGATACATAGTGAAGGAATCGGGTCAGAATTTTACCTTCCTGGCTGTTAAGGTACTTCAATTTCAAATTCTGTTCCTTCTGTTGATGGGAGAGGGACACTGGCAGTACAATCATCCACAGCTGTTGAGATGATTTTCTATTTTCTCAAGAATTCTTGAGAAAACAAAAGTGTCAGAATTAGCTTGTAAAGATTATGAATCTCCTTGGACATGGCCTAATATTTACTCCTTTCTTGGAAACTCTTGGGAAGATTTGACCGACTGGCAGTAAATCCCAGGGTTCAGCTTGTTTTAATTTGAGCAATGAATAACTAGAGCTCTGTGGCCAAATCCCATCTGATAGAGCTTGGAAATCCCAGTTGGATGGTCAAATATTGGTCACTGCACAGTGCAAACCGCAGCCTTTCCCCAGGCTCTAAAGTGTAGCTTTGCCCAGCACTACTCAGGCTGGTGTGTGGGAGTTTCTGCTCTGCAGAACCTTTTGGTAACTTTGCCAGGCATTGAATAAAACAAGAGGCTTGCATATACGAGCATATATTGCATGGATTGGATCAGATGGCCCAGAGAAGCTCTGGTTGCCTCGTTCCAGGCCAGGTTGGACAGGATTTGGAGAAACCTGAGCTAGTGGAAGGTGTCCCTGCCTGTGTCAAGCGGTTGGAATGAGATGGTCTTTATGGTCCCTTCCACACAAACCATTCTAAGATTCTATATATTATAAATGCAAAAATACAAGCCTCTGCGGCACAGCTATTCACAGCCTGGAGTGAGCTCAGGAGTGACTCCTGCATTTCCTGAGCAATGTCTTGGGCAAAGTCAGGCAAGGGAAAGCTGTCCCGTGAGGACCAGGAGGGCTCTGTGGTGAGCACTGTTCCTCAGGACCATGCCTTGGACACAGGATTCTGATCAGGAACAAGAGGGCATGAATTTATTTGTTTATCCAGCAGTCAGAGCAGAAACAAGTGCCTCTGCAAGGGGTTAAGTACAGGCCACAAAGCCAAGGCTGCCCAGGAAGGCTGAGGCACCTCATGGCATCGAGACAGGAGGGGTAGCACTTCTCTGTACAGGCCAAGTCCAAAGAGGACCAAGGTAACCTTGTGACTCCCCTCTCGGCTGCAGGGTGGAGTGGTGGGCATCACCATAGACTGGAACTGTGACCTTGACTGGCCCCTGCGCTACTGCAAACCCATTTACCAGTTCCATGGCCTTTACAATGATGACAGTAATGTTTCACCAGGGTTCAACTTCAGGTAAGGAAATACCTGTTCATTCTCCAGGCATAATTCAGAGGTGAAAGCTTTCAGGTTCCCACAGCACTCAAGAGATGCAGAAGGTCACGGACTGTTCTCCAAAATACTCCCTACCTTTGCAGTACCAGACAGCAGTACCAGTGCTCTTTAAAATGGCACGAGAAAAGTGGTAATACAGCCCTTGGCTTCAAAATTACCCCATTTCCTTCCCACCTTCTCCCCCTTGCAAGGTCTTCCTGCTTGGCTGAGCTTTTGGGAAGCCACTTGAAATACTGGAGAAGGTGCAGGATCATCTCACATGTTCCCTCAGTCTATCCTCTGCGCCGTGTGACACTGTCACTCGTGCTGCACCAATAGCATTTGGGGACATCAGATCAAACAGCAGGACCAGGAGCTGGAACTCCAATCTGCAGGCAGGAAAATTGAGGCACAGAAAGGAGAGGTGCCAACAGTCCAGCTCCTTCAGGGGGTTTAAAGAGAAGGTCAGGAGCAGGTCTGTGGTAGCACATTCCCAGATTTTTCACCAAGATCCTGATGCTGTTGGGCTGCAGGGGCTGTCAGACACTCTGGCAGACCCTTAACACTCACCATCCAATTGGACAGATACGCCAAATACTACAAAGAAGATGGGATGGAAAAGAGGACACTCTACAAGGTGTTTGGGATCCGGCTCGACATTTTGGTGAATGGCAAGGTAAGGGTGGCCAGGCACCAGGATCACCCCTGGATCCCTGTGACAGCAGTGCCATGTCCTTGGGAAGGTACCAGCTCTGTAAAACAGCACAAGGAAAACTTGTGCGAGTGCTTTCCTTGGGTGCTGGCCTGCTCACAGGAGCCTTTGGGAAGTACTGGGGAAGGCAACAGAGGGGGAAAACATGTTTTCTAGGTCACATCTTTCAGCTGCAGCTTGGTCAGTGGTTTTGTCTAAAAAACATCATGATAGGAGTGGTAGGGGGGAACTGTGGAAACTCAAAACATTTTACTGTTATTTCCAAAAGCTGAACATTTTCATTTTTCTATTTTGTCTTTTTCATCCCACTGGGAGAGATGAAGGCTTTCTTCATTGTGTTCCCACTGGGAATATTTAAAGTCTATACTTTTGTTTGGTTGCTTGATTTTAGTTGGGTTTCTTAAATTAAAAATACAGGAAGAAAAGGAACTTCAATTTATTTCAGCCTAAAACCAACCTACAATATTTTTCTGTTTGACCAGCTCTTTCCCAGCTCCTGTTTCTCTCTGTGCTGTGGTTGTGGTTTTGGTTGCTGTGAGGGACTTTTGCTGAGCCCCACCTATAGCTACAGCACCCTTTTTTTTTTCTCCCTGGGCTGACTGTAACTTATCACCTATTTTCTCTGACTTTATCCAGGCAGGCAAATTTGACATCATCCCAACCATGACCACAATTGGCTCTGGAATTGGTATTTTTGGAGTGGTAAGTTCAGATATTTCCAGCCTCTATATGGAGACTCTCAAATTATTCTTCTTGCCTGTGACATCCGTGGGAAGTGTCGTTGAGCTGCAGCAAAATACTGACTATTGCTCAGGGAACCAGGGGATGGGCAAAAGGGGGAAAGGAGGAGCTGTCCTGCCTTGTCAGCTCAGGAAAATAGATTCCTGTTGGCTCCTGACTGATGTGAATTCTGCCCCACTGGAGAAGGGAAGGCTGGCTCTGTTGGCAAGTCTTGGTATCCTGAAAGTTTCAAGTTAGAGCTGGCATTGAGGGGGAGGTCTGGAGGTGATGGGCAGTATTTCATGCAGGACAGAAACCCAGCATCCTATTTGGTTATGGTCTTTAAAGACTTGGGCATGGCTCAAAGGGTGTTGTGCTCTGCACTTACCTAAAGTGGAAACACTTCACTTCTGCTGACTTAAATCACCCACTTTAGAACCCAGCACACTTCACTTCTGACCTCAATTGACATTTAGAGCCTTCAGCAACTGCCATGTTGTGGGATGAAGCAGAAGTGACCCTAAATTGTGGGGCAAACTGGGACAAACTGGAAGTACACAGTGGTCCAGGTGAGCTTGAAGGGCAGCTCCAACCCTAACTGCACTTTGATTTAAGGCCTCTGTCCTCTGTGACCTGCTCCTGCTGCATTTTCTCCACGGACGAGACTATTACAAGCAGAAGAAATTCAAATATGCAGAACCGGAGCCTGTAAGTAACAGCGAGTGCCTGCCCTGTGGAGGCTCTTGCAGGGGAGGATGTGGATGTGTGCATGAGTAATGATGCTGTAACACAAACATCCACACTGAGGGGCAACCAGGAGCCTTCCTGAGCCCTTGGGACTGTTGGAGACTGGGATCCACGAATGTCCTCTCCAAAATTACTGAGGTCTTGTGTATGACTCACTGTAAATAACTTTGTTGTCTCCCTTTAACCCAAGATATTCTGGTATCTGGTAGCACTTGCATTGCTTTAAGGGAAGCAGGGATGGACCAGTGCTTTAGTGAACTAGAAAATGTCTCTCTTTCTGCTCTTTGAGAACATCTCCATGACCGTGGAGTGTTTCATGGCCTTTAATAGGACACCAAGACAGCTCCCCTCAAATTCATCTGAAAATAGACTTATACATTGGGGTTTAGGAGTTGCTGCCCAATCATATTTTTCCCTGGCAGTAGAAAGGAGCAGGTGTGTAAAAGAATCCTTGTTGTCTCTCATTTAACCCCCAGTCGAAGTCACATAAGAAGGAAAAGGAGCCAGACAACACACAGTGAGAGGTGAGTGGTAATTTCCCAGCCCTGCTAGCACACATCTGGAAGGCATGAGGGCTGTAGGTCTTGGGGCTATCCCAAGGCCCCTGGGAAGGCAGGAGGGTTCCCAGGAAGGCAGCAGGGCTCCAGGGAGGCTTGGAGGAGATCTGAGATATGGGCTGTAATGTCTAATGTGGGGTCAGCATTTCCCAGCAAAAACAATTGCATGGGGCAGCAGTGGATGCGGGATGTGGGACTGACAACGCATCTTCAATGGCAGCATCTCTTGAGGAAGGGCAGGGGGGCAAGACACCAGAAATCACTGTGCACCTGTCTCTCTGCAGAAACCACACTGACTGACAAACCTGCACCGCTCTTCCTCCTCCTCTTCGCTTAAAACTCGGTCACCATCCCCTGTCACCTCCCTGGGCCAGCCCCAAGACCAGCAGGAGCAGCGTCCAGCACCAGCTCATGAGAAGGTGGTGCCCTGCAGCCAGGCCAGGGGCCGGCCAGCCCGGCACACGGCCTCTGGTGGGACATGCCACAGTGCTGTGGATGGGTCAGACTAAGGGATCTTGGGGCCCTCTGCCAGCCCTGCTGCAGGCACTGGGTCTGCTGCCACTGCAGGCCCTTAGAAGGGTTCCCACTGCAACCTGCCTGGTGTGCCAGGGCTGTGCCAGGGCACCAGCACCTGAAGCCCCTGGGGAGAGCACAACTGCCACTTCCTTCCCAGAAGCACTCTTGGACAGCTCCAAATTGAGGAGGGGAGGGTAGGAGAGCTGGCAGAAACCATGCCCAGCCCCTCTGCCTGGGAGAAAAATGGTTATTTTGTAAGAATGTATTTTATTAAAAAAAAAATTAAACCTTTAGTTTTTCTACTACATCTCTTTGTGGTGCCTATGCTTGCCCCAGAGCATAATGTTTGCAGTGGTTTCTGGAGGCTTTTATGGATGCAAAGCAATCCTATCAGTGATGATTTCTTCAGAAATTGCCCTCCCAGGCAGGGCCCCTTGGCTTCTGGCCACGAGCAGGGGCTGTTATCAGCGTTGTCACTTGGGTTTCCTCCTCAGACAAGCTGGCTGCCGGGGAGCGCTGGCACACTGCCGGCCGTGGTGATCTGCTGTCCTGTGCCAGCTCTGCCTCTGCTGCCCATGCCGGTCAGTGTTGGCTGGTCAGAACAGACTTTCTCGGCAGCAGCCTCACAAAGCAGTTCTTTGCACCCAGGAACTGAACTTGCCTCTCTGCTAGAAGATTTCTACTGCTCAGCACATGTAACTGGACATCGTGGGCTGCGATCAAATCCCACATCCCTGCGAGCAAATGCTGCCCTGCGCTGCTGGCTCTGTTCCATTCTCCAGGATACATCAGCACTGAGTTTCTGCACAGTCCCTCTCTGAATGTCCTTTTTTAACTCCCGGGGAAAATTTTGCCTTGGTTGCCTCAGAAGTGGACCCCAACTGCTGTGGAAAAGTCAGTGGAGGAGCTGTAGGGCTTTAATTCTGCCAGAGTCTGTAGGACGGACGCACTGCTCCGGGATTTTAACGATACAAGCGTGTGCCACAGACAGATGCAGGTGATACTTGATCATAAGCCCGACAAACCTTTCAAGTCCTACATTCAAGTCATACAACCCCCAGGGGGAGACCATCTGCTCTCAGCAGGATGCCTCAGCTTTCACGGGCAGGGTGGGTTTTTGTAAGGTTACCCATGGTTAACTTTTTCACCCTTTCCTGTGCTGCCGTCCTGTGTCAGAGAGGTGCCAAGTGCTTACACTAAGGATGCAGAAAGGGTAGGGGAAAGCTGCCTGGTCTCTGGAGGAGTCGGTGCTTGTTCAGCGGGGGCCGGGGGGTCCCCCCACCCGGGGGCCTCTCCTGCAGCGCACGTGGAGGCCAAGCACTGCACGGTCCCATGCGGTGTCACGGTGCAGCTCCCCAGCAAGCTGCCACCAGCAGAGGGGACTGCAACACCATTTCACGCAGACGTGCCTGGGGAAAATCCAGTTTCCAGAGACGGTGAAGCGAGAGTGTTCAGGTAACCTTTTGCAACCACTTACACCGGGTCAATCTCCGGTCGAAACTTAAAATAACAAACTCAGGGCTGCAGGTAGAGCTGCGGGATGTTTCTGCCTGCTTAATCTTTCAAGCTGCTTGTAATGCAAAGCCCCTATTCTTTCCTAGGAAGAATTAAAAGGCAGAATATGAAATCAGGAAAAATGCAATTTGTAAGTGATCCCCTCTAGTAGCTATTCTAAACTTCTGAGCTGGGATCCCTAAAAGTCCCAAGGCTGCTTTAAAAATCATGGAAGGATTTATTTTCATCTCTTTAACTTGTTTTTTTTAAAATGCACAGTCTTTGCGGTTCCTTTGCATTGCTTTTCATTCATCATTTCTGCAACCAGCAGAATGAGACATTGCAATTTTAATTTTTTTCTCCAAAACAAGCTCCTCCTCAAAGCCAGGGACCTCAGGCCCTGTGGTTCCCAGGTGGGTGCCAAACAGAGCGACGGCTGTCTGGAGGAAACTGAGAAAGTGTCAGACTTTAGCATACACTGGTCGCCTCTGCTGTATGAAAAGGCAGGGAAAGCCCATATTTCAGGCCTTCCTTTTGCCAGAGGGGCTGGAGCTGGTGCTCACAGGTTGGAAAGTAAGGAGGAAGGGCTGCTCTGTTCAGTCCCGTGGGGAGCTTTCCTTGATACAGATGCTCCACTTCAGCATTGCAGCTCCCAGCCCTCTCCTAGAGCCCTCCAGTTTGCCAAAACTCATGCAAAGTTACTGAACGCAGGATAGGACACAACAGTTAAAAGCTAGAACCTCACAAATGGAAATGCTGACAGGTTAAGACACCTGGTGTTGCAAGTCCCAGTGGGGAAGTGTAGGTAACCAGCAGGATCATATTCCTGTCCTCTTGGCTTGACCTGATCTTGCTCTGAGGGTCAGGGGATAATTTACTGTTCTTAGACGGAAGAATTTCTTTGTGTTGTGGCCAGAAAACAACTGCATTTGAAGGTGTTAAGATGTGGCTGGTGTGTCCTGCTGGTCTCTGACCTCTGAGCAGCAAGATGAAGTGTTACAGAATCCCAAAGGGATTTGGCCATCGTGTCAAGACCCCTTCAATGACGGTTTGCTGTGCTGCTTCCCATTCACGCTGTGGCCAGTTGAAGGCCGGGTGATTTGTGGGTTTTTTTTAACTCCTTGTTTAATTGCATTTTGATTTTTACACAGTTATTAACTAATTGAAAAATACTAATAGAAAAGGAACTTTAGACAATTCAAACACTGTCCCAGAAAATACACAAGAAAGAATATATATTATCCAGCTAATCCCTGATCTTTACAATCAGCAGCAACAAGCTCTTATATGTGATGGTGTCAGTGCTCCAAGGGTCTAACAGAGGACACTTGCCTTGATCATGGGTGTTAGATGACAAAAGCAAGCAATGAGTGCAGTGTGACTATTCCCATTTCATAGAAAGGAAACCAAGATGCAATCAAATAATTTTTGATGGATTTGTAGTGAGAATTTTCTGCTTCTGACCAGCTTTTGTTATCTGTAAAGGCTACTAGGTTGAACCTTGTACAGATATATCTTTTCACTCCCTCAGGCATGGTTATTTTGAAAAAAAATCATGTAGCACAGATATTCCAGAAGAGCAATTACAGAAAAACTTATTTGGCAATAATTACGCTGGTTAATGATTCTGCAGAGATGAGGAATTATATTTCAATCTCTGCAGAGCTGGCAACATTTAATCATTATATTTGTGCTCAATTCCCAGCACAATGAGGCCCTGATTTCCACCTGGTGCTTCCAGACACTGTAACAAGGCAAATTAAAATGAGTAACACTCAAGAAGTAGATAACTCCTTTCCTGTGCAACCTCTCCTCTTTTTAAGCCCACTCATTCTTTCTGTGGCACAGCAGACTCCCTGTTATTTTTAACCCAGTCCTCCTCTGAGGACATTCTTGGATTTTTCCCTAAAAAAGCACCTGCCTTTCTGGTTACACTATTTCCCTTTCTCTTTTGTTGTGGGAGCATGTTTTCAGTTGGATAAATCCTCTGGCTGACGCACAGTGAAGGACTGGTAGGAACACCACATCCTCCCAGCTCTAAAGGATGCTTTTATTTCCTTCTGCCCCACAGCTGGGCATTCTCAGGCCAGACTGTGCAGGGTGGCAAAAGGAGCTTCTTGGCCATTGGAGCACTTGACATCTGCAGCTCAGCCTGCAAGCACCCTCGTGGGGACAGTGTGGTTCTTACAGCCCATTTTCACTGCTGCCAGTCCTCTATTAATTATGCCACACTAGAATCTTTGGCTTTCTTCAGTGAAGTGCTCTCGCCTTCTGTTATCTGTTTCTAATTGCTTTATTGCCTTATTTTAGGAAGAGTAAAATTCAAAAGTGTCCAAATGGGTTCTGAATATAACAACAGCTCAGTCACCTGATGGGCTTTTCAGCAGGGGTGAATCGGGATGACTCCAGTTAACAGGGCTCTGCCTACCAGTACCAAGCATGGACCCTGCTCAGCTTTATGGCACTACAAAGAGATTTCCTAAAAAAATGATGGCTTTAAATCTTTTTTTATCTGAACATAATAGTGACGTGCCTGGGGAAATGTAAGCTCTCCCCCTAATGACTGTAACTCAAGGCCAGGTTAAATAAACACATTCCCAGTCCTTGCTTGCACCCAAAAAACGTGCAAAAACAGTTACCAACCAACCACATTCAATCATTATTGAACAGAAATATCAAAGTCTTATTTTAACATTGTTATTGCCATCGTCATCTAAGCATCAGAGAGACATTGTCTGTGACTCTCTTTCCACTGGCCACAACTGCTCTGCACTGTAATCCCCTGTGTATGATGAAAAGGGAAAATGAGGCACATGATTTATTTTGGGGGTTTTTTTCGTTTGTTTTCTGGAAGAAACAGCAGGGTCTGATTGAGCTGAGTCAACTTACTTCATTAAGTCAAGTGCTCACAGTCCTTACCAGAGCTGATCGTTTCAAACCTTGATACTGGTGCTAAACTGTGCTTCAGACATCACCGTGATTTAACTGCCTGGTCCTAAAGGAGGCAGATCTTTAGGGGACAAATATCAGCACTGTCCAAACAGTCAGCATCTTGTAAACCTCTCAAAGCCAAATGAATCACTCCAAATGACTTCTGAAATCCTTGCAAAACTTCCTCAGCAGTAATTAAGGCAAGAGGAGCAGGAGGCGGAAAGGTTCACTTATCCCTCAGGAGAAGCTGAGTTGGCCCTGAATGAGCAAGGCCCTGCTTGATTGAATTGAAAGCCTGTGTGAAACAGGTCAGTATTTTGGTTTGCATGGTCTTTCAGGGCATCTCTCATGCCCTGGAGACACAGGAGCACAGTCCCTCCACAGCCACATTCCTGGGTCCTGGGCACATACTCCCAGGCATCCAAGAAGGTTGCTAGGGATTTGCTTTTGCTCATGGGCTTGTCTTACTTTTCCTGACTCCACCATGGCAAACACACAGCTCAGGCTGCTGGCTGCGTTGAGGTGGTATCTAATCAGAGTCATTAGCTAATATCCAGAGCTGCTGGAAGACAACAAGAGCTTTGGAAGCACAAACTCAAGGCGATGGTGCTCTCTATTACAATCACAGAATCATTTTGGTTGGAAAAGATCTCTGAGATCAAGTCCAACCACAAACCGCTGCCACTAAACCATGTCCCTAAGTGCTACATCTGCGTGTCTTTGGTCATCCTAAAATGCAGCAGGCTCTGCCATCTTCTCACTGGTTATCATGCAGCTGTTCACCTGCTCCAAGAGCTCTTCACTGCCCCAGTGCTTCCTGTTCGTGCAAGATCTCTGCTGGATTTTCTCGGAGATGAGCTGAAAACACAGCCCTTTGTAGTTTTCTAAAAGGGATCATTTCACTGAATGTAGCAGCTCTTTAGTAGTCAAGCTTTGAACCACGTAACATTTCAATTCCAAGTGGTTTTGACTGAAAACTGGCAAAGAGAAGGCACAAATATTTTAGATGGAAGTGAAAGGGCATTAGCCCTGAATAAACCTGTTCATCTGGAGAGAGTTGCTCAGCTGCCTGTGACCAGCCAGGGTGACAAAGCACATTTCTGCAGGAAAAGTAAGACTTGGATACACATAGCAAATAGCGGCAAGGTATGTCTGACTATAATAAACATACCCGCAGAATGAATAAATGAAAAAAATCACAGTCTTCGCTAGGCTTACAAGATGACTTTGCTGTTTTAATGAATAGTGTCTCGTAATTACATTTTGATACTTCTCTCAACACAGTGACAACAGGGGAAGCTTTTCTGAGATGAGAAAAAAAGTTGGTAGTAAACCACAAGCTGCATTATTAATATGTTGAGTTATTTCAAGTTATAAAACCCATGGTAAGAAATTAATTTGTTTCCAAAGCAGAGGATTATTTGAGACCCACTGGAAGCAGACACAGGCATTCTATCTGCTTGTTGTCACAGCAGGAAGGAGCAGCAGTCTGCAGTGGGTTGAGTCAGGATGTGGATTTAATCCAGCTCTTGCTCTCTGACTACATCCAAGATTCCTGGTGGGGACCCTGATTGTGAGGGGAGTCACAGCAGAGCCCAGCAAGTCCTGCTACAAGTCACTTGTCACAAAATCAACATCTGCGTGAATCCCACTGCAAACACTTCACTGCTGGGTGCAGTGGGAACCCCTTGACCCAGGGGTACAGTCAACTACAAGCCAAGAAGGTAAAAGAGAGTGGGAGGGGAAAATAAAGCCAAAATATGAGTCAAACCAAAGAGGTCATCTGCTTGTAGGAATTCCTTGAAGAACAGCAGTGGAATTAGTTGATCTGCGACATTTCTTCTCATTGCTGTAAGACTTCAGAAAATGTATATGATCAGGGTTTGGGTGTTAGTACTGTAGGCACGGAGCCTGGATGAGAGGACGCCCGTGTGCCAGGATCCTGGGTCCCTCATGCTGTGTCCCTCAGCCCAGGGGCAGTGGGCCCTCCGCTGCCGCCCTGTCAGTACCACCTTCCCTGATTATATATATTAGGGAATATTTAGGGAGAATTTCTCTGCAGAAGGGGTGGTGAGGCATTGGAACAAGCAGTCCAGGGAGGTGGGGGAGTCACCGCGCCTGGACGTGACTCTCAGTGCTCTGTTCTGTCGCAGACTGGACTCGACCATCTCAGGCGTTTTTTCCAACTTAACTAATTCTGTGATTAGCAAAAAGCCCCGTGTTTTCACCCAAGAGCCCGCACTCAGATGTGCTTACGCGCTTCTGGCTGGACACCACCCTCCGCCGAAAAGGAGATATTTTTTTTTGCCTTTTTTTTTTTTTTCATTTTCAAAAATTTTTTAAATTTTTTTTTTCCCCTTTTGCCCCAAAACCCGGTACCTACTCGCGCCCCCCCCTCATATCTCCCTCACGGCCACACGCGCGCGCGCNGCGGGGCGGGCGGCGCGAACGGCGGTGCTGAGGGGCGGACGGGCGGGACTCGGCGGCAGCGCCGAACGCAGGTGAGCGGCCCCCGGGGACGGGGCGACCCACCCGGG
>VZRN01001252.1:2355552-2463542 GCA_013397935.1 Dasyornis broadbenti
CCGGCTCCCCACCCAGAGCCCCCGCGGGGCTGGGAGGCTGTGAGGACAACGACAAGTGGCGCTCGGGGGGGACAGCCCACGGGGACAGTCCACGGGCAGCGTCCCGGCGGCGGCGGAGGGGACGCGGGTGGGACCTGGGTGGTTGGCGCGGGTGGACTTGGGCAGCCGCCTCATCCCCCCGGGCTGCGGGAGACGCCGCCGCAGCGCGGCCGGGGATGCGCCCGGCAGCTACAGCTCCAGAGGTGATGATTTTACCGACCTCAAAAATAAATGGGGAAAAAAATAAAATCGTTCTGAAAGCTGGGATTTTGAGCGGTTTGACCATCACGCCAGCTATCTCTCGCCCTTTTCTCGAGGGGGCGGAGAAGAAGGTAAGAAGTGCGGTGAGCTCCGTACAGGTTTGTCACTGCTTCCTAACCCTCCTTGCTGCCCTTGGGATCAGCCTGAGCTCCTCAAAGTTTGGGTTTTCTCGTGGGTCAGTGCCTTGGCCTGAGCTGTCCTGCCCTGGCCGTGTCTCAGAGCATGCACCTGGCAGCCAGGCTGGCGTGAGAGGGGCTTATCTTCCTCTCTGCTTACCTTGGCTGTAAGGGACAATAACCTGCAGCTCTCAAAGGCCTGTGTGCTGTGAACAAGGAAAACTGCTGATCCTGCAGAGATATCACTTTCTTCAGCTGCTCTGATGAAGGTAAAATTACCATTTTGTTTTTGTTGTAACTTAACGGAAAAGGTTTTGTTTAATAGGAAACTGTTGCTTTTCTGTTTACAATAGTCTGAGATTCCACATTAGGCTTCCCATCATGTGTTAACTTCCTCCCTGTGAGGCATCTCTGGCAGCTTCAGTTTGTTCTGGAGTTTGACATGGGATGGCTTTGAAGTGTTGCTTTTGAAACTGGATAAGGCAAGCAGAGAGCCGCTATCTCAGTTGCTTGAAGAGAAAAACCAAAGCCAGCGTGCTGGGGCCGTGCTCCAACGTGTTCTGTGCGTGGTTTGCTGTGTGAGCCCTGTGCTTCGGCTGGGGTGCCTGGTGTGAATGGGATTGAACTCCAGGCAGAGCAATAAATTTGCTTTCCTGGGCTTGCTCCCTTGGCTTTTGCCTGGAGAAGGCAAGATCTTAGCAACCAGGAGCGTAAGCACCAGCTCTTATCATTCCAGCAAGGAGTTCAGGCATGTCATGGTTGGACATGGTCTGAAGGCTGGGCTTTAAGTCACACTAGGTGCTGGGCCACTAGGTCCCAGTAGTTTTCTTTCCTTGAGGGAAGCTGTGTTCACTGTCAAGAAGTGCCTTCTATCTGGAGCTGTCTTCAGCTATTTCTGCTTGGGTTTGGGATGGCTCTTATGGGTTGGAGTGGGGTATGTGTGAGTGCTCCCAGGATAGCTCCTGGCTCAGTGGGGTGGGCAGAGCTGCTCACCCAGCTGCTTCTGGAGCAGAGCTGCAAGGGCACCTCACCTGTCCTGGTCTTGCCCCAGAGAGCAGTGAGTTTCCCCATCAGTCCACACAGCCAGAAGATGCTGTACTTCTGCCATGACTTTCAAAATATGTGCTGCTGTCCTGTGCTCCCTAATTAATGTGTTCATTAAGCCCTGAATGTATTTGCCTGGTATAATTAATTGTCCTTGCACTACCTAGACTTTCAAGACCCAGCTTTCTTTTGCTGGGAAGGGGTTGTGGAGCCCTTATGAGCTCTTGTGGAGTGTCTGCACTAGGAATGTCCTCAGCCTGCAGCAGAGGGGATGTCTAGAAGGACAGTGTTGCAGTGTTCTGTTTGCTGGAGTGAGAAACACTATTTAGGTAGTGGTCACCGCAAAAACTTCTGTGGTTTAGATCTTGGCTGGGTGTGAAGAGGTGGCAGTGTGCTGTGTCACTGTGCTTCAGCCAAGGCTGTGCTTGCTGGAGTGCAGCATCTCTTTTTGCTGGTATTTGTTCCCTGAAGTTACTGAAGGATGTATTAACCCTGTGTTTGGGCCACTTTCTCATGAACTGTGGAAAGAGCGTTCTGTCTGAAAGCCAAATCTTCTGTTCAGTGTCAATGCTGACCTTAGAAGAGCCTTTATAGGGTCATTGCTACCTAGGGCAGGGGAAGGAGAAACCTCTTTTGTAAGAGGCTTCAGGAAAAAGCTGAGGGTGCTGGATGGCTTCTAACAGGGTGGTTTGGGTCTCCAGAGGAGATATCTGCCTGGCTGAGGGGCAGAGAGGATAAATCCAGGCACACCAAGCTAGTGGAGAAGGGATGTGTGTTGGCGAAGAGCTCAGTGTGAGGATTTTGTAGCGCTGGAGCTGTGGAAGGCAGTTTAATAGGATCTGAAATCAGTATGTGCAATTAGTCTGCCTTGGGAAGATGTCTGGAGAGGGGATACCTGTTAGTGCCCAAAGCACAGGTGGATGATGGGCAGGTGCAGTGTTGATTGGTCTGTTCAGCTCCTCAGAGCCCTGACAAATGCTGGGTTGTAGGGGCACGCAGGTTCTGCCTATGTGGGAGATCTCCCTTGGCTCCAGAGCTCTGTGGGGATGCTGAGTTAAGCAACACAAGTAGGCAAAAGGTGGGAGGGAAAGGGTTTGTGTGAAGTCAGCAGCAGAGCCCAGCTTTAAGCAGCATCAGGCTGTAGTAGGAGCTCTTCTGAGTGGGAAGGAGGATGGGGAAGGAGGGCTTTTGGGTGGCTTTTTACCTCTGACTTGGAGTGGCGGGAGACTTCTCCTGCACAGCCTCTGGCAAATGCTTTCTGTGACTCAGCCCTGCCACTGCTGCAGCTTGGCAGGTGGAGAGGGAGGCTCAGGAAGCCGAGCCTGTCGCTTTGCTGAGAAAGAGTGAGCGGGCAAGTTACCCGTTCATCTTTGGGATGAAAGCAAGGCCTGAGCTGTCAGTGTAAAAGCCAAGTACAAAGTTGGGATGAAATAAAATGTTATTGGCTTGTGTCTTAAACTGTAGCAAAGCAGACCCCTCTGAAGACAACCAGGTATTCAGTAACCCTTGTGAAAATTCTTCTTCTTATATCTTTGTCTTCCTGGTCGTTCCTCTGATTTTCAGTCTTTTTTTCCTTTTTTTTTTCTCTGGCACAGGATATCACTTGCTTTAAGAGGCAAAGATCCAGCAAGCAGGAAGGTAACCCAGTCACCAAAAATATGTGGTTGAGAAAGGAATGTGCATGGCTGGCTGTGGTTGAATGTGTGATTGAAGTGTACAAAACAATTGTTGACATAATGCAGTCATCGAGGCAGATCTGAAGATTGGTTAGGAATGTTTGTGATGGATAAAGTATCAGGTACAGCAGGTGAATGAATGATATCAAAAAATGTCATGTGGTCAAGCAAGTTGTTTTAATTAAGGCAGGGGTTCAGCTTAGCATAGTTGGAGAAGAGTGTCTGAAATCTTGTAAAGAGAACAAATCCTAATAACTGATAAATTGGAGTAGGACACTAATCTGAAAGATGATGATGGCAAGGAGCTACAGTGATTTTATCAATGTGTGGGAGGGTGGCTGCTGATTTATGGTGGTGGGTGAGGTGTGAGTACATATGTTCCAGCTCTTCAGAAACTCAGATGTTTCTCAGGCTTGTGTATTTATTTGGCCACAGGTGGTGACTTTACAGATTGACTCCTTAATCACAAAAAAACATTTTACAAACTTTATTATTAATACTGAGGTGCAGCCAAGGACTGTAGAACTTGCAGTTCTAGCTTGCCTAGGAATTTGCAGACTGGATTTATTGGTCCTTTTTCTACTGGTTTAAGTTTTTAGAAACATTTTCCTGTTTCATTGTAGTCTTCAGTTTTATTATGCATTTTATATATTAGATATTCAGTTTGTATTTTTGGCACAAGTGATATGGATAGAAACAGAGGGAGAAGCACAATTGTCATATCTGTCAAGTACCTGACACTGGAGGAATTTTGTTTGTTGTTTTCAGGTGCTTATGTCCCTGGATGGGGAAGTTCTGAAAGTACAAACCCTTTTGAGGACACAGCTTCCCGGTGGGCTGAGGCTGGCAGCTCAAAGGGAGGGCTGTCCCATGACAGCTGGGAGATTCATATCCCACAAACCTGCTGGTTCAGGGAGTGAACCTGGCCGAGTATGAACCCTTGTATTTTATTTCTTGATGGCACTCAGTGCATGAGCTGAGTCATGCTTTGGGCATAAGGTATGGTTTGTTGAGGACTTGTTTCTTTTGGGTTGCTGCCCTGGGCAGCCATTATTTTAGGGCAAGTACTGCTGGAATAGTTCTGCTGTAATTCTTCTTGCTAGAATCTGTGTGGGATTAATTTAGGCTGCTTGTGTCTGGGGTGATTTCAGTGTTTCTGCAGAGTGGTGACTGTGAAATGTTGTGATGAATTCTTCAGTATTGTTCAGAGAGTTGATGGTGAAGTTGTTAGCTAGTTAACAGTGACTGCTCTAATTATTCTGGTGTGAGTGTAAACAGCAAGGCTGTGATGTGCTGGAGCAGCACTTGAATATGTGTCTTTCTAAGATGCAGTCATGCTTCTCCTCTTTCCTGTTCCTGTGCTCTGCTCTCTGCAGAGCAGCCGAGTCTGTGCCTTGGACAAGCAGGAAAGCCATGGAAGTCCAGCGTTCCTTTCTGATGGTGTTGGTGCTGAGTGGCAACTGCTCTCCTGAGGGCAGTGGAGCCAAATTCATGGCCTCACTTTTTTTTGCTGCCTTCTGCAATTGCCTGTCTCCTGTAGTTTCCACTCTCACCAATATAAGTGAGGACTGTGTCCTATCCCGTTTTTTGAGCTGGGATGTTGGTGCGAGTCTTTGCTGCAGAGGTAGGGCAGAGGGGTCTATATTAATCTCAGAGCTCTGTGTCAAGGTGGAAGAGAGCAGATCCCTGAAGGCTGCAGTTCCTGTGCAATATCCCATGAATGTTTTTGGGGTGTGCTGATTGTTTTTCTCAGCCAAGTGACACTGTGATTTTGTGACCT
Organism: Dasyornis broadbenti; assembly: GCA_013397935.1. NCBI lineage: Eukaryota > Metazoa > Chordata > Aves > Passeriformes > Dasyornithidae > Dasyornis > Dasyornis broadbenti. The sequence goes on from VZRN01001252.1 coordinate 2,360,469, forward strand.
TGTGAGGACAGAGCATTAATGACACATTTTGGACGTATGTTAGGTCCCTGTTCCCATGAGGAAACTGCAGGGCAAGACTCCTGACTTTGCACAGCTGTGCAGATAACATTTTCTTCAACTTCAGAGGAAAAAAATCTTAACTCTGGCATTCTCACTTTACACAGATTTCTGGTATGGCTGTTGAACTCTAAGCATAGAAGCAAGTCCTACAGACCCATGAGGCTTTCAACTGGAGAAGGAATTTGATATGTAGGATGTTAAATTAAGACTAAGAAGACTCATTCAATTCTTTCCTCTGGCTACAGATTTCCTTGGTAAACTGGAGCTCCAATTCACAGATAGATTCAAAACTGAGTTCTTAGCATGGGTATTAGACTAGGGGCTCAGGTAGGGTGGGAAAAGGAGGAATAAAGTGCTGAATAACACCTTCTGAGGGTGTGTTAGTGTTGTATTTGTGACTGATTGGGACTGAGGTGAGAGTGTGAATCAGTCATACCAAGGGATGTGAGATCATCCTGCCCTGGTGACCTGGACTGTAGTGCCTGTGTTTGACAGTTCAGTGCTGTGCTGGAGCAGTGCTCCCAGGCAGGTGCTGCTGTTTTCCTCCTTGTGTTCCTCAGCAGTGCCTCTGCTGTGGAGATTGGTCACAATTTTGTCTTGCAGTCTTGTGAGTGCAGCAGGGCTTGGACCACCCACCCTGTAGTTTGTCTTGGTTTTGCTCTGCTTTTATAGAGTGTATTTATTAAAGCAAAGACTGTTTTGCTCTCATGAGAGACTTTATCATGGGTGTCTGTCTCTTCTTCCTCTCTCCTGCTCTAGGTCCTAAACCCACAAAAGAGCTGGTGAGGATAGATTTGCTGTACACAAATAACATGGGCACAGCTGTCTGAGGGGCACAGCTGTCTGAGGCCCACAGCTGGAGGCTGTCACATCTACCGTAGATAAAGCTGAAGGATTTGGGCAACAGTAGGAAAAAAAAAAAAGCCAGCACAACAGCACTGTGTGCATGTGTGTAACTGCTTGAGGCTGGTTCTAATTATCCTGGCCCCCATGCTGTCCTGCAGCAGCATCCAGCTCTGTCAAAGTTACTCTGACCCACCTCCTGCCTTTGTGCTTCCTCACCGAGGTACTGACAACATGCAGGCATTGCCAGAGCTTTACTCCTGCCCTGGACCTCCTCGTGTGCTAGTTGCAGCTGGTGGTCTTAGTCTGCTCTGTTGCTCTACTGTGGTGTCTCAGAGAGAATTTGGGATGCTCAAAGGGATCCCTGCCAGAAGAGGGTCTGTAGCTGTTGCTTCACGCTGGGTATCTGCTACCAGACCCTCCCTCTCTCTCATTCCAGCCCAGCCCATGGGGCCTTGACTGTTTGCAGACAAGAAGCTGGAAGATGTGTGAGCTGCCTCCTCATTAGGAGCCTGGCGTGGACGTGATCTGAGGATGAACCACAGCTCCACTGGGGAAGGAGGCTTCCTTCCTGCAGTGTGTGAGAAGTGATTGATGGTAGCTTGAAAGAAAAGGGATGGATTTGCCTTTCAAGGAGTTGAGTGCTGCCTTGGAAAAGTGCATTCTACTGCTTCAGAGCTTCTTCCCCTGTCTTTTCTCAATGCTTACAAATCAGTGTAGAAAAACTGGGAGGGAAGGAGAGAGAACTGGATTTGGATACTGAAGGTGGTAACCCTATGCCAAAGAAATCAAGGTACATGAAAGGCAGTAGGACCTGGTGCAGTGCTCCTGTGACAAATTATTACAGTACACATGCAGAAACCAACCACTTAAATGAGTCAAGTCCTAATTTTGACACTTCCTAACACCTGGTTTTGGAAATGCTGCCTGGGTAGTGCAGTTCTGGGGTATTATTTGTGCTGGAATCAAGGGTTTGGGTCTGCTTGTGCTAATGGTGTGCCTGCTTCAAGTGGCAGTATGAGGACAAGAGTTTCATCTGCTGACCTCTCACTGATGAGATGCTTTGATGCTGAAATCTAGATTGACCTTTCTGCAGCTGTCAGGAAGCTTGACTGACAAAAGTTAATGATATCTGAGGCTTGCAGGCAGAGTGTAAAACAGACCTGAGATGAGTCTTTTAGCCCTTCTCTGTCAGCACCTCATCCCCAGGCTGAGAGATGGGGCTGGAAAACTGAAATATGTCCAAGTGCAGATTGTTAGGCCAATCCATGCTGAGTGCAGGGGGAACTGAAGTGTGTTCCCTCAGGGCTGGAGTATGGGGTTACTGCATGAGCAGGGTGGGATTTGTTATAGCAGTGAGAACAAGGTCCTCTGGCTCAGCACGTCCTGTGGTAGTAGTGGGCATGAATTTCAGTGTTCTCAGCTGTGCTACTCATATGCACTTCCACGTTAGAGAGATCAGGCATTTCTTCCAGGGTGCTTCCACACTCGGATCAGGCTTCAACTTTGTCCTTTCTCATGCAGTTTGATGTGAGCAGTGCTTGTAATTTGCCTTGAAGAATAGTAAAAAAGCATGCTTTATTTATAGCAATTGCTGGGAGTCCATTCCTTAATGCCAGATAGATTGATTTAAGTCTGAATGCAGAATGGAACTGGTATTTTTGGTTAATTTTCAGAGTTTGCTGTTTCCAAGGAGCTGAAAAGTGTCTGTGCTCCACCTGAATGCCCCTGGATCTGTCTTCCATGCAGAATTATTATCACAGATGAAAGAGGGCAATATGAGATTGTCCTACCTGTGAGAATTGGTTCTTCTGTGGCACATCCTCTCTGCTACCCAAGGAATGAAAGAGCAAAACCAATACAGCTTTCCTTATGCTCATCCAAACATCTGCCTGCTTGCCTCATTGTTTATTGTGTTAAGAGTATAAACTTCACAGCAGGGACCAGCATTTCCTCTGTGCAGCATCAGGCCCAGGTGATAACAGTGTCTGAAGTGCCACAGAAATTGAAAATAAGCCTCCAGATCTGAGTCAAAAAAGTGGCAGATGCTCTGGGGATGCACAGAGCATTTTGTTATCTAAAGAGAAGTCTTCTATTTGACTTCAAAAGCAGCATGTTGCTGGGCTGCCTTTGCTTCAGTGCCTGCCCAGCATCCCAGGGGAAGCCCCCTACCCTCATCTCCAGGGAGTTCTCTGGCCTTGCTGCTCTCCCTTGCTCGCTCCGTGGGTGCACCAGCCTCCTGCAGATGCTGTGGCTGCAATGCCAAGGTATTTCTGAGTTTTTGCTGTAAGCTGGATAAAACCACCTGGATTCATTGAGGATGTTTAGTGGTTACTGCAAAGTGCTGAGAGTCTTATTCCAGTAAGGTCCGGTGGAGGAAATGAAACCCAGAGTCTTTAATATTCCATGTTCTTTAGGTATGAATAAATTTTTCCTTGCCCTGAAACCTTCTCCTGCTGTGAAATCCATTCCAATCTCTTTGTCTAAGACAATCAATCTCCTTCATTCCCTCTCTCCTCCCATGCCCCAGCTTTTATTAACCTACTAATGTGCTGACACTTCACCATCAAACTTGTTAGTGAGCTCTGCAGAGTGTCTTTGCAAGTTGTCAGTGTAGCTGCCTGCAAAAGAAGGGGAAGATGGCTCAGAGTTGCTCATCTCCTGGGGAATTTGGTTTTCCTGGCAGATGGCTTTCTGCAAAAGTCTGACAGCCATGTCCATGTCTATCTTCTCCCCTCAAAAGGAAGGGCATGGGATTGGGGAGTCAATGAAGAAAGAACATCACTGTGTTTTAATACATTTATTTTGGCAGTGCTCCCTCCTGTAGCAAATCCCTGTCCCACCATGCAAGTGTAGCCTTTCTGGAGCTGTCCCTTCCACTGTCCTGTCCTGTGGATCACTCTGCTGTTCTTGTTCTACTTTCTTGGCAAGCAGCCTGTGCCTCACACTGAACCCATTCCTGCTCCACTTCCCAGGAGGCTGAACTGTCCAGCATAGGAGTGGTTTAGTTCATATGTGGAATTTCTGCAATAACCTGATTTGGTGGCAGGTGTGGCTCCTGAGGGGCCTGAGGGAAGCCCGTGTGTTTTCCAGGAGCAGGTACAGGTGACTGCACTGTTTGGGATGGACTGAGCTGAAGCTTGTTTGGACCTGACAGTTGATACCTTGAAGCAAAGTCATCCCAGCCACTCCTTACTTGCTGTCGTTGAGAAACACCATTTCCAGCAGCAACTTGGCTGTTCCAAAGTCCATGACCTCCTCTGAACCTCTCCGTGGCCCCAGGATCTCCCCAGTGCTGGTAATTGGAAAATTTGAGCCAAATAACATCAGCTCTCCTGATGTCTTCCAACCTAACAATGCCTGGCTCTTCCTGCCCTACATAGGCCCATCCCCTGGCTAGACAGTCCTGTGGAGAGTCACCAGAGCCAAAGTGGGGATCTGCTGAGCAGCTCCTGGAGGCAGGCAGGGAGCCAAGAGCTGGAGCACAGGCAGGTGAGTGGAGGGGGTGTGGGAAAGCCTGTCCAGAAGGGACTGTGAAGGTTCTCTGAGGTCACTGTTGAATCTGAACAGCCGCAGCATCACACGTTTGGGAACCTGATCTGCAAAACCTGGAGCCTTAAAGGATGTGACAGGGAAAGGAACAAAACACCCCTCTGTCATGCCCCTGGGCTCTGTCACCTTGGGAATCCACATCCTCCTTGCCTTGTTCTTGTGCACAGCTGGGACTGCTGGGAACGCTGTTGGATGTCTGTGGGACCAGCTGAAGTTAGTCAAGGACCAAGTGTGAACCAGCAAACTTTCAGAAGCAAACCAGTTCCTTTACTTTGGAAGCTGCAATGGGAACACCTCCCAGACATTGGGGAGGGTGATGCTGATGCTGATGAAAGCACATTCCTGACATTAATACCAGATGGAATGCAGCTGTTCCTTCATTTGAGAAACTGGAAGCCTTTGGGTTCCCCCCACTTCTCACAGGTGCTGGGAAGCAGCTGCTCCTTCCATGGTGCCAGGCAGGTCCTGCATCCAGCTCTGCGGTGTGTTAAACCAAACATGCTCTGGTGATTAGGGTGGGCAGAGTCTCCTGTCAAATTATTTGTTCTGGCTACAATTGTGTCTGCTTGGAAACTGGTAATTTTCTAGTCTTTCAAGACCACCTCCCAGAGAGCATGGGAATTGTAAGTATTTAGACATGTCATAAGAATGATGTAATTAAAATCCTTAATTTTATTTTTCTTGTTTGAGTGTAATTCCTTTGATTTAAAGGGTGGTAGTAGCTAATTGGATTCTGGGCCAGACTTGCACAGGCAGCCAGCGGGGAGGGGACTGCAAATGAGTCTAGCCAGGAAATTGCACATTTAAATATAGTTCTTGGTAGGGTCAGCAAAACACCCAAGGGACAAATTAAGAGTAAAATTTCTACTGTAATATGTTCATTTAGCTGCAGACATCATCTTCAGGAAAACAAGGAAGCTTGGGAGTGAGAGGAGCAAATTTCAGGGTAGGTGTCACTTCTACAGTGCATTTGTGTGCTGCTGCAGGTCCCTCATAGGCAAGTGCATCCTTCTCCTGGCTCTGGGTGCATTGGCTGATTGCAAGAAGAAACCACTGAAGGGCTTTTTGGGTTTGTGGGTGTTAGTGGCTTCACTGGAGAATGGAAATCCATAGTTCATGTAGTGCTGTGGGGCTGCTACAGCTGTTACCAGCTTTGGCACAGATTACTTGGATCAGTGTTCATCAGGTGGAAGGGAGATAGGACCAGCCACCACCTCATTGCATTGTTTGGGCTAATGGGGAACAGCTTTCCCTGTGAGGCTGCTGACTTCTTCCCACGTGGGTGACTGGGATGGTGGATGCCACTCCCATGAGTGCTCACCAGTTTCTCTGAACTGGCACTCAGGAATGTGACTGGAGTTTGTGGCAGGAGATGGATTCAGTCTTGAAAAAAAAAAGAGTGTTCAGGAGATTGAAGCACTAGGTTTGTGCCTTTGGAAATCTGCAGCTTTGTGTTTTTCCTCTTGGGACCCATGACCCTTTCAGCAGAGGGACAAGATCATTGTCTGTGCTGGGGGCATGTGTGAGGAGAACAGGGAGGAGTAAAGCAGCCGAAGCCCAAGGTGCAGGACATGGCGCACATCTGGAGTAAGCCCTGGCCGAAAGCCAGCACTGCTCCGAAGTTTGACTAATGACATTAATTTTCCAGCTCTGCTTATCTCTTGATTTAGGCATAGCTGGGGCCATGTGCAGCACAGCTCACCTACTCCTTGGTGGCACTTTAGGAACTGTCTGGGTTAGTCCTTGGAAATTTTAATTTCCCCTTGAGGCTAAAGAAATGCTGCTAGTGATGGGAGAGCCAGAAGAGCAGCTTGTTTTGTGTTTCCCAGGACCTCAGACCTGGCCCTTGATGCTCCCTCTTTCACTTTGTGTCCCCAGGGAAAGGCCACGTTCTCAGGGAGGCAGAGCTTGTCGGAAAGGAGGCCTGATCCCACATCCCTTCCCTCTCTGGAGGGCTGCAGAGCTGTTCAGTCTAGCTGAATAAGATTCCATAAAAGCTGGGAATCATCCCACATTGTGTGCAGTGTATCAGCTGAAGGGAGAGCTGCCTGGCCCTTGGTGTGCAGGTGTGACCAATTGCATTGTGCATCACTTGTTTTGTATATTCTAATTAAATGATTATTAATTATTTTCTTTTTCTATCCTATTGAACTGTTTTTATCTCAACTTACAAATTTTACATTTCCCCCCACCCCCATTCTCTCCCCCATTCTTGGAGAGGGATCTGTGAGCAAGCAGCTGTGTGGTGTTTACATGCCTGCCAGGTTAAACTACAATATTTAAGCTCTATTTTTAAAGCCTACTTTGATTCTAAAGCTCTTTGAGCCAAAGCTTGCCTTTCTTACAGCATTAAGCACAGTGGGGCAGTGAGCTCTCTATTAATTGATGCTGTTGCCAGGCTATTGAAAAGTTGTAATAACGTGGCCAGATTTTCAAGTGTGGTCTAGGCTTTCTACCTGGATGTCAAAAAGGGAAAGCTAATTACAGTATGAACCAAGGGGAACAGGCTGGCCGGAAGGAAATGTCATTAAGGTTCTCCTCAGGTGCCAAAGTCAGCCCATGTCAAATCACAGCTGTCTCAACCTCTAAATTTCTTCCTCCTTCAGTTAAATTACTACCAAGTGATTTCTTGCAAGTGTAACCACCTTTTATATCAAGAGAATGAAAACTGTCTGTTTTCTTTAAATGCAAACAATAGAGGCTGGGCTGGGGTTGCAGAAGCAAACAGAAGACGGCAGTTTCTTCCCTGGCCCTGTAGCACTGTGCAGGGTGCCTGTGTTGAACCTCTTGCACAGAGGGAGGAAGATGCTGTGTTTTGAGGTCAGGGTGAGCTGAAGAGTGTCAGATCAAGGCAAAAATTTATCTCAATGTCTTAGATCACAAACCATTGAAGGAGTTGGTGGGATGTTTGCATGTGGGTAAGGAGTAGGCAAATGCAGTCTGACTTGAATGCTGGCTAACAAAGAGTCTAGTACAGAAAATAAGATCCTCAGAGGAGATTTAATAACTGGGGAGAATAATTGTAAGTACTTCAGAATATTAACCAATGGCTGAATGCATCCAATTAGTTTAATGAAGCTGAGTAGTTGGGTTCTTTTTTAATCAAACAGATGGACAAAACATTATGCACAAAAAAATGATATCTGAATACAATGAACACATTTAATTAACAAATAAAAGACAGAGAAAGGGTTTGTTTTTCAACTTGAGAAGTGAGAGCTTCTTCTGCATCAAACGTTCAAAGAAGAGCCTTAAATGTCATGGTGTCTTGAAAGTCTCAGATTATTGCAAATTATGTGCAATGACTTGGGTGTTTGAGATGGGGCTGACTGCACCTGCAGGCAGGTGAGCAGATGCTGGAGGCAGTGAATGCCTCACCAACCCCACAGTGCTGCAGAGCCACGGAGCAGTCCCTGGCTGCTGGTGTGGGCTGGTTTCCCCAAGGGCAGGCTCAGAAGCAGGAGCACTGCTTAACCCTCTGCTCCAAAACCTTTTCCCTGTGTGTGGGCAAGTGATCACCTCTGTTCTGCAGAAGGACAAAGCCGGACTCCTGGGTTAAGCAGTGTGTAAGGTCAGTGCCAAATGCATGGTGCTGGTCATGGTGTCCTCAGTCTTCCAGAGACCTGTGGAGCATTTCCCTGATGGCCTGAGCTTGTGCCACAGTGTCTGGAGTTGCTGCAGCCACCCCCCTGTGATGCTGCTGGCCCCAGTCAGGGAGATCAGTTCCCACCACTGGTTTCCCTGGCCTTGCTGCAGCGCAGGCTCCTGACCCTGCTGGTGCCCAGTACAGACACACTCCTCTGTTGTCTGTCTGACCAGTTTTGCTGGGCCACAGAAACCTGGTGCAAAACAATGTCTTCCCTCTCCAGACAGGAGACTCCTCTCCATACAAACCTTGAGTGCTTATGTAGGTGTGTAATATAGAGCTGTAATATCAGAGTCTTGCCAAGGCTGGGAGTGTTTGCTCCAGTCTAATAAGCTGAACAAACCATTTTGATATTAAGCCTATAATAATAACACCTTGTAGCTAAAGAGTGTGTTTTTCCCCATTGGTGGATTACTCAACCCTTTTCTTTTGAGGCAGTGTTTAACAAAAGCAGAGACTTTTCCAGACTATGTTTAATTAATCACAGCTCAGAGATCTCTTCATTTCAGTGCTGTGACGATGTTGCTCTGCAGTCTCATCTCCAGGGCAGTTGGAAATGGAACTTGTGCTCTGCCAGTGCACGGGCTGGGCAGGTCACTGTCCCCTGCCCAGATGTGCCTGTCCAGATGTGTCCAGTGGTGTGGAAATCCCAGAGAGCCACCCATTTGTAGAGACCCACAGGCTCCAGCTGCTTTTGAAGCTGAGTGGGGGCTTGGTCTGAGCCATGTGTCCCATGCAAGTGGCAGCTCAGCCAGCGTGCTTTACACTACAGCTAAGATTTGGGGTCTTCATTTCTACCTGCTTCCTTTTTTGATTGCTGATGTAGCTATGGGAGCATTTTGAGTGCAATGGCCTGGTTATCAACAAATTACATACAAAGCAAAGACTTTAATTTGAAGGCTCCTCACTTCTGCCTTAGGAGGTATCTGTGAGCAGATGGTGATATGCTCTGGTTTTGCTTATTCTTGCAGATTATTTGCCAGATAATTTTTCTGACTAATCCTCTGGCCCATAGACTGTTTATAAACCTGGAGTCAGGTTTCGGGTAAAAACACTTGTGTTTGCAAATTTTAAAATCTGTTCCTGTGCTGGCTTGCTGATGTCACTGTGAGCCAGAGACTGTTCTCTGGGTGGCAAATGCCCTCTCTACCATGGGAGAGGAGCAGCTCTTAAAGCAGAACCTCCCTCCCAGTGACAGGATGGGAAGAAAAATACTCATGCTTGGTTTGGGGCTTAGTTTATTTTAAAGCATGATATGGCTGAAGTCCTAGCCCTAGCATCACTGACCTCCCCTGAGGTCACATTGCTGTTTCAGGTGGCATGGTAAGGAGGCCCACGGAGTTTGTCTTGTGCACGTGATGCTGCATAACCTGTGCAGAGCAGAAGTTTGGGGATTTGCCTGTGTATGGCTGGGCAGGACACTGGTAGCAGTACTGGTGGGGGCATTGCAGCCACTAGCACAGCTCTCCCAGTGCAGAAAGGCTGCTGTGATGATGATATTGTTGTTATTGTTGTTATTATTGTGGCGGTGGTTGTTGTTGTTGTTCCCTCTCTTGCCACCTCTACCTTTTAAAAAAAAAATCAGTCCTTTGGATGTCTCTGGAGAGCTGGCAATAGTAACTGCCTGACTGATTTATTCTGGTGTTTTAACATTTACTGGATTTACATAACAGCCAAACAATCTGTTTCAGGAGTTTAATATAAACCCAGCTCTAGTGAGTCACATCCATGTTAGCAGTAATGCAAAGAGAGGCAGCTGGGGGAGTGAGGGGGTGACTTTTTTTGGGTTTCTGCAGGGGAATATCTGGCTGCCTGAAATATCTCTGACACCTCATAGCTGAGTGATGCTGTCAATTCTCCTCTGCCATCAGGGATTTGTTCTTAAACTTTGAAAGAGCAGTGTATGTGTCACATCAGTGCTTCCATTGCTACTCCCAGCTGAGTCTGGGGGCTTTTCCAGAGCTCCCCAGGCAGTGCTGGGTGTCCCTGGTGCTCCACAGCCCCACTGTGTGTACAATACCTTTACATGTTATGTGCATGCTTGAAGGAGGAGCTGTAGCTATGGGAGCAGCAAGATGAAACCTGTAGAGATTTGCTGTTTGCTTTTTGAATTCAAAACCACAAAGCTTTTGTTTGTGCCAGACTTTGTGGGCCTGGTCCCCAGGCCGTGCAGATCAGCACAGCAGCAAGCGGGGTGCTGATGTGTGCCACCATTTGCATCTGGCATTTGGTGACCCATGTGCAGGTTTTGGGGACAGAGTTTGAGAGATGTTGGAGCTGTTGGGGACTCCCTGCTCAGGCAGAGCCAGGTGAGCAGGGCTTGTTCCTTGGGGACAGCAGGAGTGAGAGCCATCAGGACAATTAACAGCAGGGGTTTCCCAAAACACAGTGTGTAACCTGTGGCCTCAGGTCCTGTCCAGGCAGCGTAACTTTGAGATTCCCTCAGTTGTCTCCTACAGTTGTATGAATGCAGCAAATCTCTGGAGCAGCTCTGCCATGGGCCGCCTGTCACCTCCTGCTCTGGAGGCTCTGTCACCTCTGTACTGGTGGGGTTCCAATGTGGTCAAGGAAAATGAGTCTCCAGCTTGAGTTGTCACTTTTGAAAATCCCAAGCAAGATCCAGCAGGGTTGGAACAGCCTGGTTTGTGTTGCTGCCTGTATTTGAGGTTGGCTGTTCAGCTAAGCAAACTCTTCTCTTGCTGCAGCTTATTTGAATTCTTGTCTTCAGAATGGAAAATAAATGCTGGCTGATGAGATCTATTACAGCACTAATTTTAGAGCATGCCAAACAGTAGGAAATTGTTTTCAATCTTCACTCTCATTTCTCCTTTATTTCACCCCTCCATTTGTGAAAATTGCCTTTGTCATTCTTCTAAGTGCCCAGTGATGTCCCGCTCACTGATATCTTCAGGCATTCTCCTTCCAGCCCTGTTTTCTGATATTTCTTTGTTCAGCCACTTGACTTTGCTGTTAGAAGAGCTCTCTCCAGGGCGCAGGCAGCAGTGTTGGCACGATGCAGGCACTGAGAGCTCAGCCAGCTGGTATGAGATGCCAGCAGAGTCCCCTGTGAGCCTGGGGGAGCAGGAAAGGCAGCACCACAGTGGAATTTCTTATCCTTGAGCACCCAGGGCTTTGTAAATCTTTCCAGCCCCACCCCAGCCTGCTTTCTCGATGAGCAAGAGGGAAAATATGAATTTCCCTCTGGTCTGCTGAAGAGTTTAGGAAGCAGTCGCAAAGCTTCAGTGTTTCTCCTTGGCACTAATGAAAACCTGAGCCGTTGCTCAAGAGGTTGGAGCAGGCAGCAAGTTAGGAATCAAGATGCTTGATCAATGCTGGAGGGAACAGTGGTGCACAGTCTAGATTTTTAGGACATGATTCCTCCTCATAGCTGGAAGGTCTCACTGGTTTGAGAAGATGCCTAACTGGTGGTCTGCTCTGAAACCTTCAGGGTGGCTGCAGACACCAATCCCTCCCTTAGCCCTGCTCCTGGCTCGCAGTGCTTAGCAGAGCCTGAGTGAGCTCCAGATTAAAGCTGGTGGCACAAGTCCAGTGGTTTCACCCCGTGGACTTTTCAGAGGCTCTCTGGAATACGTTTCATAGGTTTGGCAACCACGTGTCCCTGACAGCTGCTGTGACCATCAGCACAGAGACTTTGTGCGTGCCCTGGAGGGCTTTGAAAATCTCTCTCCTGCCCCTGGCTCCCTCACCCTCTTCCCATCCCTTGGCTGGTAGCCGACAGTGGCCTTATCCCTCAAAAAGAGCTGTCTCTTGCCCTGGTTTCTTGTGCTGGAGAGGGGTAAAAACCTCCCTATTCCTACCAATTACCATTCCATGCCTTTCCCGGGTGCGCTCCAAGCCCTGCGGCTGCTCGAGGTGTCAGTCCCCAGGAATTCAGGCGGTGAATGTCTTCATCGTCTGCCTTTGTGAACGTGGCTGAGATAAACCCTTTACTGAACTAAATGTGGTAACAGCTAATCCCTTGGAGACAGTCACCTGGGCCCTGCGCTGTGAAAAGAGGCTTTGCTGCTCTGATTAACAGCACTGGCAAGAACATTAACTCGTGGTTCTTTTTGGAAATGAAAAGCACCTCTCCAGGAGAGCTGAAGGGATTAGGTGGAATATTAAGGTAGGTTTTGTTTTGTTTTTTTTTTTTTTTTGTTTTGTTTTTTTTTTTTTTTTTTTTTTTTTTTTTCCTTCTTTTATAATTTTTTGTTTTTTTTTGTTTTTTTTTGTTTTTTTTTTTTTTTTTTGCACCTTCCTGATAAATTTGTAGCTTGAAAGTCTAGTCAGCCCTGGTGGGATGGGTCATTATGGCTGAGTGTCCCTGGGCTGTAGTGGAGAGGAGACTGAGGCCAGTATGGGACCCAGGAGCTTCCCTGGGAGGATGGCAGTGATGAGCAGCTCGTGGTCCTGACTGCCCATGCTGGGGTGTCTTCAGGGCCCTGGGGCTCAGTATCATAAATTAAACCCTGTCAAAATGGCCAGCCCTCCACAAAAGGCTGAAGCTCATTTAAACCTAGCTAAGAGCCAAATGACACTGACCTTTTCCAGTCACTGAAAGCAGATGCTGAAGGCTGTGGAGAACATTCCAGCTGTTTTGACAGCTCCTGTTTCCTTTTTTGGGGGAGATCTGCACTGATTTCTTTATTATTATTTTTTAAACACTTTGTTTCAAAAGCCTGAACTAGAAATTCCATCTACATTAGAAGCAGAGCTCCTGTACTTCAGGGAAGGTTGATTGGGCTATGTTTTTGAGGTCAGGATTTTATCTTGGTGCTGGTTTCTGTGAGGCTGCATGGGCCAGCTCTGCAGGAGTGCAGCCTGAGCAATGAGCATCACATGTGACACTTGCTGAAGAGAGCTGTAGACCAGCAGCCCAACTGGATTAAAACAGAAGTGTAAACTTTGTCCATAAAATAAGGTAAGACTGAGAAAAGTTTAAACACTTTTATGAAATGTTCTTTGTTCAGAGCAAATTTGAATGTTCAAGCTACTTCCAAAATTCTGTTACCTTTCAACCTGTCTTTCTCCTGCAGAATTTTCTATTTTAAGTAAATAGCACAGAGTTACCTCAGAAAGGAAAAGACACAAGTGTCACTGTTCAAAGTGTGCTTTATTGGTTAGATATTTATGGGAGACATTCAGGAAATGAGTAAACACTTGAAAGTAGATGTATTATTTATTATTGTAGCTGATTTATTACCACTTGAAACATTTTTGTTGGTGTTATGGCTCTCTATAGTCTTCACCCAGCAGTGCTTCAGCAGAATCTAATGTGGCATTTGTCCCAGTTAAACGTTGCAGGAGATGCAAGTGCTGCAGTTGTTTGCTGGACGATGGGAGTTTGAGCAGTGGAAGGTGACAGTGTGGCACCCATCCCACCAGGGCTGACCAGACTTTCAAGCTACAAATTTATCAGGAAGGTGCAAAAAAAAGGGTGCAAGCAGCAGGGGACGTGAGTGAGATCTGCAAGTGGACAGGACCTGGGCGATGCTTTAGTGATGGCTCAGTCCTCCCAGCCCCAGCAAGAGAATTTGCTGGCCCCAGTTTGTGGAGAAGCAGCAAGGTGGGGTTAACGTGTCTGGTGCTGTCTGATGAAGTGATGACAGTCAGGAGTTTAAACTTGGCTCCCAAGCACTGGGCTGCCAGCAGGAACTTCTGCAATGCTTCTTCACTGCTTCTGCAGCAGTGGTTCCTCCTCCAGACGGGAAGAGAGAAGTGCATGAGAAACCAAAGTGGCTCTTACCTGTCCCAGCCATGCAACTCATTCTGAATCCATGGGCTCTTAGGGCACGCTGCAGGAACCTGCTGGCTCCACATGCTCCCCGGACCCATTATTAGATGTTGCTGTATGTGAGACCATGCAGAAACATCTCTATTCCTGCCCAGGTTCCTCAGCTGTGCCTGGAAAACCCCTTGAATTCGTGTGAAGCTCAGCTGTGAGCAAAGCTCAGATCCTATCCAGCAGTGCTTCCTGAAGCAATATGTGTCCTCAAGCATTTACTTAGCTGTAACAAGACTTAAACATATGAAGCACGTGTTGAGGTACTTATTTAGTTCTAATCTGCACATATTGAAGGACAATATGATAAAATCACAGTGGAAGGGGTGGAAGGACTCCCTCTGCCTTCAGCAAAGTAGGTGTGATGCTCAGTTGCAATGGGAGGAATCCCCTGTCCCTTGCTGTCTCTAGTGTAATCAGAGGCCCTTTCCTCTGGCAGTGGCCATCCCTGCAGGAATATGCTCATTTAACCCTTCTACAAAAAAAGTTTGCAGAATGCTGCAATCAGAAAAGTTCCTTCATTAAATGACTCCTCTGCGGGAGAAGAGTGAGTGGGCCTGGAGAGGAATGGAAGAGTCATGAGAGAGATGTATGAAAATGCTTTTTATGGAATGAATAATTTTTGGCGTGGAGGCGGCAGCATCGTATTTAATTCTAATTTGGGGATTTTTGGGGAGCGCATGATTGACAGCCAGCGAGGGGTGCAGGATGCTGTTTCTCAGCAGGATGTCATTCCCCTGCTCCATTTACCTGTCAGCTCTCCCGTGGAGACTTCTCACTCTGGATACCATTAACCCATTTCCCACAGCACGTCCCTGCAGTCTCTCCTGGGAGTCAGCAGCACACGAAGGGCCCATCCAGTCCCTGCAGCTGTGGGGAACCATGCTGGAGTTGTGCTGGGGCTTGTTTCTCTTGGATCTACCTTTGCTGCACTGGTGAGCAGGAGCCTTCCTGCCCTAAGACCTGAGCTGGATGATGCTCCATCCCTTCCAGGCTCACTCCTGCCAACACAGTGTGGTTTTCCTTACTTTGCACACAGTCATCCCTGGCTCCCCTCTGTCCCTGACATGGCTTCATCTCCCTGGGGAGGGACTGGCTCTTGCTGTACCTGGGTTGGGCCCTGCACAGCATCGTGCCCAGACTCTGCTGCGTCAGGAGAAGTGATGCTGGCACTGGTGCTGTTTTCTCCCATACTGGTAGTCCTACCCTTATAAAAAGGGCCATTAAGAGTTTTGTTTTGCTGCAGTATAAACTTCAGCCAACTCCTTCCTCTAGTCCCTGTCCCCTTAATTAAGAGTGTGTATGTTAAATGCTGTGAGCCTGAGCAGAGTCTTGTAGCAAACTGAACGGGAGCATGGGACGTAGGCAGGTCTTTTGTTACTGCTGTACAGGGCTTATGCTAATAACAGCTGCAGAGATTGAACCCAATCCCTCATGAGCTTTCCAAAAGTCTGATTAATCTGTTTAACAATGGATCTGGGTTTTTGTTTTGATCTTTTTCATAGGAGTTAAATTTTTGTCCCTTTCAGAGTAGCTGTGGGTCATGTCAGCACAGCAGTATTGTTTTCCTAATTGGCTTCAGGTTTATCTCTATCTATTATGTTTAAGGGCTTACAAGATGCACCCATCACCATGGCATCAAAATGTTTGCTATGCCAAAAATACTTGATAAAACATACATATATATGTGTGCACACACTTTTTTTGGTCTGTTGGAAAGTGCAAAGACATTCTGCTGGAAGATCATGATTTTGCATGATTGTGTTCTCCTAGCAGTCAACTTTGCAAATCGTGCTTTTCTGCTCATGCTGGCTCTGGTCCACATGACATTGGAGAGAGATGTCTTTTCAATGAGCTTTGGGCCAGCCCCTGTGAAAGCAGAATTTTGCATCTATGTTGCTGATGGTGTATACTGGGCGATGGCACTGATGCTGTACAGTGTAGGACACAGACCTTGCCTCAAACTTACTGTCTAAAAGTCAAGATACAGCAAAGGGAGGAGAGAAGGATAGGGAAGCAGGGGGAAAAGCACAAATTTTTAGCCAACTAGTGTCTCCCCTGGGCAGGCCACAAATGCTCTGGTCTGCTCTGGCTTTCTGAAAAATACAGCAGCAGTATGGGGAAGCAGAATATTTAAAGTGAAGATGCAGATGTTGAAGGTAACAGGATTTAAAAGAGTGTGTGGCACAAAATACAAGAAACGTTCCACTATTTATAGCAGAAGCTTCTTCCTCTCTTGATTTTACCTCTTCGTGAATGCACTCAGTGATTGCTTTTCATGTGTGAATACTTGTAAAAATGGAGCTCCCTAAACAGACGTGAAATGTTTATATGAGTTAATGACTTCAGAGAGCTCTGGTTGTTTAAAACAGAGTGGCAATGAAGTTGCCTTGGCTGCAGTCAGTGCTCCTCCATGGAGCAGATCCAGTGCCTGCAGTGGGACAGGATGGAGGTGGCTGCACACAGATCCATCCTTGGAGAGCTCTCTTGTTTGTGACTTCACTAATGTGCTTATGGTGGGGTGGGAAGGAGCCTTCCCAGGGGCTGAGAAATCCATGTGAAGTGTGTAACCTCTCTGGGATTTATGCAGAGTGAAACTCTTAGCCTGAAACCAGGGGCTTTTAATTGATAGTTTTTGTAGAGTGTTTTATTCTGGGTGTTTTCCTGCTGCTTCTTTGCTCCCCAGAGTCCCCTCTGAATTGAGTGGCCAGGAAAAAGCTGTGGCGTGGTGTTGCTGGTTACTCTGGGGGCAGTCCTGCCTTTTCCATGGGCTGGATGCAAACAGCTGAGGAAGGGTTTGCAGAGGTGAGACCATCCTTATGCCTCTGTAGAGAACTCCCAGAGAAAGGGATTAAGGAAAACAGTAAGCTCCTACCTGCCTCTCTCTTTCCCCAAGGAACAGCTGTTTGTCTGCTCAGAGGATCTATCTGTTATTGAATTCCCTTTTCACCAGTGCCAGAGGTGTAAGTTCAAAGTGCCATGGCACCATGCTGGTGTGTAATGCTCCAGCAGCCAGTGAGTGATGACCAGGGGAGCTGGAGGAAGCCAGTGAAGCTTTGCTGCCCCTTCAAGTGCTTGGGAGAGTGGCTGGACAGAGGCAGACACACAGAGTGCTTATCCCAGCAGGGAGAAGACAGGTCTCGTGACGTTATAAGCATAGCAGAAGAGCTGGCAATTTTACTTTGAAGGGTGCCTTTAGTGTGAAAGAGAGGGGATTTGTTTGCCTCAGTGTGAAGCAGATTTGTGTTGGAGCTGCTGTGCACTCTCCTTGAAGGCTGTCGGGTTTTCCTCTCTGTTGGAGACTTTGTTGGTGCGTCCAATCCCATCGCTATGGAGAGCAACGGATGATGATGTGCGGGTGGGATCACAGCTCTTCCCGTTATCCTGTGTGCACAAATGTCTGGGAAGGTGTGTGTGAGCGCATGTGCCATCCTGGGAGCAGCTGGGCTGGGGTCACAGCTGAGCTGTCAGTCCAAAGACCTCCATCAAACCTCCCGGGGGTGACTGTCAACCCACCTGCAGCTTCAGAGGTGTTTGCTGTAGTGGTGCTGAAAACTGACTTATCCTGTGTTAATCTTGTACCTGCACCTGCAGACAGCTCTAAGGAGCCTTTGTGGAGGTTTGCAGCCCTTTCGTCCTTCATCAGTGCTGGCGGGTGCTGCTTTGTGGTAACGTAAAGGTTTGTCTGGGCTGTTGCTTCGTGTATAAGTCTCTTCATCTTCAGGCCAGCCTGTTGTGTGGGCTTTCTTCCCTTCTGCTTCCAGAGGTGGGTTGTTTTCCCTTTTAGTAGATTATTTTGTGGTGAACTTGAAGTTCTTGGAGGGAAGGGGGATGTAGAAAGGTGGTCAGGAGCCATGGGCAGACATGGTCTAATGTTTCAGGCAAGGAAGATCACTGCCACACCAGCACAGCAGCTGTGGAGCCAAGGCTGACTGTGTTTGTGGGATTAAGTCCCTTTATTTGACCTCAGTTTGTGAGAGGTTGAGTTGTGGTCACTGGGTTTAGTGCAGAGGGATGCAAAGTTTTCCTCAGTGCCAAAGGGAATAATGAAGGCAGAGCAGCCTCAGCTTCACGGAGGAAGCAGGTGGGTGGTGGCAACTGTTAGTATATAGTCCAGCACAGGCAAATTGCAAATTCACTCCCTGCTGAGAAATCTCTGTTCTTTTACCCTTGTTTATGTAAGGGCAGATGCTCACAGGGCTGGCCATTCAGGTGAAAACCCTGGCTGCATTCTCCTGCAAGTCTGTTGAAACATTCAGAAAACCTAAAGCTGTGGAAATGCAGTATCAAGACACTGGTCTTAGTGTAATGCCAGTGGAGTGCTGCGGAACTTAAATTACTCCTTTGAAGTTATTCCACTTACAAGTGTACTTTTTGTGCTGTGCTGATGGAACACAGAGAAATCAGCAGTTCTGCAGAAAGGCTGTGCAGTGGGCTGTAAAACAGACTGAACAGACTCATCATTTCAGAGGGTGCCCAGGATGTTTGCTGGGTCCATCACTGCTGAGATGTGAGGGGCCTTCTGAAGACAGACCAGACCTGCTGACTGATGTCCTTGCCAGGATTTTAGGAAGAGGACAGGGGAACATCGGCCATAGATCTCCTGTTGGATCTTAAGCTAGCATTTCAAAGGCATCAAGGTGTCTGTTAAGAAGGATTCATGGGGATTACACGTTCTCCCCAGCATTGTTTCCATGCCCATGAACATATACCACGGGATGTTTGTGAAGATGAGCAAATTTGCTTTGCAAGGTGCTCATATTCCTCCAGAATGGAGAGATATTCTAGCCCCAGAAGTGGTTTAACTTAATGCTCTTGCGCCTTCGTATGAGAGCTTTTGTGAGAGTAACAGGAGGACGTTAAAAGTGTTTGGCTGCGGTCCTGGCACTGCGTGCACGGAGCTCTGCTGGCATCCTGCTGCCAGGAGCAGGGCTTGTGTTTGCCTTTGCAGGGGTGCTGAGCTGCACGAGTGGCTGGTGTCAGTACAGCTTATCTCAAGTGTTGGCTGAGGCTGGAGGCATCTCCAAAGTTGATTTTCAGAGCACTGTAAATGCAGACTTGCCGTGTGGTTTTGCTCTGCTGTTTCAGCACAGGGTTTCCTGGCGATGCTCTATCTCAGCGTGACAAGATCAGTTGCAATTACCCTGGTGTTGGAAACAAGAGCCTCTTCCTGGCCTTGGAGTGCTGCTGCATGAATGTATAAAATGGATAAATGATTTAGGTAATGAAATGACTTGGATATGGTCATGGATTGAATAAGATTTCCAGAGCCAATGTGCTTACTCATCAGATGACTCATGTCTTAGTCACTTTTAGAATAAGTGATTCTCTTTTGGGTGCTTCCATAATGGGATGGGTGGAGATGAACTGAAAATTTCCACCCCTGCCTTTGATAATTTTTTTAATAGCATCTAGAACACGATGGAATGGTTTATCAGGCAGAAGAGGAAACTGCTCTATCTTGCCAGTGCAGTGCATCCCAGGAGCTTTGCCTGAATTCCACAACAATGTGAGACTTTAATTTTGCTGTTTGCTTCCTGGTCAGGCAGAGTGATCTCAGATTTTAGATCAGACTTCTCAAGCTTTGTTCTCAGCCTACTCTAGTGAGTCCCTGTTGTGGGTAGGTGCAAGTCAGAGCCTAATCTCAAACTCATGTGCCACCAGCAGTGCATAAATAAACATCCTCAAATGGCAGCTGTCCCCTGAAACACTCAACATTGCTATGCAAATAAAGGCCTGTTGTCAACTTTTATTTATATTTTTAATATTATAATTTTTCCATTACCAAAATGTTGATGAAGTTGACTTCTGATTGTTCAGAAGCATGCACATGTGTAAGCAAGTGCATAGCATATCTGAGAGCCTGGGGTAATTCTGTTGTAAATCCACTGTAAGCTTTATATAGCAAGTAAACCTATTGGGTTTTTCTTCTTTCTATTCTTTCATTTCTCTGATCTCACAGTCATCCTGCAACAAACATAATGTCAGCAATTCCTCATCTAATTCCTGATTAATGTAGGTTCCTGATGGATCAGCTGAGCTCAGTGGCACAGTGTGATCTCTGCATCTTACTTGACCTATGAGGCTGGGCTGCAGCTGAAGTGGGAGAGTCGTGCAGGGAGTGACGTGAGGCTTTGGTGGGGGCTTAGGCATAGACTTTGCTAAGCTGGATGTGGCTAAACTCTTATCCCTGCGTCAAATGTTGAAAATGGGGATGCACTGGCTGTCAGAAACAGGTCCGAAAGCATGAGCCCAGTGCAGATGTTTTAGTTTGTGTCAGGAATGATGATGCGGTGTTGTTAGAAAAAATTATGCTGGTTTTAGATCTACTCTTACCTTTACTCTTCCAGTGTAGGAAGCTTACGAAGACACATGAAATAGCCAGAGGCTGGGAATCAGAAATCTGGGATTCTCTCACTGACCTTTGAGGTGGTGTCTGGGTGACCCTGTGCAAGAGTGTCTCTTCCTAATTCCATTGTGTAAATGTGGTTTTGGCCCTTGGTGAGCAGGCACTGTCTGTAAAACACAGGTAGGTCATGGCAGGTGACGGCACTATGTAAATGTATTAGGCAAGATTTTCAAAAACAGCTGAAGAATTGGGTTTTATTGTTAAACAGAACTGGTGAAAGGAAAGCTAAAAATAGTTTTCCTATGGGTATCTTTTGTCAGGTAATAGAGAATAACTCACAAGGCTTGTAGGTTTTCAGGTTTCTGTAGTTGTCAGTGCTAGATCTCCTGGGTCACAGGTGTGGAGTATTTTAACAACAATTCCTCTCAGAGAATTCAAGTCAAGAGAAATATATCACTTCCCCAAGAAGTTTTTTAGTTTGCTTTGTTTCTTAATTGCAGAAGAAGGGTGTTTTTGTGTTCTGTTTTAAAATGTTTTTAAAGTTTAAAACTAATTTACCAATTGTTGCTAGCCTCAAAGGCAAAATAATGGTACCAATACATTATATTATAATAATAATAGTAAAAGCAAGTGTTAGTGATCTGCTGCACAACAAGCATTTCCAGATGAGGTTAGTTCAAAAGCTGCCTCCAAATGCGTCACCTCTCCTCACTGGCCTCATAAGAGCTTTGCATGCTGCAGTGTACCCTGGTGAAAGGAAGAAAGATGGATGGAGGTAGACTCCACCTAAGAGGATGGATGCAATGAGAATTATTTCTGATACTTCCTTGACAAGAGCCCTGCTAGCCTAAGAAAATGCAAATGTGGAAGAAAAAATTATCCTCCTCCTCCTCTCTGCCTGGGAAAGGAGCCCTGGGATGGCTCCAGAGTAACTGGGTAGCTCTCATTTAGACACATGTGAAACACATTACCCAGACACTCCTGTGAGCATTTCCACATTTTTGAAGCTGAGATTTTCTGTGTTGTTCACACTTTGGCACATGTGTGATCATGCCTTCTGATGTTCTGAGACCACATTAAAGTTCAAGAATGTGTTTAAGTGTTTCGCTGGAGTGGAGCCAACATCTCCATGGCAGAGAGGAGCAGTGTGTTGGGAAACTCAGTGGCTGCATACAGAATAATTGTTCTGGGATGCGACCTGGAAGGTGCTGAGCACCCTGGCTGGCAGCCAGCAAGGCTTTTAAACACATGCTTTGCTTAGTTTTTTCACGTTGTTACCAGTCTTGTTCTTTGATTTCTTTTCCCATAGCAACTGGAGAAGGATATCTGAGTAGCCAGAGCAGTGCAATTCATTTGCCAGCGACACCCCAACCTGTACCACAGGGATGTCTTCCAGGATGTGGGATACAGCTGTTGGGATCAGGTATTGCTACCAGAGCCCAAGTCAATTGGCTTCAGAGTTTTCCTTCTTTGCTCTCTTCCTGGGCACAGGACAGGCCAGGCTGTGAGAGCGATGCTCAAACTACATTTGTAAACCACATCCCATCTTTCCACATGACTTTGCTTGGTATTAAACTGCACAGATCAAATTTCCTTACCTCCTTTTCCTCTTAGGCTGTGTTCACCCTTCTGCAAATTCTGCCAAACTCGGGTTTTATTTGGAAGTGGTATTGTCTGCAGTGGAGCTCAGGGCAGGAAAGAGAGGAACACAAAAATCCTGTGGAGGTTGATGGCTTCCTACGACTCTTGGGTTTTCAAGGCATTGTTTTTAGCTTTGCCTGCTGTAACTAGGAAGAAGGTGCTGCAGGTGCCCAGGTTGGAGGCTGGAAGGAGCCTTGATTCTGCAGAGAGATGGCCCCGTGTGTGCTGCCATTGATCCTGGCTGTGTCTCTTCTGTCCCTGTGCCTTCAGCTGGGACAGCTCCTCCCATAGCTCCCTGTGCCTCACTGGGGCATGCAAAGCAGCACTAAACCCTGGGTTGTCAAAAGCCGTCAGGACACTTAATTGCCAGCAGGTTTACTCCCCCTTCTGCTCCTGCACCTGCTGACTTGGTGAGCAGAAACCTGCCTTGTCCCACTGCTCCTGTGGATTTGCAGAAATGACCTGGCTTGGCATCATTTTAGACACTTGAGAAAGAGCCTGGCTGGTCAAGTACAATGCACAGTACCTGTCCTGAACCACAAGAACAGGGGCACTGCTTCAGTGTCCCAGGGCAGCCTGGACCTCAACCCAGGCAGCCTGGGTCCAACCCATTCACTGGGGTGAAATTAAGGTGACCCAGGGTGGCATTTTCATACTTGTTTTTTAACTAAAGCAGCACCTGGGAACTATTGTTGGCCTTTGGTGCTGTAAAGCCTTTTTCACTCTGACAAATGCTTCGTTGTCATCAGCCTGAATTTCAGGGATAGCATTGCAGTGACTCAAAAGAACAGCTTTCTCCCCAGCAGCCTTTGCCTGGATTATCTCCAGTCATTGACCTCGGGGCTTTGAAAGTGCATTTTGGCTTAAAGAGCTAAAGCTTAAGGTTTCAAAGCAAGTGGGAAGGCTGCTACCCTTTACATTTCCAAGTGTGGGTTGTGTGTGCACAGCAAGGGTAATTGTTGGGGTGTACCTGGTTCTGACTCCTGTGGGATCTGTTGCTCATCGCCCAGAGCCTGTTCCCTCTGTACGGAGCCTTTCTGCTGCCACTGCCTTTGATATTGTGCAGGTTATCTGAGGACATGTTTTCAAGTCCTGGGGTTTCTAAAGATGTGAGGATTATCAGAAGATGGAAGTTATCCATGTGGAAATAGAACAGATACGTTGAGCTCTGAATGTGAAGTCCATTTGTCTTGTCGTACAGAGTTCACTGCTTTCTGCCCTACCCTGTGCAGTTTTGTGCTTTGCCCTTTGCCTGGGGCTATACAGATTGGCAGAACCAATGAAGACCTCCAGCCCATGGATATTTAAAGATGGGTGCTGGGATCATTTCCCTGGTTAAAACTCTTTGCAGAGATCACCTTGTATAGAAACCTCTACCCATACTTGAAGTGCTGGGAAGAAGACAGCCTGCAGTGTTCTGTGCTTACATTGTTATTGTAGATTTGCAATCCTGGAACAGGTGGAAATTAATGTTTTTAAAATGCTGAAAAGACTCTTCACTGCAGCTGGCTTACAGAAATAAGCAACTTGATATATCCCCTGAAATACCTCCAGATCTCTCAAAGGCAGCTGAAAGCTTTCTCCTTATCTGGGAGGGAGATAAACCTCTAAGACCTGACATGTATAAATGCGAGCTTGTTCTGCCTCGTGGCTTGTTGTGTTTGTTGTGGATGCTCTTTAAACAATTGTTTAATCAGTGCAGATCTGTGCTGTGAGATCTGAGCCTGGCAAAGGTATTTGATGCTGGATTCTTTTGCTGTGTTGATGATCTGTATGTGTCCTTTCCCAGATCCCACTGTGCTGCTCCTAAACTGAACAACCAGCATTGTTCTGCAGTGATTTGCTTTCTTTCATTAAATTCTGATATATAATAAGCAGAAACAGGACTTCTGTGAGCACCTGGAAAGTAGACCTAGCCATGGCAATCAATATAGAAGGTGCTAGTGGGTGCAGGGGAGGAGGCAGGCAGGGCTGAGAAATGTGCTGGTGAAATGAATAAAATGGGGAAGAGGAAAGAGATGTCCTGGAAGCATCTGGGTGCCGATGTGCAGCTTGGGCTGAGACTGCTGCTGAAGCAGCAACCTGTCTGCACAATTCCAGGTGGCTTCTTCCCTCCTCCTTAATTTATTTAATTGCTAGTGTATCTCACAGGCTCTGCTGTGGAAGCAGGATGCAGTGCCACAGGATTAGCTGTTGCGTGCACTTGGTTTCTGTTCCTCAGGGTGACAGATTGGTGTGTGTGTGTGAGAGCTGCCTTGCCTGGCTGGCAGGCTCCCTGCTGCTCCAGAGCCTTCATTGCAGGCTGGGCTTACCAGGCTTAAAAACTAGACCTTACGCTAAAACCAGAGAGCAGGTGCCTTGTGCTGTGGCTATTCACAAAAATCTGTGCATGAGCTCATTGCTGCGAGTTCTGTTTTCAGTTCTGTTTCTCGTACATTCCCTTTTCTTTCTCTCCGTGCCACAGAGGTGCTTCCCGTGGGCTGCGTGCTGGTGCCCTGGTCCTGCTGTGCAGTGGTCACCCAAAGGCACTGGGTGACTGCACTGCCTTAGAGCCAGGATTGCCATGAGTGCCCAGTTCTGCTGCTGTGGGTTCGGGGGCATTTGGCCACTGTGGTGTGTTAGACTTTGCCCTTGCAGACTGAGAATCTGTTCAGGTCCTCTCGATTTATTTTTTTTCTTCAATTTGTTTATTACAAACAAGCAGTGATACACGTCTGTATCATTTTCTGTGGAATTTTGAGGTTCATTACAGATTGCAGTAGAAGATGGCTCACCTGAGACCAATCCCTTCCACTTAGAACAACTGAAAACCTTTTTCTTTAACCTGCCATTTACCTTGCCATGGCACAGACATTTGGGAAGCCATTACTGCAATGAAGGCCCTAAATGTTAAAGCCTCCCTGGTTCTGAGGCAGTTATTTTGCTCATTAATCAATAGAGCCTGGCTACTGCCTTACTTGTTAGTATTTTACAAATAATCTAAGCCTTTCAACTTTCATATAATCTGACATTCTCTGTTATTTTTTGAAGCACCCCCTCACTGACTGTTTAAATCCACCTCCAGCAAGCTGTGCTCCCTGCCATGGCTGCCTCCTCTCCTGGGAATCACGCTGCCTCTCAGCCCAGCAAGTGACAGCAAACTATGACACTTCTTCCTCCTCTTCCTCCTCCTCCTCTTCCCTGCTCATGTTCAGCCCCAGGAGCCTGCTCCCTCCATGGCACAGGTTCTGCACTGACCCTACACGGGGTCTTTCTGTGTGAACTGATGGTGCCCGTGCCCACCTCAAGCTGTAGCACCAAATACTCTTACAGGTGCTGCTTGGGAGGCTGCTTTTCCGTTGGATTTATGGGGATCAGCGTTCCCTGTGCAGTGTGCAGGTTGTGTTTGGGGTATTTCCTGCTCTCTTGATGGGGACTGGAAGACAGGGTTGGGGTAGGCAGGCTCTGAGGTCTGAGCTGGTGTTGTCTGAGAGCAGCTTTGGAAATGAGTTCTTGTTCTCTGCTGTCACTTAACTGAGTATGGTTCCAGTGTTGTCCAGGCTGTGTGTGCATATTAAGATGCCAAAATCTCTGACATTGCTTCCCCTAGGGTCACTTGGAAGTGAGGCAAAGCACCCAGTAAGGCTGGTGGTCACACAGCATGACTGGCCTTGTGCTCTCTGCCCACACCAACCTCCTCAGTCCTCCCATCCCTCACTGCCACGGTGTCAGGAGCTGCAATCAGGCTGGCACAGTGGCCAGGGTCCTTCCCCCACAGGGCTTTTGTGTCCCTTGTCCCAAGGACAAATGGAATTTGTTATAATCTGAGCTCAGGTTGTCTGCAGAGTCGGTGTGGAGTTGGGTGCTGGGATGTGCTGGTGTGTGGTCACTTTGGGCTGTTGCAGAGATGGTGACTCACAGCACTTGGCATCACTGAAAGCAAAAACTGGGATATGTGGGCTGAGTGTCTCTCGCTGCCTGTTCCTCGTGCTTTCCCAGCTGTAATTTGCAAAATAAAAGCAGCTCTGATGCTCATACACTGATAAACAGCTTTAAAAGATTAAAGCAGAAGTGAATATAGTCCAGCACCAGCATCTGATGCCCACAAGTCTCGCTGAACCTCTGCTATAAAACACAATAAACCACAGCCAAACCTGTCTTACCAGAGTCATTTGCAGCCAGGGCTTGAGTACAAAGGAGCACAGCTCCACTTTAGTTCTTTGGTTTTGTCCCCACCAAAGACATTGTTAAAATGTGCCAACAGAGCAGAGAATGCTCTGGCAGGGCTCCTATTTCACCTGCATTTTCTGGGGTGTTTAATGTTAATATCACTCTTGCTTAGACAGACTTGGCATTTCTCAGTGTTTTCTTGTTACTTGTTTCCTTAAGTAGAAACTTTTTTCTTCAGAGTAATTTTTGGTTGATTATTGCTTATATATGCAATTAGTGTAATTGCATCTGATTATGCAAATGTATTTAACCATATAATTAGAACATGGAGGGATGAAATATAATGCAGTTGGGAAATCTTTTGTAAAACTTTGTGGGCTCAGGACTGTGGGCAAGGTGGTTATTATCTCTTGAATTGTAGGTTGGTAGACTGGAGATGTTGGTTCAGCATCCAGGCTAGTTTCAAAACATGTTTTAAATATTCTGTTAATTGCTCTTAAAAGTGGTTACATGGCCTTCATGGTGTGCAACTTCTGTTTTTCACATGGCAATATCAGGAGATTTCTGCTGAGCTCAGCCTGTCGGTGTCTCACTTGTGCATCTATAGTTTACACCCAGGGTCATGAAGCTTTGGCTTTGGAAGGGACATGCTGACCTGCTATTTCTAAAATGTCATTCGAGGAGCTGTCCAGGACTTGGCAGCCCAGTCCAGGACGTGCTGCTTCTCTCCTTAAAGGGAGTTTCTGCTGCTGTTGACAGCAGTCGGAGCAGATTCTTCATCGTGGCCGTGCTGCTGGGGGCAATGTCTGAAGGAAACACACACAAGACAGGGCTGGATGTGCTGCCAGCTCTCCCCCAGGCAGGAGGGAGTCCCTGGGGAGGGTCTAACCTGAGCTGATGGATGCTGGTGATCGGGATGACATCCCCTCTGCACACATCCTGTCTTGGTACATGGATCATTGCACTGCTTGGAGAGCCTGGTCTGATTCCTGACCTTGCTGGTGGGTGGTAAAGCCCAGAGTAAAGCTGCTGTGATCTTTGGGGCCTCTCTCTGCAACAGTGCCTGCGGATCTTGTGGGGTCAAGAGGCACTTAATGAACGTGCCTGCAGGCAGGGTCTCCGTGTGACAGCCCTGCTGGTTCCCGTGGGGGATGCCAGGAGCATTTGGAGCCTCTGAGCAGCATTAGAATCTCTGCCTGAACCCTTTCTGTGCAAACGTTCATGACGGTTATTATTCACTGTGGTTGTTTTACTGCAACAGCCCTTGGTACCTCAGCACGGGGCAGGTGTGTTCTCAGGGACATGAAGGAGAAGCAGCATCACTCCTCTTAGCCTGGAACTGCAACAAACAAAGCCATAAAGTCACTTTTCTACAGCCTGTAGCAAAATTGGGAAATGAAGCTGGGTTTGCTGGGGCCCAGGGCTTTTTAACCTCCCCGTCCTTTCTGATAGGAACATTTCTAGTTAGCCAAGAGGATGGACCGGGCAGTAAACTAGATTTACAATTTTTTTATTTTTCAAACAATGCTTTGGAATACCTTTATTGAGCAGCAAAACTAATTGCATCTGCTCGTCTCCTCTCTGTATTTTATGTGGGAGTGGATTTTCTCCAGGATCATATTCCTTTCAAAAGGATTTTTTTGTACCGTGCTCTGCTTAGTGCCAGTCTGGGAAACATGTGCAGCCATTTGATAAATATATTGTGAAAATCACGGTTGAAGTGACAGTCAGCCTGCAGCTGAGGAATCGCTACAGGGGAAAATGGTAAATAAGATATCTGTAAGTAAATTAATTTTGCTCATATAAGCTTGTTTGCAGCTTTGGTTTGTGTCTGCAGCATAATCCTCTGCTCTACCGGAGGTGTTCAGCGTCATGGGGGATCAGCAGGGACAGCAAAGGTGCACAGGAGCTGGGAGATGATGGTGGTGGTGGAATTTCTGTTTTGCTGGGATTTCCCATCTCAGCAAGGTGTGATTGTACCACAGCCTGAAAACCTGCAAATCCACCATTGATTTAGCCTTGCAGAATTTAATAGTTGCCTTTTGTAATGAGTTTATGCATGGTGAGACTGGGCTGCACGTAACTGATTTGCTTTTTTGGAAATCTTTGCTTTCCGGTACAGTTTTGGAGGATTTATCAGTGAAAAGGAATCCTTCAAAATAGCAGAACCCCAGCTCTACAGATGAACTATAACTTTCTTTAAAGTCTTGCTGGATATTTTAGTCTGCTTTTAGCAGTGCTGCATTATTTGTTTCAATGCTGTATGGGTCTGTTTGTTTTGATCGGATTAACTGATTTAGGGGGTTTATCTTCAGTTTATCTATTTCAGTTGCCAATTAGCTGAAGATTTATTTTTCAGGCTGTTCTGTGGGTTAGAACTGAGCAAGTTTGCTTCAGCTTTTCAGGGGGAGACACCCCAGGTGCCTGGTCTGGGCAGTGAGGAGCTGCTCAGGTGACTGACATGAGCATCCCTGTTTGCTGGGCTGCTCTTCCCAGTGCTCCTGGCCTTTTTGTCCTCCTGGTTGAGCAGCACGAGTCTCACAAATGTTCAATCCAGGTGGGTGGTTTGTGGGCTTTCACACCCAGCCACACAGCAACACGGGCAGATTCTTCCTTCCCCTTGCTCCTACATATAGGGAAAACCTTGTGGCGGGAGGAGAGAAGAAGGTGAAGGAGCTGCAGGCTTCTGTTGCAGGTTCGTTTTCCTCTTGATGCTGCCTAGGAGTGAGGTGAGTTGTGACTGTCCAGGAGCTAAAGCTGCAGCAAGGAAAGGCCTTGGGTTTGTTTCTCTGTAGGCAGAGGAAACAGCTTTTAGCACAGGGTGGCCTTGGAGGTCTCCTCCTATCCCTTGTACAAACTGGGTTAAATGGTGGAAGCATTTTTGCTCCCTCCTTCCCTTCATTTAGAATTATTTCATGGAAATTGGGATTGAAGTGTTTAAATATAGTTTTAATAGAAGCTTTTAAAGCTGATCTCACCATCTCATTATTGTTTTGAATGAGTGACACTTCTGTCAATTTGTTTGAAGCAAGCCTGCAGAAAAGACAGGAGGGGGGAAAGGAGGTGAGCAGTGGGATGTGGAAAGGATTATCTTAGATTTGGATATTCCTTTCCTGTGATACCAAGTGCCCAGCATGGATCCCTATGATGGGCACATGACCTAGGGTGAAGCCTCCAGCCAAGATTTTAATCTAGTTTTCTCACTGATGTAAAAGGTTGGTTGAGCTTGGCTGCCATGGGGGACTCAGGAGGTCATCCCTGTGCAGCAGAGTTCACTGCAGGGAGTTTAACTGAGCTCTGCTGGGCAGCTTCGAGCCCAGCTCCACTGTTTCTTGACAAGAGTTGTGTGTGTTCCCAGGCTGGTGCTGGATGGGGCTCTTTGGACTCGCTCACCCCCACCCTTTCCTCATGTAAATGAAATGTAGATGCAAGTGTCACCTGACTTGCAGGGGGTTTATGCACAACCTGCTTTGCATGCAGAGAACCAAAGGTTGCAATATTTCAGGGTTAAGCCTACTCTGGAATTCACTGGATGCAGGCCAGGATGCTGTGAGTAAAGCCAAGTTCTTCCCCACTGTCCCCAGGAGCTGGGCAGAGGGATGAAATGATGCAGTGCTGCATCTTCAGAGGTGATTAAGTGTTGACAGCCATGTGCTGCAGAGGATCATTTCCTGCTCTGCACTGTGCTGGGAAGACTGAAATCTGTTTTAAATTGAGACTGAAATTAGCATCCAGGAAACAGCGATTTTATGCGGCAGTTTTAGCTTTGTATTGCACTTTTGTGTTCTGTAGTTATTTTCCCGAGGAAAAGCTGATTCCCACATGCTGTAATCGTTAAGCATTGTTGATTTGTAACTCAGTGTAGCTTTTTTACACGGTGGGCAGCAAGATTACCATGTGTTTGCACACTGGCTGCAACTGTGTGGGGCCAGGGGTGACCCTAGAAACAGATTTGCTTTTAAATTCTGCTTTTGCTGACTGTTGCAAATGGCAGTGTGGAAGTCACCAGGCTTGGCCATTCTGTAGCACTCTCTAAGGCCCTACCAGAGAGACTGCTGGGGAGCCCTGAATGGCTGTGGAGTTGTTGTTGTGCCTGTTCGGTTTGAGTACGTGCCACAAGCTCTTGTATCCTATAAATAAGAATTGAAGAGGTTGAAAGTTTGATCCTTGGCCTTCAGGTGTTGGGGAGCTTTTCCCAGTATTGTGAGCTCTGCTTGGCTGTAGGTCTGGCTACAGAAGGAGAAGTTCTCTTTAGCTGTGTCACTTGTTACACATCAGATAAAATCTCGTCTTTATCTCTTTCCTATCTAGCTCAATGCCTGGGTTTGCCTTTCAGTCTGAGTGTTTGTACCTTGTTTACAGCCTGCCAGTATTTTGCCTTCATTTTCTTGCGTGCTGGAAGAAGCCAGAGAGGCTGTTCTGGTTATGTTTGTGTTGAGTGAACATTATTATTCAGTTTACCTCTATCTGTGATTCCTTTCAGGTATTTCATGGAGCCTTTGAGCACTAACATCACTGCTCTCTGCGTGGCCATCTGAGACCAAACAAGCTGCAAACAGCCATGGGGGACTTCCCAGCAAATGCCATGGATGGAGGCATG
Source organism: Dasyornis broadbenti (assembly GCA_013397935.1). Classification (NCBI taxonomy): domain Eukaryota; kingdom Metazoa; phylum Chordata; class Aves; order Passeriformes; family Dasyornithidae; genus Dasyornis; species Dasyornis broadbenti. The sequence continues at coordinate 2,391,091 of VZRN01001252.1, forward strand.
GACACACAGACTGAACTGGTGGAGAGGGTGGCAGCCATAGATGTGTCTGTTGTCCCAGACAGAAGTGACCAAAATGGTGAAGACAACCCTGAAGAAAACGACACAGTCTTTTCTGATAACATAAAGGACATCCAGAGAAACGGAGTCAGCAGTGACGTGGGAATCAATGAATGTCTGCCTTCCCAACAGTCAGAAGATGCCCACTTGAGGCATGGTCCCAAGAGACCTCTAACTAGACCTGGTCTATCAAGTAGGAAGTTGTCCCTTCAGGAAAGATCATCAGGAAGTTATTTGGCTTCTAGCAACACTGCAGGTTGTGGTCCTTATGCCACAGGGCCATCGCCACGGATAATGAGGAGACCAACGATAGAGTCCAATCGGGTCTCCATATCAGACTCTGAGGTAGGCATATTCTCCCCTACAACTGTGTTGAAGTAAGGTAAGTCTTTCTCAGATGGTAATAGGAGCCTTCAGTCTCCTGGAGTAGTAGATCTGAAAGCACTGTTATTTCTAAGGGAGGACAAAAAATCCCTGGAACCAGGGATGGTATTAGCTTGGAAATAGCTCCATACCCCAGAGCTCTGCTGGGTGTAGCCCTGACCCTGACATTTGGCTCCTTTAGCCCTCACCTGCCTGGGATAGTCTTGTTAAGGGACCATGACCCCTGTGTCATGGTAGCAGGCAGAAAGTCTTCCAGGTTGTTCAGAAAAAGGGCTGTGGCCAAATGACTTTGCTTTCGTGTCCCTGCTGTATGTGCCCTTTGGGAATACAGCAGTCACAGCAGCTTTGCTGATGGTATTTTATGGATTTAAACTTCTGGGGATTATGTATCTGCTATTGTGTTTTACCATAATTGAAGGCACGATTTAATTTTATAAAAAGCTTAAATGTGCTGGCTCCGACAGGGTTTTCCTTTGTCTTTAAAGCATTTGTAACAGCAGTGGTAACAGAGTGCCATGACCCTCCTCTTCTTCAGAGTGGTGTCTGGGTGGCTGTGGTTGTTCTGCAGCTGCTCTCCTGGTCCCAGACCTGCCCTGGAGCTATGACACGCTGTCAGTGGTTGAGTATCTTGATGGAAGTGGGTGATGGTTGCAATTCCCAGTGCTGGATGTGCTGTTGTTGGGAGGACAGGGAGCAGAGGAGCTGTTCAGACCACACTGCCCAGTGTCATGACCTAGATGCCTGCAGCAATGCAAGGACCCAAATCACTGGAGTTTAGACTTTTGCCAGTGTGGGTCCAACAGACACGGAGCTTAACATCTGTGTGGCTTGGTGTTTCACTTTTGAGAAGTGGGTGTTTTCCTCTTGCACATCTGAGAGGATGGTGCTGTGAACAACCAAATCAGCCACTCTCCTCTGGGGAGTTGTGCAAGTCACATCAGCTGTGGGGTGGGTGGTGCATCCCCAGCTGATAAGGGGATATGTGCAGAAGGTGCACTGCAAGACTGCAGCTTCTTTGACAGCAGCCATATGCTTTAATAAGGGAGGCAGGGAGGGAAAGGAGCCAGTTCTTGGAAGTGGGACGTGACTTGAGTGCCAGCTCTCCCATCCTGCAGTGCGGTGACTGTGCCAGGAGTGAGGCTTTTCTGAAATCTTTCAACGTAACTGCAGTCAAGTGTGACTGGCACATTCCCATCCGCAAGCAAATTCAAAGAACTCCGTCCTTTTCCACAGCATCTGCATCCTGGGGAGCAAGGGTTACTGCCTGAGGGTGGGAAATGCGTAGTTTGAAATGCAGATGTGGAGCTGTGTCCCTGCTGCTGCAGCAGCTCTTTGCACAGTGCTGCCTTTTTCATGGTCACTTTGATATCACTGAGAGAGCACTGCTGTGGTGCAGCCCAGCTGCTCAGCAGAGCTGTGCTCATTGGAAACCATCATTCATATTAATGGAGAATGGCTGTGGTAGGAGTGGGAAGGGAGCCTGGGCGAGCTGGGAACATTCTGAGGTGGGTTCTTGCCCTCACAGAAGTGCTCTCGGGAACTGTGCTGCTCCTTCCCAACTTACAGGGACAGGATCTGTATCCTGTAAGGAGCAGCAAAAGGACTAGGAAGATGTATGCTTGGATACAGGGTAGAATTTGAGGCTGGGCACTGAATCATGAGCAGTGTTGTGTCAGGTGTGTGACAGCGAGGTGAGTGTGCAGCCTGCACACAGCCCAGCTCCAGCCTCCAGTGTCACCACTGCTTCTGCCAAGTGGTTGTTAAAGGGTTGTTGTGTTGGTGTCTGTGAGGGGCACTGCCAGTCCAGATCCTGACAGAGACAGCAGGGAACTCTGAAAGAAATGCAGAGCAGGACTTTGTTCTCTGTCAGGGATTCTAAGAGTTACCAGGGTCTCCGTGTTGAGGCTTTTGGTCCTATTGGGATTAAAATCAGCCTGTGATGAGAAATACAGCCGTGGTGCACTTGGCAGCAGCTGTTAGTGGTGTCTGTTGGTGACTCTGATATGCAGACCCTCAGTGAACAGCGAGGCTGGTGGGTCCCCCTCACCAGTCACAGCATTGCCCTGACCTGCCTGCAAATGGCTCTGTGGCACACCTTGTTCTGTGCACATCCATGTTCCAGTCAGTGCCTCTCACCTGCTTAAAGCCATTTTGGAGTTGGTTTTTTCCCCTTGCGTTGGGTTTCTGGCATCCTCAGTCAGTGCCTTTCAGCAGCAGAACATCCATTGCTCCAGCTCTTGGCCGCTGCCCGGGTCAGTTACCGTCTGTGCAAAGCTGGAGATGAAGCTCAGGAGCACTAAGGCTTTATCAGTACCCACGTGCAGGCACCGTCTGTCAGGAGCAGGGATGGATGGCACAGCTGCGTGTCACAATTTCCTGTTGTGCCGATAGCCATCTCAGACTGAGTCTGCTTCCCTCTCCAGCATGATGGCAGCTCAGTGCCTGGCTGTCAGTGATGCTGTATCCTGGACTGATCTGGAGGAATAATGGAGAGATGAGCTGTGCAGAGACAGAGTATGGGGGTATGGCAGAGCTCAATGCTCTGCTGTTCACTGATGAATTATGGAAGAACGTTGTGTTCTCTTAGACACTGCTGAGCTTTTCAATGCTGGTTTAATACTTATTCACAGGCTGGGAGGAAAACTTCTGTTCAGGGATCAAGAGGGCCAAGAGCTGAAGACTCCCTGTGAGGCTGAGGGAGGATTTACAGCAGCAGGCAGTGAATTGGGGCTGTCCTGTCGCTGGAACTGATTCCACAGACACCTGCCCTCTGAGCAGGGCTTTTGGGTTTGTTATTTAGGCAGGCAGTGGCTTCTGGGCTGGCAGGGCTGCAACAGGGTTGGGGCTTGTCTTGCACAAAGACAATTCCCAAAGACACCAATTAGCCAACTGCCCTTGGACAAAGAGTTGGCAGCTGCTGTGTCTTGCAGCCACTGCTGACGAATCTGAATCTGCAGTTTTAAGTCTGCAAAAGAAGTAACGTGTTCTGCTCTCCTGACAGCGTTACTGTGTTCTTAATTAACCTGATCTGTCATTTCTCTATCAAAAATTGATCTGTAATTTTAAAAGTCTCCTGTTTCTTCCCTTCCTTTCTTAGATTATTCATGGGCTATGGCCTGGAAAGTGCCGCCTTCCCTGGCAGGAGTGCCTGGTGGGATTTCTGCTGCCTTGCTGCCTATCACTGCTTCGCTCTGACAAGGGAATGGCTTTGCCTTTCACTGTGGCACAGAAGTGATTAAGCTGAAGCTATTAAGGGTGCATAAAGCTGCAGAGCTGAGGCACAGGCCCCAGAGTTTAGGTTGCTGGCCCACTTTGCCTCTGTTGATGTGACGTTCCTGGCTCCTGCTCGGTGCTGGCAGCAAGGCAAGATGGGAGGATTTTCCTGAGGCTGCTAAAAGCAGTTTCTGCTTTGCTTCCCAGATGATGCCCTGATGTTTGTGTGTACCAGGGAAGGACTCTCTGAAGATGTTTCTACATCGGCATTTTGTCACTGTGTCTGACAGAGCTTGTCCCATCTAAAACGGCAGGTCTTGGATCTGTGAAAGGGGAGAGGTGGTGCTTGTTGGAAAGTGGCATTCGAAAATGCAGTACTGGTGGTTTTGGTTTGTTGGTTTGTTTGTTTTTTTTTTTTTAATTCTGCTGTCTTAAACCAACCTTCTTAGGTAACCAAGAAAAGTCTTACCTGGAGAGGGGCTAGGAGAAAAATAAAGGATGTCTTTTTCCAGGCTTTCTCCCCAGACCTGCCAGCACAGTTAATTGCTTTGTACAGTCACTTCTCCAGTCTCTTCTAGTTGAATTCCCTTTCCCTTTCACATGTTCCTTTTCTCTTCCTGCGTCCCCCCACTCCCTGGCATCCCAGTTCCCTTTGCCCTGGTGTCCACGTGGTCTCTCATCCCTCTGGGATCAGTAGGAGGCTGTTCCAGTTCCCCCTGCCAGGGTGTCCCTGCAGTTGTGATCAGCTGGAGCCGTGTGTGCTTCAGCAGGAGTGGAGAGGATGAGTCAGACCAGTGCCTCCTCTCTCCTCAGGAGATGCAGGGGGGAGAACGAGCTGACAAAGGGAATTTTCCTGTGCTGGATGTCCATGGCTTTCTCCAGAGGTGCAGAAAATAAATCACTTCCTTTCCTTGCTTGGCTTTCCTCAGCTTTATCATAGCCCCCTGCTTGTTTGGCCAACTGGTTTGAAGCAACTGGCGTCAAGAGCTGAGAGGCAGTGTGTTGGTGCTGGGCTGATCCAGGCCTCACACTCCTCCAGGGCCTGGGAGCTGCCTGGTTTTCTTCATAAAGTGGTTTCTTGCTGTTCACGAAGGTAAACTCAGGTGGGACCAGGGCAGAGGCAGGAATTGAGTTCCTTCTCAGCACAGGCTGAGAGCTTCCCCTTCCAGCCACATGAGACCCCCAGAGGAATTTCTGCTGGAGGTTTTGCTGTGGTGTCCAAACTATAGCTCTTGAAAAGATTAAAGATACTTGGAAATGCTTCTTCAAAGAAGACTCCCCCACAGGCATTGCTAATTTCTTTTCCTTTGGTTAATTAACCTTTAAATAAAGTTGCATTTCCAACTTGTCTAAGGGTAAGGTTTGAGAGAAGGAGAACACCCAAAGCTGCAGTTGGAGAAGGGCTGGAAAGGCTCTGCCTTGGTCTTACGGGTTCCAATCCCCTTTTTAGCCACTCTCCCAGTGATATCCCAGAGACCCAGCAGGTGCCCAGGCTCCAGCATCAGCTCCAGCATCTTTGGTGGGTGAGTCCCAGTGCTGAGCCCCAGTGCTGTGCTCTCTGCCCAGCCATGGCCAGTGCAGTGCAGCAGGGCTGAGCTTTCTTTTTGCACTTCTTTTTGGATGTTGTTTAAGAATCTGTTTATTTTTCTTACCACCATGAGGTCTGGGCTTCCTATCTGTCCTTCTCTGTCCCTGAACAACTTTCTAATTTAAATTTATTGCTGCCCTAAATACCCATTTTATGGCTTTTTTTTTCAATTTGCCTGTTTTCAGAACTGCCTTCGCTTCTCCTTCTAGGCAGGATGGGTTTAAACCTGTGTTTCCTCATTTTTCTTCCATGCCTCTCTTTAAAGTGTATCTCTAAATTTCTGAAAATTCTTTTCAGATTGGGGAATTTGGCTTCATGTAGGGGGCAAATATCTCCATTATATATGTATTCTCTGTTATATGTATGTAGGCAGTCTGATTGTTTTCAGAAATGTCTTATTTTGGAAATCAGCTCTGGTTCTCCCTTCCCATCCATTGCATCTCCCATGGGACAGCAAAAGCTCAATTCTCAGTTTCCTGGGATTTCTCTCACCCAGTAGTGGTCACAGTGGATTTCTGGAACTAGGCCTGGACTCTGCACTGTGCTTTATGATTGTTGACCAATTTTTGTCTTCTGTGGCATTGATTCCCCCGCTTCCTCTCTTGACTAATACCTTGGACATGTTAACAAAGGGGGCATCTTGTTTTTTAAGGCAAAACAATTATTGCACACTTGGACTGGCTCGGTCTAATTTGGTGACAGCTTTTCATTAAAGGATCTCATTAAGGTTCTTGCTCTATTTGTATTTATCAGCAGTTGCAAATACATTGGCGTGATGAAATCAAGAGAATTGTACAATGTTATCTTAAAGAAACACTTGGCCCAGAGATAGGTGTTTTTCTCTGATAAAGGAATAGCACAATTATCCCACTTCCTGCAGGAGAACCAAATAACAGAATACCAACCCTGCCAGTCTGTAGCAACACGTGGCAGGAGTTGCTTCAGCTGTGAATTATGGTCTTTTCAGCAAGGGGAAAAAAAGTAGAAAGCACCTATAATCTGGTTTGATTCTTGCTGTGTTCAGCTCAAGTGCCGGAAGCACAGCAGAAGCTGAGCTGATGGTGCTTCCCACTGGGAATTACCTGAGTGGAGAGCCATGGGAGTGTGGCCAGGTAGGGATGTGGTAACAGTGAGTGTAAACTCTGGGAGGCTGTGCTGCAGTTCCTGTCATTGCCTGTCCCTTGGACCCTCTCTGGGTGTTCCCATCCCAGTGTTTATCCAGCCCTTTCAAGAAACTATCCTTAAAGATGGGGGTTCTGGTGTCACAAGCTCTATCTAACAGCAGTGAAACACCAGGGAGATGCTTCAGGTGATTGGTCTGGTGGGGGACAAGAATGGTAATTTCTGGCCAGAGTTGAGAGGGATGGTGGAAGGGTGATGGTCAAAGGAATTGGTGGCTTGGACCTGGGGATAAGGCACAGTCCCTACTCAGTTGCACTGTGCTTTTTGAGGGGGGATGGACGGACTGCATCCCACACAAAGGGCTCTGCTTCTCCTGGAGGGAGGGAAAAGATGCCACCATGGCTTCCTTGACAGTGTGTGAGCAAGAAGCAGCAGCCCTTAGAGCTTTAGAGATGCCACTTGGCTGAAACAAGGTATTGAGTGCAGAGCAAAGAGTCGATGGCTACGTCGGAAAGGCTGAATTTACTCCTGCAAGTGATCCCTGCTCAGGGAGGAGGCCTGGTAGCAAGATCTGCTTGTTGCAAGCTTGCTGGTTTGAAGAGCAGGAGATGCGAGGTGGTTGGAGACTCTCTTGGAGGAATGGTCACTTTTCCTGCCTGTCCCAGCCTCTCCAGTGGGTGGTTCCTCCTCTGCAGCACTGCAGTTTTCTTGGGACAGGGTGAGGGGTACAAAGCTGAGCACAGGGAAACCAGGACAGGAGACAGCATCAGAAAAGGGTTCCTGCTGAATTTGTGGAAATCACCACGATGCAAAGCACAGCCTCACATTGGGAAGTGAATCCACTGGCTCAGTGTTTGCAGGGGAATTTGTCTTCCATGTGTCCATACCCTGGGTTCCTGCTTACTGCCCCCTCCTTTGGGGAGAGCAGTCCTTTCAGGGGCCTCGTGCCTTACATCTTGACTTTTGCTGCGTCATGCTTTCTTCTCTCTTGGTGCTCCTAGTTCTGATGGATTGGTTTTTACCTCTGGAAAGATATGTGCTTTACTGGCAGCAGAGTTAATACACTTCTATGGCCCCATTACTCACACGTGGCTGCTTTTCCTTGTCAGGGAAGTGGAAGAAACTTCCGTCCCTGGCAACAAGATCAAGATTTAAACCATTCTTGTATTCCTGACAAGCCTCTGCTTGTAGGCTTTAAAAGTCATCAGTCCCCTATTTCTTTACCCTTATTGTGATGATCTCTTGAGTTAGGAGCATTAGGGATGTTTTCTGGTTGATGATGGGGAAAAGTCAAAATGATCATGTCCCACGTCTGTGCTGGGTCCTGAGAGGGAGAGGAGTGTTGTTGGAGGGAATGCTGCCTGGGGCAGCGACTCTTACACCCCCTGTTTTCCTGCCTGGTACTGAGCACAGGCCAGTAGAGAGGGTTAATGTAAGCAGGGCAAGGGCTGCTGTCAGGCCCCCTGACAGCTGAACCTAGAGCAGTGTTGTGGAATTGGGGTGGTTTTACACCAGCACAATCAGAATCAGAATACAGCCCGTATTTATTTTGTCCTGGATTGTTTAAAAAAAAAAAAAAAAAAAAAAAAACACAAAAAACAAAGCAGTGCTTATAGTGTAACATACACCAGTTTAAGTAAGATTAAGTCTTTAATTATTTAGCACTCTGCCACTACTTGAACATGATTCAAACTCAGTCATTTTCTTTACCAATACTCTAATTATGTTCTCCTTTTGATCTGCAGGACTGTGTGCAATTAAACCAGTACAAGCTACAGAGCGAAATAGGCAAGGTACGTACTGAGGCTCGTGTTGATCACACCAGCCTGTGGCACACACAGCGAGCAGGGGTCAAAGGCTGTGCCAGCCCAGAGGACCTCACTGCCAAGACTCCTTGCAAGTTGTGTTTGTTTTGGGAGTTTTTTTGTTTGGTTTTTTTTTTTCCTTATTAGTTTGAGCAAGTTTTGTTCAAGGTCACGGTGGAGTTACTTCCTTTGAAATCTAAATTTATTTTTCCTCCGTCAGAAGGTGGTTAAGCTGGCTCCCTTCCAGAGTGCTTGCTTGCCAAATGTAACACTGAGAACCTCTGATGCATTAATACAACACAACAATGAAAATTTAAAAAAAAAAATAACAAAACAAGAAGAAGATCAGGGCAGATGTTTGGTCCCCATCAGGAGTTGTTAAAGTTAAAGTTTTTATGTCATGTGAAATATTCATTTAATTCTAGTCCACGTTTAAAATCTGCAGAATGATTCAGAAGAGATTCATCTAAAGTTATTTAGAGGTCTGGGCTGGTGAGCAGCTCAGGTGCCTGCACATTTGGACATGTGCCACCATTGCAGATGGGTCCACGAGCAGTGGTGCTGTCTGGAAGCTGTGTCTGCCTCTGCAGTTGGAACATTGCAGTCAGAGGGGGCTGCACTCTGAGCTGCAGAGACCTTCCCCAGAAGTTTCATTAACCCAAACTCCTCTCCAAAACAAGAGGCCCCAGGCTGTGGGATGGCACCCCTGCCATCTGTGCCATGGGCTGTGCATTTGGCTGCTGGCAGGCAGGGAGTAAGGCTGGAGGTACCACTGCTGGCACAGCAGATGCCATCCCAACCTCACACACAGCTTCAGACCCACTTAGGACTTTTGTATGATTTAAGGAGAGATTTAAGACCTTCTCTCAAGTGGATTCGTCCCTGCCTCCTTCCCTGTGGGTCACAGAGAGCAGATGGGCACTGTGAGGCTGGTAGAGGGTCTGCTGGACCTGCTGCGCTTCTGGATCAGCCACATGGCTTGTTCGTTTCCTCTGAGACCAGGCCCTTATTTCAACTCTCAGTGAATTCAACAGAAATGTTTTAAAGGCTCCAGTGTTCACCCCACTCATTTATTCAATAGGCATCTGTCAGGGGTGATACCTGGTCATGGTGTCATGTCTCGCTTGCATAAAACGAGTGTTTACATGGAACTGTGGGAAAAACATCAGTTTGGATGGAGCTTGGCTTCAGGCTGTCTCTGGAGCTGTGAATGCAGCAGCAATCCAGGTCTGCATCTGCCCGGGCAACATGTGGTTGGTGGAAGGCACTCACTTCATCACTGAAGTCCATTTGCTATCAAGAGGCAGAGAGGTCTTGTGCTGGGAATCTTGTACAGGAGTACAGAAAAGACGTTCATGCAGAATTTCCAAATTTGCACCAAAAAAGTCTGCTTGAAAATTATTCTCTGTGCTCCCCACCCACGTTTGGGTTCAGACAGACACAGTGGCTTTGGCTTAGGGCAGGAGGTGATGGGCTAACACTCAACTCCTCCAGACACTGATAATCCTTCAGCGCCCCGTGGCTCCAACAGAGCTGCCAAAACGTACAACCTTGCTGTGGGGTCACATCACCTGCACACTGCTCAGGGGTCAGCATGGCCTGGAGCCTTGGAGTTGTTTTTTTTCCCAGCTGTGGTCCACCAGCCTTGAGCAGCAAGAAGATGAAGTGAAGCTGCTGAACTGACTGTGCAATTCCTGTTTATTTTTAGGGTTCCTACGGCGTTGTGAAACTGGCCTACAACGAGAACGATGACAAGTATTACGTAAGTGCGTCTCTCCTCTGCTCCTCTTTGCTGCTGCTGCTCACCCCCTGAGAGCTGGGTGCTCTCTACCTGGCTGCTTTCAGCATCTGCACTTCTGATTTGGGTGGCTTGCAAGGAGTTGAAGCTCCCGCTGGGCACGGAGCCGCTGCGTGCGGGGGGGAGATCGGGTGGGTGCCTTATGTAACAGGCAGGCTGCAGAAGCATGTTGCTGATTTGCCTTGGCATTTTCTAGCTATGAAGCAGGTCACCTGAAATTAGAGGCATGTGGGTGGTGGTATTCAGCACCTGCTGTGCATTGGAAGCCTGGCCTGGAACAAGCAGGCGTGTTTTGTAAGGAAATGGGGGCGTTTCTCAGAAAAATGCTGAACGGTGTGGTCTGGCTGGACAGTGCTGGGCTCCCTGTGTCTTATCCTCTTGAGCGATGCCTGGAAGCACTGAATGGGACCTCACTGTCAGGGCATGAGGTGTAGGGTGCAAGGCAGAAGGCAAATCTTGGGTTTTAACGAAGCCAGAGTTGGAGAGTTTCATATTCCAAGAGGCTGCTTATGCTGAAGGCTCCTGCCCTGTGCCTCCCATTTCAGAGGCTGGTGAATCCCAACCATCCCAACCGGGATTCCTGCAAAATCTGCCTGCAGATGTGCTCATGTCCCTGGGCTTGCCCTGTGGCTTGTTTAGTTTAGGCTGAGAGCAGGAGCTGGAAGGAAGGAAAACTGCCTTGCTGTATGTTGCTGTGCCTGGAGGCTTCTGGAAAGAGCTTCCAGCAGTTTCTGCTGGACCGCAGAGCAGGAATGTGCTAAGCAGAGCTGAGCGGTTGCAGTGCTGTTGAACCTGAACCCAACACAGCTCTGCAAGAGCTGCTGCTCCACACTGCATTTGGTGAGAGAGTCTGGCTGTGGCTCCTGCCGTGGAGTGGCCTCATGTGGGTGACAATGGGCCCATCAGAACAGCTGGGCAGTCTCGTGTGCTGCTCCCTGTCCCTGCTGCCCTTGGGACAAAGGGGAATGAGAATATGTTGTGGAATTTAAAGCATCCTCATTCCCTACTGCTCCCCAGCTATTTTTTTGTCCTGACTCTTGAATTTACAAGTGACACCCGAGGTTGAAAGGGTCAGGTGGGAATTGAATGCCTGTGGGTATTCTTTAGCCCTCCTGCGCTTCCAACAGGCGTGAAACTGCAGCAGGAATGTCTTGAAATGAAGGATGGAAGAGATGAGACAGAAATCTGGACAAGGTGCCCTAGAGCTGGCCAAGGAAAGAAGCCACAACTCTTTCCATCTCCTGTCCTTTCCAAGCTGACTCACAGCCACACTGGAGCTGTTTCCAATGGCTCCCTCTCTCTGCTGCCCTCCAAATCCTCCCTGCCATGCCCTGCTGCAGGATGGTTTGTTCTGCAGTGATGGTGCCAGCCCTGGCTTCCCTGAGCCATCTGTCCCACCAGCACAGGCACGCCAGGGCCAGTAGCACAGAATGGGAACGCATTGCATCCATAAATCATGTTTATTTCCATCTGAGAATATTTTTCCTTTGAAAGTTGTAATCCTTATATTTTGGCACTGCCCTTTTGTTCAGGGAATCCTGTTGAGCTGCTGGGGCGGGCAGGGCAGCTGTCACAGCTCGGCAGGAGAGAACTGGGTTTAGGATGCCATTGCCTGCTGTGTTCCTGTCCCTGTTTTGGATGCAGATTAACTCCATGGATGTGGATTTAGCTGCTCAAATCAAAACCAAAAGTGAAAGCCTGTGTGCAGGTTAGCCTGGTGTGTGTTAGTTAATCCCCACTTAATCTTGGTTTCTAATCTAAGCAATCGCTCTAAAGGTGCTGCAGCCCGGGAGGGGCTCCATGCCTGGGGGCTGTTTGAGCCTCACCTGAAGCCGGGCAGGGCATGCAGACCCCCTTAGTGCCAGCACTGCAGAGCTGTGCTCTTTGCTTTGCCTCATCCTCCTTTTGGGGTTGAGCTGGATCCCAGCTGGGATCCTGGGGCCGTGAAGGTGCTCCTGGAAGGTGTGTGGGGAGATGGGAGCAGGGCAGTGCCTGCTGTGTGTGATTGTGGTCGGTCTCTGTGTGGGAGACGAGGGGGCTGCCGGCTGCACTGCTGCAAAAGGCTGAACTCTGTGTCCCTTGTTCCCCTCTGGGCTGGGGCAGTGGGGCTGTCCCCTTCTCCAGCTGCAGTCACATGCCTGGCACCCCTCATCCTCCCTGCTGCCCATGCGTGTGTTTTCCGGGAGGGTGAGCTGTGATGGAGACACCTCCGCTTTTCCAAGACATTAAACCAGCTCAGGAGCTGGCAGACTTTTCAAAGCTTCAGACAAACAGTGCCAATTGCATAACTGGCTAATGGTTGCTTGACTCCTCACCTGCCTGCTGTGCCTGACCCTCGTGCTCTCCCAGAGCTGAGACAACTTCCATCCTGCCCTGCTTATCCTTCCCAGCCGGGCTACTCCTCAGCAGTAATGCCTCTTTCCAACAGTTAATAGAAACAATTGTGATTCTAATAGTTGGAAATTTAGCTCTGGAGGGTGTTTTGTGTTTCAGTGGTGAAAAGAAGCAAGAGGTAATTGGAGGAAATCAGCCCTTGGTTGGCCTTCAGTGAGCAAGGCCAGGTTGGATGGGGCTTGGAGCACTCTGGTCTAGTGGAAGGTATCCTTGCCAGTGGCAGGGAGCTGGAACTGATGATATTTAAGGTCCCTTCCAACCCAAACCATTCTATGGCATTCTGGTTCTATAACTGATTTACATTTGCAGTGGTTTAGCAGGAGGCCAGGGTGTTACTGCCTTCTTTATTGTCTTTAAGCTAGTGTGCTGCAACAACAAGGACAAAAATTGTAAAGAAAGCAGGAAAAAAATTTATTTTGGGGTACAGTTCAGAGTGTGGCTCCTGATTCGTGCTGGGGTGTGGGACCCTTTGCTAGCTCCCTTCAAAAAAGCAGAGTTTATCAGTACCAAGAACTGAATATAGCTTCTGTCAAAGCAAAAGGAAAGATTGCTGCTGCTGTAATGAGTTTCAGATCTGGCCTAGAATTAGGAAAAACTCTCAAGAAAAAAAGTTCAATCTCTACATTTGGGAAAAAATGTAGATGGGTTGTGTTTACTTTGTCGGTTCCATTAAAGATGAGAGAGTGCTTCTGAGAGCTTTGCGCTTGGTTGCTGTGAGCACCTGCAGTGCCTGAGAGGGCTGTAAAAGTGTGCTGGCTCACATTAGGGGATGCAGGGAATGAGTTGGCTGTGGAAACTGGAATTTCAGCACCAGGGATGTGCCTCAGTGCTCCCTCCCAGGAGGAGACACCACTGGAAAGCAGAGCTGGCTGCCAGAGCAGAGAACCCTGCTGCTCCTGGGGCACATGAAGCTGTTACAGCAGCTTCTGTGGGGCTCTGCCAAGGAGCCCTTTACACTGGAAAGGTTTCAGTGTCTCAGTTTGAAGGAGATGCTTTAACGGTGACTAGGGGAGAAAAAACAAAAGGCCAAGTTCTGTGAAAAAGCAGCAAATAAAAAGCAAAGGCAAATGTGTCCAGCCAGAGATCTAGATTGGAGTCATTGTGCTGATGGAATTTGATTCTTTGATGCCTCAGGTCACGTCTTCTTCCTATTTTCAATCTCTAAATCAGCTTGCAAAGAAAAGTGGTTATGATGGGCATTTGTTATGCTACTGCTGGAAAAAGGCAATAGCGTTTAGGTTGTCAGTGGATTTTTCTTTTTCTTGTTCTTCTTTTTTAATCTTGTTTCCTAAGAAACAAGATTTGTGTGATTGTGCTCTCTGCCTCTGTTTGTACCTAACAACCTTTGCATGGAGGGCTGTTTTCTACCAAGTCTCAGTGATGGGGAGAAATTCCTTCCAAGTTTCTAAAAGCAGTGGCTGAACAAAAGGCTGCTGCTGAGAAGGTGGCCAGCAGTAAGCCTTGAACTTTCCAGTCCCTGGAGAATCCACTTGGTGTCATCCAGGCGGGAAGAGGAGGCACAGCTCCTGTGTTTCTCATCCTCTTGCTCACATAACAGCTGCTGAACCACTGCCAGCTGCACTGTGCAGTGATGAGAAGCAGGGAGGTGATCTCTGGCTTGCTCTACCACCCCGTGCTGTTCACCTGCGGGCTTGTGAGGGGCTGGGTCGCCTGGGGTAACACAGGATCCTCAGGAGGCAGCTGGAGGCAGGTGAGCTCTGGGAGGGCATCCCTGCTGTGGTGGCACAGTGTGGATAGGGCACAGCCTGATGATGGAATTCTGCTGATGGTACAAAAGGTGACAAACTCAGGAGCAGAATTTTAAGGCCATTGGCAGCTAACCCTGTCTGGTTTAGGATTTTCTTTCAGTTCATAACACTCCTCTCTCCCAGCAGAGCTTCCCTCTCACCCACTTTGTCTGAGGGATGTTGTTGTCAAGCAGGAGAGGTGAGGGAGGACTGGAAACACTCTCTGGTGTGTTCAGCATTCTCACAGTGTGCCCTCAAGCACTAGCAGAGGATTTAGGTGATGAGTGGGGACCTTTGAGCAGCATCCCACTCCCCTGGGAGCTGCAGGTAGGGACTGTGCACAGGGCTTCTGCCCTTGCAGTACAAGTCTCTCCCTTAGCAAATAAAATGACATTCTAAGTGCTGTGAGAGCATCACAAAAGGACAGGTGATAGTTCCCTTGGCTCAATCATTTTGTCACCCTTCCCTCTCAAAACTAATTTGGCCATTTTGCAGTTGTCATTACCCACAGCTTGTGGTCTCGCTGTTGTGAAAGCTGCTGTGTCCAGGCATTCCTCCTCTCTGTAAGCCTGGGATCTCCTTTCCCTCAGGCAGCTTCCCTGTGGTTCCCAGCTGTAAGGCTGATAGGAAGAGAGCAGTAAACTTAGATAATAAACACAGATCAGAGAAAAGCACATGGTTCCTGCTGCTTCTCAAAGGGAAATGTCAAGACCCATGTCCACGTGTGACTAGTCGGGAGGAGAATGTGTGGGGTAAATCACCAGGATCCCTCTTTTTGTGAGGAGACTGAAGCAACACTTGCCTGTGCAAAGGGAAAATCCCTTAGCTTGGCTCTGAGCTGGTTCTTTATCAGAAAGGCACTATCTGGGTAATTAGCTCTGCCTGTGAGTACAAATGTCTTTGGCTCTGTCATGCATGTGAGCCCGGAAGGAGAGGTTTGCTGAAGCATCCCAGAGATGCTCCCATTACAGCAGCCACAATTCGGGAGGAAGCCTTGTCCTGCCAGCTCAATGTAATTAAAGTGAGGCTTCACAGCCACGTGCTCTTCTCTGTGCTCTTGTGATAATTAAGTGGCTCTGCTCTGTTGCCTGATGAACTTTGCTTTTCGTCCCTGCTTGAGTTTGTCAGCACAGTGGGACAGGTCCTCTCTTCTGCCCCAGCCCTGCTTTGCAGCAGCAGATACTGGTGCTTCAAAACTGGTATGAGCATATCCTGGTGGTGGTTTGCAGTCGACTCACCTACAATGCAGTAACCCTCGTTGCCCGTCAAGTGTCCTTCAAGGAGTTTGGGTGACAGCAGAACTTCCTGTTCCTCTGTTTCTGACCCTGAGGGCAATTCTTAGCTGTTGCTCCTCTCTGTACCTTCCTGCTCCCTCCAGCCTCTCCCGGGAAGGACAATCCTGATATGGGCATGGCTGGTGGAGATGGTTCAGTTCCTCAGGCTGAGGCCCCCAAGCATTGCTGCAGCTTGGGAGCTTTCAGCAGCAAATCGCATCTTCTATTTTTTCCTTTTCCTAAAGTTCCTCGCCAGAAGGCAGCAAGGACTCAAGATGGGATTGGAGCCTTCTCCTCCTGGGTTGGCAATAGTTGAAAGAGAAATGCGTGTACTGATTCCCTTGATTTTTCTCATAAATTTTCATTATGGAGAGATAAAAGTGGGGAGCGTAGGAAGTCCTCCAGGCTTGGTCCTGGCCGTATTTGGAGGTGGTTGTGCACATCTTGGATCCTCTCTCAGCAGACCATGAGTCATTTGGCTGCCTCTATTGGACACAGAGCTGTGCTAAGTCTAAGATAAGCACTTCTGAGTCTGTCTCTCAACACCATCATTTCCAACAGTTGGTTTGGAGCTGTCAGGCAGGATTGAGACACTGCACAGTGTTTCTTCTCAATTACACGGGTGCAAATCCAGTGGATTTCACTGGATCAGTACCAAAAACAACAATCCTTTCACCGAGCCGTGAACCTGGCTGCAGTGGGAGCACTGATGGGAGGTGGGAATGCTGGGACATGTGGTGCCATCGTTGCCAGGAAAAACAGCTTGGGAAGGAGCTCACTGGAGTGGGTTTGGTGACTTGTTCCTGGTATTTGTGTTAAAAACAGGTAGCGTGCAGAGATCCTGCCTCTGTGGTATTAATGTAAAAATCCTGGGCTTTTGGCTGTGTCCTGCAGGACTCCTTGGTTAGTTAGATTTTGTAGGGATCACTCCAGTGGGAATTACATATTGGATGCTTTATTAATAGGAGTAACTGCTTAGGCTAGGGAAAGGGTGAGTGACCATCCCAGCTCCTGGAAGCACAGACTGTTTTCCTAAGCAAATTATACCATGAGCTGGTTTCTCATTAAACATTCATCTGCTGGGCCACTCGGGGGGTTTGAGTGGCCCTCCAAAAGGTTATTAATGCACAGAGCAGATGGAGGCACAGAGACTGTTTATTAAATTCTGATTGCCTTTTGCCACTATGCTAATGCCAGCTGAATGGCAGGAAAAATTACTCTGACCCCCTCCCACCCCTCAGCTGCCTGGGTTCAGTTTGCTTCCTGTACCCCCTGACAAAGCAAAGCATAAGGGGAAGCAGCCTTGAAGTTGCTCTGACCCAGAGCACGGCCGTAACATCACCCATAACAGCGGGTCAGCCAGAGGAATCCACCTCCTCCCTCAAGCTTCTGCCCCAAATGCGGAAATTTGGCTTCTTTTTCTTTGTCCAATTGAAAATCAAAAAATTTCATGGGGAAAAATGAATGGAACAAATGGTTAGCAGTGCTTTTAGGAAAGCCTGGGTCAGTGTCTGTCTGTTGTGGCCACCACTAAGCAGGACCCTCCTTTGAGGAGCCCTGAGCCTGTCCCTGATGCCCAGCATATTCCCTGGTGACAGCAATGAGCTTTTTGGCTCTTGTTCAGTTTTAACACTGCTTTTTCTTCTTCCTCCAGGCTATGAAAGTCCTCTCCAAAAAGAAGCTCTTGAAGCAGTATGGATTTCCACGTGAGTATCTCACACTTGGAGGTCTGCCTGTTGTCCTCAGCCAACTCTCTCTGTAGAAACATTGTCTGCAAGGACTGCAGAACTTGGCCTCCTGTGAAAGCTGCCCATGTAGCTGGGAGCTGGTTAAAATACAGTGAGTGGTGAGGGGGCAGATAGAGCCACAGGAAAATTCAACCCACTCAGTAATTAGATTCCTGGCTCTGATTTTTGTGAGTCTCTTTAAAGTGGTGACACTTCCATGTTCACCATTTATGAAGCCTGATTAAGCACTGGAAGTTAGGCAGGGTAGTTCCCCTTCTTTCAGAGTCTTCCCTACTTCCTGGGACAGCACCTGGCTCCAGTGGCTGGGCCATGGGATGCCCCATGGGAAGCTGGGAGCAGCTGGTCTGAATGGGGCTTGGAGATCTCAGTTCAGGTGGGAGACTGCAATGCTTTGGGATGAGAACAAAGTGATGAGATCTTCCAGAATAGCTGGAGATACCTGCAGAGGGGCCTGTGGCTGCTCATCCTGGGTGCAGATGCTGCTGCCAAATGAGGAATTCTTCACTGTGTTCTCACACTTGCAGGTCGGCCTCCTCCCAGAGGGTCAAAAACATCTTCTGGAGAGCAGCCCAAACCCATGGCACCTCTGGACAGAGTCTATCAGGAAATAGCCATCCTAAAGAAGCTGGACCACGTCAATATCGTTAAGCTGATAGAGGTGAGCTCCTTCTCCACCCTATGTTGTGCTAAAACAAACATGGTTTGTATTGCAACAAGAGAATCTTTCTTCAACTGCTCCTACTTCAGCCAGAATTGCTTTAAAATAGATGTTCAGAAATTTAGGCTGGTGACTGCAAGCAAAGTCATACTGATTGTGTAGGACACACTGCACACTCACCCTGGGCTCTGGGCTGGTGCCCAGGCAAAGGCAGCTCACTGTGCTGGTAAGAAATAGCAGTGAGCTTTGATCACTGAAACTCGTGTGCAGACAAGCCTGGGAAGGTGCACAAGTGCAAGGCTTGGTGCTGTTTTCATTATTGACTGAGGTCAGGTTGGGACAAGCAATGCCTTTATTGGTAGGTTGTTTCTCCAAATACAGGCAGAAGTCCAGATTTTTCTGGAGACAGGAAAATCTGTGTCCTTCAAAACCCCACTCTCTGCAGGACTCTCTAAATATTAGTCTAACTTGTTCTCAGTGTTCTGCAGCTCAACACAGTGTACTGACAGTGTTACTTGCTTAAAAATCTCTTTTTCCCTGCTGTTTTTCATTTTTTCCCTTTCCTTTTATTTCTCTGCTGTCTCTCAGGTCCTTGATGATCCTGCAGAGGACAACTTGTACATGGGTATGTGAGTCTCATAAGCTAACAGAACCATCTGGGCTTAGGCCTAGTGATGCAAGTGACACGTACCAGGACTCGGGGTCAATACGGGAGGAAACTTGTTCCAACTTCAGCAGACTTATTTTTTTCTGCCTGTAAATGCAGCTGGGATGGAAAGGCCCCGTGCAGTAGGGTAAGGCAACCTTGTGTCAGTACAGCTGTGCACATCTCTTTGCCCTGGGGACGCTAAAAAGACCTGACAGCTGCTCTGCCCTGCCCTCTCTAAGGCTGATTCCAGTCCCAGAGCCAGGAGGGAAGGGAAGGGTGCAGGATGGTTTCCTTGCCCTCCTGGTATGAGAACTTCTGTAGGCTGCGGATAGTGGTAGTGACTCCAGAATCACTCCAGTCTTGTCTGGGGGTGTTCCCTGTGACCCCTGCAGAGACACTGAGCACCCTGCTGAGCCTCAGGCCCTCCTGAGGGAGCAGCACTCCTGCCTTTGGTGGGGTGCTCCCATGGGAGGCCGTGCTTGACTGGGTGTTTATGCAGAGGGCGAGGGAATTCCACCCATTTTGCCTTCCACTCCCCCAAGCCCTGAAAGTGCCAGCCACAGCCTAACTCCTGTTTGGGTAAAACGTTGAGGGACAGGCCTGGGATGCCCTGACGTGCCCTCTGAGATGGACCAGAGGAGGGGATGGCTGACCTTTTACATCTCTTCTTCCCCAATCTGTTTCCTGATGAGGCAGGTTCAAAGGCTGCTCCTCATGAAATAATTATGGAACACTTTTGAAGCTGCTGTGAAGGAGAACTCTGCCTAGCAAATGAAGCAATTTGCCTTTGAAAGGCCACTTTTCCCTTTGGGCTGAAACCCCGGTGACATCTAGCAGCATGTCAAACTGATGGCACTCGTGGTGGGGAGGGTGGTTGAAGGCTGTTGTTTGAAGGCCTGAAATCCTGGGGATGGAGGAAAGCAGGCAGTTGAGGTAGAAAGCTGCAGAGGACAAAAAAAAAAAAAACCCAAATCTAAACCAAACTCTTCCTGTGGAGCGAGAGAACCATCCCAGCAATAGCTGCAATAGCAGCAGGACAGGTGGGGAATCTCTTGGTCCCACTGGGTGTTGTGCTGGTCCCTGAGTGATGACCAGTGGCCGTGTCCCTGTTGCCCCTGTTCCATCACCCCTCTCCTCTGCCTGGGATCCCATGAGTAGTTCAGGCACATCAAGCTCCAACCGCTGCAGTTCTCTTGGCAGAAGGAGAAGCTGTGGATGCTCAGCACTGTTCAGCTGAACCTCCTGCAAGTGGGTTTGCTCCCTCCTGCTGCTGACCCAGCTGATGAGAACTGCACCCTTCTCCTTCCAAAAATGCCCCCTATGGCAAAGCAGATCTAGAGGAAGTGGTGTTTTCTCTTTGCCTATGACTGCTGGGATCAGGCACTGCTGTGAGCACTTGGCTGTGTGGTCACTGGGAAGGGATCTGGGATGGGATGTCAGCAGACACTAAGCAACCTGCAGAGGTACAGGGTGGCTGAATAATGAAATGCTGCCACAAGCTGCAGCTTCTTCAGCCTGGAGGGCAAGATGAGCCAGTTCAGGCTGCCCTGTTGTGTTTGTACTTTCAGAGGATCCCACACCCAGGGTGCTTTGGGTAGGGGAGCTGCTCAGATTTCTTGAGAGGTGCAAGAAATCCCCATATAATTCATGGGGAAAGAGCTCTCCTACTCTAGATAAAAGCAGATCCTTCTCCTGTTTGCAGAACAGGGCAGAGCAGGATCAGAAAAACACTTTCCCCCAACCCCCAAATCAGACACACAAACTCATGTGCTCTGCAAACCTCAACTCACACCAACAAATCTTCTCCAGTCACTCCTGCCAGTGAGTGTTTGGCTCTGACAGAGCTGTAGCGGTGCTGCTGATTGACACAGCAGAAATGGAGCAGCATGTTCTTACAGCATCTCCTTCGCTATCAGCAATTTAGCAGAAATATCACACCAAACACCCTCCCTTGGAGGTACAACGGGGCTCAAATCAACAAGGGCTGGCACCCAGAGCAGCAGCACCGTGGTTGATAAATGAGCACCCGCTGTCTCTCTGAACGGAGCTGGCGGGAGCGGGGATATTTGTCTGTGCTGAAGAGATGAATATTTTCATTTTGCATCCTCTGGTGTCCTTGTCATGGGTGAGGGAAGAGAAATGAGTGGAGATAAATTGATTTTGCAGGTATGGGAATGGATGTGTTTTTGTAGGTGATGAATAACAAATAAGCCCGGTCTGCTCTTCTCATTCATTCATGGTTTATTTCCTTTTCTTGCAGTGTTTGACCTCATGAGGAAAGGGTAAGTAGCCCACCTGGGATCCCTTCTGTTGAAAGTTTTGGTGTTCATCATTATCTTCCCATGTGAAATGGATGTCTGATACATCCAGTGGGGCAAACCCTGTCTGCAGGGGAGGCAAAACCCAACTGTAGTTGCCTTGGCGCTGCTACAGCCTGGAAGGATGTGGTGAATAGAAATGGGCTGGAAGGACATGTCCTGGTGCCAGACTCTTCTCTGGAAAATGAATTTTATGCCAATTCCTCATCAGGTGCCTGGAAGAAAAGGTTTGAATAGGAATATTCTGCTGGGTTCCAGCCTCATCATGGCTTCCTGTGGCACAAGGGGTGTGTGGTCGCATCAAGATTTATTTGCCACCCACTGCCTTATTTTGCCCCAGCACTCACCTCTCGTGGGAGTCTGTTGTGTTGGCACATTTTTTGTGCATAGTGGAGGAAGGGATAAGGTGGTGGGAGGCTCCTCACTGCTCTTTGCTACACCTGCACTGATTCTGCAGCTCTGCAGAGTCACAGCAAGGCTGTGATTGCTGTGCCCAGGATGGAGGAGATTCCCAAAGGTTTTTCTCTCTGGCCCCATGAAGAAGCTCCAGCTCCAGTGGTTTGCTGGCAAGAGGCTCCCCAGTCTCCCTGGTTATCAGGCTGGTGCTTATCCTCTAGCAGAGGGAGCTCCTGTAAACAGCTGAGGCCAGGGAACCTGTGGCTCATCCAAGTGCAGCCTGGCTGCCTCTGGCAGGAGGCAATTACACTCCATTAGTGGCTCTGCCAGTCCTGCACTCACATTATTTCTCCCTGGTTTCAGCAACTGAAGAATGTGCATGAAGAGGGAGGGAAAGCAGTGGCAGGAAAATGCAAATGAGAGATGAAGGTCATCAATCAAACAGGCAGCAAGAGAGAAGAAGGAAATGCTGCAGGAAGGATTTGCTTCTGGGTGATGAGGGGAAGAACCTCAGAGCCTGGTTTTGGCAATGGGCTGTTCTCAGCCAGGGTTTGGCTTGCCAGGATGGTGTCCCAGCAGCACTCACTAAAATCCAGCTCCAGTCAGTGGACATATGTCCAAATGCAAAGCCAAGCTGCTGAGCACAGGCAGAATTAGCCGCCAGTGCAGTGAAGTCCTTAGCTGCAGCCATTCGTCCACGGGGGAACAGGAGATTCTGATGAGCTCTTACAGCCTCTTTGCCTTCAGCTTTCGGCTGGCACAGGCAGAAGAGGGGCTTTTAGAGGAGACTGTGCATCCCTCAGTAGTGGCAGCATTCAAAGGAAAGGAGAGAGAAGCTGACCAGGTAACCTTGGCTGTTCAGGGCTGAATGCCTGAGCTCTGCTGGTGGCTTGAACCCTGAGCAGCTAAATAGGTTTTCAAAGCAGGTTAGCACAATGCACTGAAAATATTCCCATTTAACCTTTGAGCCAGTGGTTCATGTCTAGATTCTGCCTCAGTGTAGACCAACTGCACACTGATATTGCATCAGGACTGAGCCCCAGCAGGCAGGACATCAGTGTACGGCAACTGGCACTGTCCCCACTGCTGCCTGGGGTCTCTTGGGAATGCTGGTGCTCACAGCCATGAGCAGCTTTAGCAGGAAACCAAAGACCAGGTCCAGATTTGTTCTTCTCCCATTAGGACTGACAGTGAATAGTGTTTGTCTTACTTGGTGCAGACATCAGCAGTTAACCCGGATGGTGATGGGGGCTCTGTGGCTTGTGCTGGCTCAGGGACTATGCAAAGCCACCCATCACTAGCCAAACTCAGTAACCAGGGCATCACCAAGTCCAGAAAGGATGGACACACCTCCATCCTGTGTCACAGCACCCAGAGCCTTTTGGGAGCCTGGCCCTCAGTGCTGGGACGTGGTGATGGAGAACATAATCCTCCAGTGAGAGGTGGTACTGCCATTCTGCAAAGCACTGAGCTGCTGCCCTCTTCCCAACAGGCCTGTCATGGAGGTGCCGAGTGAGCAGCCCTTCAGCGAGGAGCAGGCTCGGCTCTACTTCCGAGACATCGTCCTGGGCATCGAGTACTGTGAGTACCCAGCACTGGCAGTGCTTTGCAGAGGGTGTGCCTCGGCCCCCTGCACAGCTGGGGAGGGGCATCTCAGCTCTG
This sequence comes from Dasyornis broadbenti, assembly GCA_013397935.1. NCBI lineage: Eukaryota > Metazoa > Chordata > Aves > Passeriformes > Dasyornithidae > Dasyornis > Dasyornis broadbenti. The sequence continues at coordinate 2,413,905 of VZRN01001252.1, forward strand.
GGGGGCTGTTGGATGAGCCAGAGAGGTTCCCTTGGGTTGTCTGTGATGGTGTTGCTCTTGGAGGTGGCTCCACTCAGCTTGGGTTCACCCGGGAAGTGTCACAGATCCCTTAGAAAGAACATTAGGAAAATAGTGCCTTTCTTTTTTCTTCCATTTATTTCTTTTTGGAGACTGTCTTTGAAAGCATTAACAGAGTCAGAAAATGGGTGTTTGCAGTGTCATGGACTGGGTCAGTCAGTGAGCTTCAGCTGGAACAAATCCCTGTCTTTAGCTTAGCAGGGCAAGCACTGGCCATGAGCAGAGCTGGTGAGCAGCATGGGGAGAGTGCCTGTCCTTGTCCACTCCTTTTCCAGAATCCATCTGAGCAACTCCCTGTCACTCAGGGCTGTGGAGTGACAAGAGCCCAGCGCTGCTGTGCCCTCCCAGGGAGGTGGTGGATCAAGTGTGTTCCCAGGCTCTACCCAGGCTCCAGAGCAGGGCTCCTCTTTGTAGCCTGTTTGATTATCATCCCCTTTTTTGGTGACATCTCCCAGTGTGGCTGAGGCCAGACTCATTGCTGAGTGCCTGTTGTGCAGAGTACAGGGAGGCCGTGATAGATCTGTAAATGACAGCAGAGATTTTTCTGGCCCCGCTGTCAATGCCATGTCCCTGCTGGCATGAACCTGGCAGGGCTGGGTGAACAGGGGTCCCTGAATTGAAGACACAAGGTGGAATGGTCTGTGTGCTGGCATCCTGAGAGCAGTTAGTGATTCTGTACCTCAGCTGCTGGTGAGCTGAGCTTGGCTCTGTGCCTGCTTGATCCTGGTGTCCTCCTTGCAAACAGCCTCTGTGAGTTCAGTGCTCTCACCACCGACTGCTTCCTCTGCGCACTGATACACTAAAGAATTGCCCATGGTGAGTTTGGGGAGGAAGAGGCAGTACAGCTCTTACAGAGGCCATTCCCACCTTGCAGGTCTGATTGTTTTCCAGAGGAGACAGGCAAATATGTTGATAAGGTGATCCTGTTATTGTTTTTTGATTGCCAAACAGCTTTTGATTAGATCTATTAACAGTAGCTCATAAAGCAGCTCCTGAGTCTCTTAGGTTGGATGGGCTTTTGTGGATTAATACCTAGATAATCAGGAAAGTCGGAATACAGCTTTCACAATGGAGAAAAGTCTCTAGCACAGTTAAACAGAAATCCATAATGCGGGCTAGGTTGTTCAGTATATTCCTAAATGACCAGAAAAAGAGTACAGGACAATAAGAGAGATTTGTGGTAGCACTGAGTTATTCAAGATAGTTGTTGTTAGAACTGACTGGGAAGACTGGCAGGAAAATGCCATGATAGCAAGTGATGACATGATAAAATGACAGATAAAAATTCATGTTGCTGACTGCAGGGTAATGCATGAGGGGGAGAAACAACACTAAAAATACATACAATGTGATGGGCTCTAAATTCTCTCTTCTCACTCAGGCTTTATTCTGGATAGTTCTCTTGAAAATGCCAGCCGAGTACTTAGTGACATTCAATAAGGCTAACAAGATTTAGGGAATTATTTGGAATGGAAGAAAGAAGAAAGCAGAAAATGTTATAATGCAGTTATTTTGATCTGTAAGAGCTCTTAGGTACAGACAAGGAGTATCCTGAACATTATGTGCAACTTGGCTCAGCCTGTCTTCAAAACAGCTCCCTAGAACTGAGGCCCAAGAAGGATGATCAGGATGGTCCTGGAATGCCTTATGTACAGAGATATGATCAAAGCTCTTAAGACTGGAAAATTATCTTGGGGAGTGGTGCTATGGCAGAGGCTTGTAAAATCCTAAGTGTCAGGGAAGCGCTGGACAGGAAATGAATCTTTTCTGTCTCTAAAAACACAATAACTAAGGGATAGCAAACAAAATAATCAGGTAGCCAGTTTAAACCAGAAGGAATTGCTCACCTGGCTTCAGTCACTGAGAGAGAGCAAATCTCTGAGCGTGATGGACCTTGCTGAGGCAGAGGAAGGTGGTTTGCAGGGTCTCAATCCATCTCCCCATTGAAATGCAGCACCACCGCGTTTTTTGTCTAAAACCAGCAGGGAATAAAATCAGTGTTTGCACATCTGGCAGTCCAGAAGCTTCCAGGTGCTGCCAAAATTAGTCAGGTCACTCCAGAAAGTTGGTGGAAGTGAATATATGAACGGGAATCTCAAGACTGTCTTTGAGTAGAGCGTGAAGGGTGAAGATGCAGCTTTTTATGTTCCCATTAGCATTCAGATTGCAGCAGAGCCTGTGTGCCTCAGCTGGGAGATCCAAGCTCTGCTGTGCTGGATGCTGCTGCAGGAACAGCTCCTGCTCAGTGGAAACTTTGAGTTTAGTAGGTAGGGAAAAAAAAGACAAAACAAAACAGCAAAGTGTGGGTAGTCTTAAGCAGAGGGAGTGAAATTCAACAAGAAATTATAGGATGCCCAAGCACTCCCAGCAACAGGAACAATAGGATGCTTTATTTTGGACCATTGAGTAACCACTTATTTTATTAGCAAATGAAAGTTTAAAATGGTGTTCTCTCTGAACTGCTGGGTAAATGCATGGCAATTATTATATAATTAAGAGGAAAAGTGCACCATTTGTGCATGCTGAAGGAAAAGTGTTGCCAGGCAATCCAGAGATTGCAAGGTAATTTTAATGTAAGCATCCATAATTGTTGTGTAATTTGGGAGGCTCAATAAGCATGCAGCTGCTTGAAGCTCGCAGTCATTGCAGCAGCAAATGCATCATTGCCAGTTGGCTTTTGTTAGGTTAGAAGTTGCAAACTTCTGTATTCCTGTCGGAGGGATGTGCCAGGCAGATATCCCAGTTTGATTTTAGCACTGGGACGTGAATATCTTCATTTAGTAAGAGCCTGAGTAAGGAATAAGAATAAGCAGAAAGGGCTGTCTAAGCAGGAGCCTGGCTGTGACACTGCCCAGGAGCAGCCACTTAGTGCAGAACACGCACACGGGTGTGACCCAGGGGAAAACCCTGCTGACTTGCACAGCCCAGATGAAGCACAGTGACTGTCCCTGCTGCTGTGGAGCTGCAAGCTCAGTATCCGAGTCACAAGAAGCTAAAACAGTTTCTGTCGGTGTGGCTGAAGAAGAAAAAACCTTGTTTCCTGCATTCTCCGTAGAAGTCCGCAATTCCCCTCCTGTGACTGTGTCTAAGCAGGGGACAGTTCTGGTCTCCCCTTTGCAGAGGAAGCCTTAGTGAGCTGTGGGGTTGAAGGGAGGGTAATGACATGCAGCTAAAGCCATTGGGAAATTACCTTTCCAGCAGCAGCTCTCTGCAGTGAGAGCTGCAGTGACCCAGGGCCCTGCACACTGAGCGTGGAGCCTTGATAAAGGGGCTGGCTTTTCAAAGCTGGCTTTTCTGAGATAAGACTTTATCTACTTGCTCATCAATATGTGAGTATAATTTTCATTATCTTGAAAGGAAATTTAAGCAAATAAACCAACAGCTGAGCCAACACAGGCTCATGTCTTCTGAAGAATATCCGCTGCAGGATAAGCCCAGACTGGGTGTGCTGAAGCATCAGTGGTGTAGATGGTTTGATCTGGTTGGGTTTTTGGCAGAGGTGAGTTCCTCAGGTTGGTGTGGGTCAGCAGAGCTGGGACACAAGTCTGTGGTGGAGCTGCTGCTTGCTCCCATGTGGGAGATGGGGACCTGCCTCTTCTCTGCTCCTACCTCTTGCCTGTACAAGTTTGGAGCTCCTCAAACAGAGCATGTTGAGGTGAGAGCTACAGCTGCAAGGTGCTGGGTGTTATAAATGGCACCACCAGGAGAAGTGCAGCTGGCTTGTGTTTTATCACGTGCAGACAAGCTCTCCTTAGATGATAAAAACCAAACAAAAAACCCTGTCATGAGCTGCAAGTGTTGCTGATAGTGATCGATAAGGACTTTGTACAAGATCGAGAGTAATTAGCTGATGGAGCAGATCAGAGAGATGTGCTGGAGCCTCTTAAGAATGATCAGGCAGTTTGATTTTTGTTGTTGTTTGACGCAGTTCTGTGTCTGCTCGGGGCGAGAAGCAGCCCCTGGCACAGCCTGTGCAGGTTGTTTTGTCAGTGCCGGCTGCACGTGCCCTGCTCCCCTCATTCCCTGTTCTCCCCTGGACACTGGTGTGCGTGTGTGTGTGTGTGTGTGTGGAGCCATGGCAGGGAGCTCTGCACGTCCCCTGTGACTGCTGATAAGGGGTGTGCCTTGTGGGCTGCAGGACTGCCTTTGACAAGGTTACTTCTCTCCTTTCCCCTTTGCTTCCTGCTGGCCCTACCCACACTTCCACTTCTGCCGGGAGCACGGGGCTCAGCCAGGTGCTGAAGGTGGAGCACAGGGCGAAGCTGAGCGGTTCCAAAGTGCCGGGTAGTGCTGAGGCTGTGGGACTCCCTTTGCAAAATCTGGGCTTAAGCAACTTATCCAAGTGGCAGAGGCTTAATGGGTGCAGCAAAACGGTGGAGAGAGCTGAGAACAGCAGAGCTTGGATCCTCCCCCGGCCCCTGCAGTGAGCTGAGCGTGGGATGTGGGTGTTCCCCTTGCACAGCCCACAGCATCCCTGTCCTCCAGCCCTTCCTCAGCAGAGCACTGTGCTGTTGGAGCTCTGGATGGTGGTGCAGTAGTTTCCTTGGGAGGGTGTTAAATCATTTCTTTGCTACAGGGGTGATGTGAGAGTAATACTAAGCAGACTCTGCAGTAGCACATATGGATTGCTTTTGCCCTTGAATGGGAATGGGATTCTGGTTTTAATCAAGCAGAATTCAGCGCTGGCCTCAGTAAATAGCAGGATGTGTCAGTGCATTGCTAAGTTTTAGATGTATAATTTTTAAATGAGCTTGTAGCAAGTTTGCATTAACCTGCTGGAGCTCCAAGGTTTCCAGAGGGGAATGCAGTGAAAAGCACCTTTTCTAAAAGGACTAAGGAACAACATCACTTTCTAGCACTTCTGTTTCTGCCCCTCTGGGTCTTCACTCCCTGTTAGTCAGTGGAGTTGTTGGCAGACAGCTCCCAGGCTTTTGCCTCTAGTGAGAGGGAAAAACCTGTTTAGTCCTGGGATAGCCTGTGGGGTCTAGAAATGAGGAGTTTGTGAAATGGCTGTTTTGTCCCCCGGGCAGCTGAGGGACTGAACAGAAAGGAAAGATGTGCTCAGCAGGGCTTTGCTAAGGAGCAGTGGTGGAGCAGGGAGGCAAAGGCAGAACAGTGGAGACCCAAATAGGAGTGTACAGATAGGAGCCATTAGATGGTGCAGAGACAGGGAATGTATTTTACAGATTACACTGTTATAACACGACAGAGAAAATGGTTTGTAGTTTTATTTTGTTTGGGTTCTTTTACTTTCCTATAAGGCAGAAATAATAAAAAGCCTGGAGTACCTGCTTGCCTTAATTTTCACAGAGCAAGCTCCAGGGATGTACTCACATGGTCCATGTTTGTTTTAAGTTTTTTTGGAGGCTTTGGGAATCTTAGCCCTGTGGTATCAGGCTTGACACCAGACACCTGCCTGAAAGGCAGCTCATCATCTCTTGGAGGAAAACTTCACTTCCCCCTCACTCTTATTTGCTCTCCCTATATTACCATAATGAAATGTCAGCTTGCCACCAGCTCTGCTGCAGAGCAGATGTCTCCTCCTAATTGCTGTTGTTGCAGGGTTTCAGTGTTTATCCTGACTGTCTAGGCAGGCTGTTACAGCATTAACTGCCTCCCATCACAGCCTGGCCACGCAGTTGCTGCACATCTGGAAGAGGATGTAAGTACTGCTGCTCTCCAGCAACGTTTTTGTCTGCTGGATCTCCAGAGCAGCTCTTTATTCTGCCAAGGGCAGCATCCCCCAGCAGTGCTTTAAACTGAGGAGAGAGCCTTGCAGAAAAAAAATATCTGCAAGTATGACTTGCCCTGCCCAAGCGTGGCCTGCTGGAAAGTTGGCTTGAAAAGAGCAGAAAGTTAAATGAAGTTTGCTCATTCTTGGTCCTAAAACACTGACTGGGATGCTCCACAGGGCAGGCTGCCTTTGTGGCAGTGTGGTGGTCAGGTTTGTAAAGCAGGAAAGGGTTAGACCAGCATTTTCCTCTGCCCAACATGTATTTCCTGGGAGATATGAAAAGTGCTCATGGGGAGGTATAAAACCAAACATGCTCTGTTTGCAAGAAGAAAATGTGAAAACAGTTGTTGGAGCCAAGGGAGGAGGGAGGCCAGAGGGTCCTGGTCCTCTGGGAAGGGCAGGGTTAGAGGATTTCCTCCCCTTTCTTCAGTAAAGTCTCATGGGTTTTCTACAGTTCTGCTTTTGGGGTCATTTTCATTTTTGATGTACAAGCACTTCAGCCGGAGCCCATGGTTGGCCTCATGGAGCTGAGACAGAGCTGGAGTCTTTGCTGAAGCCTCATGGAACGAAGGGCCAGGTTTGGCCACAGCCGTGAGTGCAGGAGTGGTGGGAATGGCTGGGAGCTTTGTGCCACGGTGGGGGTTTGGGGTGATGCAAAGCAAGTTCAGGTTGTTTCTTTGTGGGCTCCATTGAGAAGCTTGGCTGTATAAAAAATGCCTCTTTGGGGTGCTGGCACCACCAGCCCAGCTGCTGGTTGCTCCAAGCTTGGAGCTCCATTATTCCATCTTTTGAGCTGGAAATGCCCACTGATTTTTGAGCTGTTGGCACTCAGCTTCTTGTCACCTGTTTGAGTCTACCTGTGGTTCTGCCTGTTTTGATGAGCCTCACAGCACCGCAGTTTCAAAAGAAATTAACTAAAAATGAACCTCTTTATTTGGATCCCATAAACCTTTAATATAGCAAGTGTCCCAACCCATCAGCTGGTCTGATGAGGCCAAGCTAATCTGCGGATTTTTTAGTGCTTTTCCTCTCCAGCAGCATTGCTTGTTCCCACTGTTTGAGCTTTCCCTGGATTCATGTCTGTTCTTTGCATAATTCCTGGATGTGTTTCTGAGAATTGTGTCCCAGTGAGGTACCAAAAAGGCTGTAGGAAATGGCTCTTCTGCTCCATTTCACTCCACCCCAGCAGCAGCTGGGAGTGGGGTGCCTGAGCTTGCACCTTTGTTTTCACCCTCCTGGAAAAGCTTCCCCTGGGTATGTTGGCTGCTGTGACAGACCATGCTCCTGTTTTTGGGGTGTTTTTCAGTGCACTACCAGAAGATCATCCACCGGGACATCAAGCCTTCCAACTTGCTCTTAGGAGATGATGGGCATGTCAAAATTGCTGATTTTGGTGTCAGCAATCAGTTTGAAGGGAATGATGCCCAGCTTTCCAGCACGGCAGGGACACCAGCCTTCATGGCACCTGAGGCCATCTCACAGACTGGCAAAAGTTTCAGTGGAAAGGTAGGTCTTTGCTCAGAGCTGGTGTCTCCTGGGACCCCAGGCATGGCACAAAGGCCGATGCCACACCTGCATCGTGAGTGCAGTGCAAGTTAGGGTTGTTATTTAGTAAAACTGAAGCTCTAATTCTGTCCAGTCCAGGCAAAACTCACATTGGTTGTTCTGTGCAGTGGGCAAACACTTTGCTGTGGATCCCTGCCCATGCATAAACCATGCTGGAGCCCTTTCCCTACCCAAAGGGAAAGGAGGAAGCCCTTGATTCCCATTCAAAATAATCAAGAGGCACGGGGGGCTGCTGAGCACCAAGGTCATATCTTGATTCCCTGAAAGTGAGAGGCACTGCTGAGGGTGGTGATACAGACATGGAGATAGGGTCTGATGGGGAATTTTTTTATCTGGAAACATTTGAAGTTGAGGCCTGCATGGTGTAATTTCCTGTGAGAAGGGGCTGCTTGCTGGTCACAGCGGGGCAAGGGAGCAATGCCTGGCCCAGCATAGCCCTCGTTGCTCAGGTGTGCTGCAGGTGCCCTTAGGAGCCCAACATCAGAGTGTCATAGAAAATGTTAAATCCATACAAAAAGTGTTCTCTGAATTGGTGGGAAAATCCAGCTTGCTCAGATCATCTGCGTTGCATCTCCTTTACTGCCTGTTCGTGCTCTCTTTCAGGCACTGGATGTGTGGGCCATGGGAATCACCCTGTACTGCTTTGTTTACGGGAAGGTAAGCTGCCCTTCAGCTGCTGGAGCCCTGCACTCTCTGCCTGCCTGGCGTTTGACTCATTCCTTTCCAAATAAAGGCAAATATTAGAGACAAAGACCTACCTTCTGCAAGCTCCCAAATCTCCCTGCAGATCAGCAGGGGCTGACGCTGTGATCTGTGGAAAGGATCGTTTCCAGCGCTGGTCCCTGGATGCAGAGCCCTTGTTTGTGCTACAAACCCAGAGCAGCATCAGCAGCACCGCCAGGGTTTGAGGGGGGTTTATTCACATTGCCTGCATTTAGAAATGAGCCAGAGCATGGAGGGAGGCAGAGGATTGATCCCAAACTGCTGCAGCACTTTAGCAAACCAGATTACAGAAATCTCTGCCTGCCAAAACTGAGCTAGGACTGATAGGGGTTCCATATTGGCAGAGGCAGCTCTTCAGTGCTGCCTCCTGCACACTCCATGTCCTGCCATGGCTTTTCCCTCACGTGTGGCCAGAACCCCCATGTCCCACCCGTGTTCCCCTAGGATGAGCAGCACAGCAGGTGTGTGTGCAGTCTCTGTGGGCAGGAATGTTACCTGAACCTCTGTCCAAGCACAGACCACTGCAGATCCCACCTCACAGGTGCCAGGCAGCTCTGGGGGAAGAAGCAGCCAGGGAAGGTGACAGAGGCAGTTCATGGTCACCTGGCAGCCTGGATGAAGGAGGATATTCCAGTCCAGTTATGTATTCCCTAGAACCCCTCTGCTGTTCTTCTGAATGTATTTTTTAATAAGAAATGAATCATTTTATTGTGTGGGGGGAGATTTTATTTATTTCCATCTCTGTCTAAAATCTAGGGAGTACAGAGGGTGTACTTGTGTTACATGAATGACAAATGTCTGAGTGGTGCCAGGGTCTTGGACAACTGGAAAATCTCTTGTTTGTTTTACAGTGCCCTTTTATAGATGAATACATTCTGGGTCTTCATAACAGGATCAAGACCAAGCCTGTGGAGTTCCCAGAAGAGTGAGTAAACTTTGCTCTGCTATTGTAAAATAAAGTTCAGTTTTCAGCATTGTTCTCTGTGTGGCACACATGCCAGTGGGTCACCACAGAGGGATGGACATGGGTGGGTGAGGTGCTCTGTGTTCTCCCAGGTGCTTTGTGTGGGTTTTGTGCTGGTGATGTTGTTGAGGCACCTTTGCTCTTCCTCTGTCCTTGCTGTGCAGACAGGGACTAAAGGAAATGGCTCTTGAAATCTTTGGAATTGAAAGGATCCCAGGGTCTAGGAAGTTCTGCCCCAGCTGCATGACCCTGGAGATGCTGGATGCATGGTTTGGTTGGGGTTTTATGTTTCTCCCCATGGAGCAGCCACCAGAATGATTCAATGTATTCATTTGAAGAGCAATGTGGTTACAGACCTCAGTCTTAGCCTAAGTAAACACATCCGTCTCCTGTGGACTTTCCTTGGAGCTGGGAGAAGTGTCTGATGGAAGAATGCTTGTCCTGAGATGTGCAACCACAGATCAGTGAATCCCCCTCCTCTGCCTTTTTTAGCACACCCCAGGGAAATGTGGGTTCGTGTTTTGTGCTGGCAGAGGGGGGCTTTTTTTTTAATGAAAAAAAGAGGAATTAATTTACCTGTGTATCACTGAGGGGCTGCTCCCATCCTTCTTTGGTCAGTAAAGGAAACCTCTGTGGGGCCCAGTGGGAGTGCTGGGATGGTCAGGTGGGATGCCTGGTTGGGTCACAATGTGTGCTCAGCAGTGCAGGGGACAAGCCAAGGCCACTCACGTGGCATTTGAGCAGAGGAAGTTCAGTACTGAGGTGTTGAGTGTTTGTGGTGCTGTCAGAGTCTGGCAGGAGGTGATGACACTCCCCATGTGTTCAGTGGTGGCTCAATGGTCACCATTCCTGACGCTTCACGGGTTGCCCACTCCTCAGCATTTCCTCCAGCTTTAGGCTTTTGCTGCCTTTCAGTTGGTGATGAAGTTGTTTCACCTGGTTCCTGTCAGATGAAGTAGCCAGAGCTGAACTCTTTGTTTTCCTTCCAAAATCTGCACAGTCATCAGGCAAAGAAGTCTTGACCTAATTGCTCATTCTAATAAAAATGTACAGATAAAATGACTTGATTTAAAGCAAGCACAAAGAAATTAAAACTCTAATGAAAGGCACGTGTGGTGTTAAAGAGGAAGGGAGGAATGTTATCAGGCAGCCTGTGATATGTGCATGTATCCAATATCCCTGGCAAGGCAAGACTTTTTTGTGAGATGCTCACTGAATTTCCACATTACAGTGAAAGGCTGGGCCTCTGCCTTGGCAGTCCCAGGCTTCCTTCTGATTCTACAGAAAGCGATGGATACTCAGGGTGCCCTGTTTTAGACACCTGCCTCAGCCAGACTGACTCAGCCCTGGCTCATGGGCTGCATTATTTACCCCCACATTGATGAGGAGACGCAGCCACTGCAGACAGCTCTGCCACCGCTGCCCAGGTGGAGCCACACAGAACTTCTGGAGCTCCAAGGACCTGGGGTCAGGCCCCTTGTTAGATGGCACACACAGAGCCCAGTGTGGGGACGGAGCAATTCTGGTAGGCTTGAGGCTTTAGGAGCACAAAGACTGGTCACGCTCCACTGCCATGTCCCTACCTGCAGCTGGAACAGGACTTTGTCTTGACAGCACTGTAGCCAAAAAATCCCCAAACCTGTTTATGTCCCCTTGGCAATTTTCTCCTTTGCTCAGGGCTGGCAAAGCTCCCACCTCTCCCTCAGCCGCCTTGTATTTGGGTTAACAGTCAGCTTACAAGTGACTGTTCCCATCTGCCTCTGCAGTAAGTTATTAACATTTAATGGGCTAACTGGGCTGTGCTGAGATCCTTTCCTTCATTCAGGCATTTCCTTCAGCGATAATTGGCTGCAAGATTTATGTGGATTCCTCAGTGACCTGCTCTCCCAGTCTAAAAAAAGCTGCACCCCTGATTAGGTTGTTGGAGGAGCTGAGGGTTACTGGGTGTTGACAGCTGTCCAAACCACATCTATTTGTTAGAGGCAGCAACAGAGACATAGAATTCACTGGAGTGGATCCACCCTGACCTCCCACAGAATTAGCACCTCTCTATAGTGAGGAGTATTTTGGTTTCAATTTATTTCACCATGGCTACAAAAGACACATTCCTGTTTGCAGACAGCCCATGGAAACTCATTGCCAGTTTCCTGACAACCTTTAGGACAGATGGATCTGACCGTTACCGGTCTCACCATCCCGTCCCTTCCCTTAGAGACATTTGGATAAATATTTATGGCACTGGAGTTCTCATTCATGTCACTGAGTCCTTGGCATGACGCGAGGTAAATGGATTTAACTCACACCCTGAGGATCCTGGCAGGACTAAAAAGCAAGCTGAAGATGTTTCTGTTCAAACACATGTTAGGAGAGTCAGAAGCTCTGCCTTGGCCTTCCTGGTGAAGTCTGGGACAGTGTTCCCTGACCTGCAGGCACCTGTAAAGTGATCTGTGGTGCTGGCAGCCCTCCTGAATGGATGCTGAGCTCTGTGCCTGGCATTTTCCTGAGAGCTCTTACAGGACTATGACAAATCCCAGACAGCACAGGCTTTTCAGATGAAAAATGCCATCAGGCACAGCATGCATGCTGCTGCAGACTGGAGAGAAGGGAAACCAAAGACACGGTGATGTGATCTGTTACCTGGCTATAACCCACCTGACACTTGGTGATCCTGTTTATGGGGCTTTTCCCCATGACTTTAATCCTGTGTTGTGTAGAAATCAGTCTGGTGCCCAGAAATGTTATGTGATTTTTATATTCTATTTGTTGTATTTTAAGTAAAGCTGTTGGCAGTTTTGGACTGAACTGATGTTGAGTATTTTTAAAATGCCATCTGACCTGCATCAGTGGGGTCTCTGAAGGGAATCTGTTTATTCTGACCTCCTAAATGCAGTCACTGCTCATGACTGTTCCTCTGGAGCTCATCTGAAGAGCAGCACCATTCTTTCCCTTCCCACTGAAATCGTCACCCAAGTCTCTGAGGACTCATCCTGCTGTTCTTCTTGTCTGGGCTGTATTGCCTGTGTACAGCGGACGCCTGATGCAACTCTGTGTTTAGACTTTAAACTGAACCCCCTTTCTGCCTCTGAACAAGCAATGTTTCCTTGTGGTTGTTTGTAAAGATCTCATAGCCAAAGTCCAAATAACATATTCATGAATTATTAAACAGCAGCTCTGTTTTCATCAGACTGAAATATCCCTTGCTGTGATGTGGTTTTCGTTTTGGTTTGTGATCATTTATTCCCTTCTCTGCTTGAGGAGGGGGAGTGCAGAGGTGGTGGGCACAGCACCTGGTGCTCACCACTGTTTTCAGTCTCAAATCCAGCCTTCCTGGGGAGTGACATTTCATGCTGCCAAGTTCCATCTCCGTGCAGAAACACCGTTCTTCAGGAGTTTTTTGTGACACAGACTTTCAGCTGCCTAATGTAGTTCAGTCACATGCTGGCATTTTACTGCAATAGCACTTTGATCATCCAGATCTAGTGTGTTTTAAAGGCATTTCCTGTATTATTAACCGCGGGAGTCACTGCAGCCTTTGGGCTGCAGGACCTGTCTATAGAGTGGCTTTTGGGTTCAGGCACTCTCACATTTAGATCTTGGAAACAATGTTAAAAATGTAGATGTATTTCTCTTCTTTGTGTTTGTTCATTCCCTCTATTTGTTACCCCGAGGTGGATCTTTTCAGGTAGGGAATACCAAGTTCCAGGCTGGCTGCAATCAGTGTTCTGGAAGCAATTTTAAAAACACAGCCCGGAAGCTTGGGTGGGAACTTGAATGGCAAATGGGGGAGTTTCATCTAGCACACAGTGGCTCATGGTGCAGGTTCAGCAAATCAAGCTGTGTCCCTCTTGATTCACTGAGCTCAACTCTAGTTCTGCTCTCAGGAACACTTTGTTTTTCCAGAATCTGCCCTCAGAAATTCCCCTGTGATGTGCTATCTTTAAAAACGTCCTTAGACCCATTCACCTGATCCCTCATGCTGCAGTCTGAGTGTGTGCCCTTGTGTAAGTGGGCAGAACAGGAGAACCAAGCCCTGTAGCAGTGACTGGGATGCTTTCCTTTTTCAAGCCGGGTTTGCAGAGGAAACACCTCCCGAGCAGAGCAGGTTCTCTGGCAAGAAACTGGGCATTGCTGCACTTACAATTCCCTTGTTAACTGTGTGCTGCTGTTTTCTTCACTCAGAGCACAGATAAGTGACGAGCTCAAGGAACTGATACTGCGCATGCTCGATAAAAATCCAGAAACAAGGATAACAGTCCCTGAAATTAAGGTAAATTGAACCTTGATATCAGAGATTTTAGTCTCAGCTGATTTTGTGTTCCTGTGGTACCTTCTAATGAGGCAGAGCTCTTCCCAGTGTTTGTTTTGGGAGCTCTCTCTGGCACCCTCCCTCGGAGAGCGCTCATTTTGCAGCCACATCTCCGTCGCTGCTTCTTGCTTGGGGAATATTGACTAAAGCTTTCTTGTTTACTTATTTAAATAAAAGTTACTCAAAAGCTGGCTGATCTCAGTGAATCCCTGGGAGAATCAACATTATCAGGGGAACTGCTGGCTGCAGAGACTGTGCTGGCAGTGTTGGATGTGTTTTCCGGGGGCTGGATGTGTGTTTCTCCCCTGGTCCTTGTGTGGCCAGTGGCCTCAAGGCAGCACATTTGTTTCTATCACCATTACTTGGGAGATGTTTGATAATAGAAAGAATGAATAGGCCTGGTAGAGCACAATACTTCACAGGCTATAGTTTCATTCTGAGTTTGCGTGGACTTGCTGTCCTCCTGTCACCCCTCACCGAGACCTCAGACCTGCTGGAGGATCTCAAATTTTCCAGAGAGATCCTTCAGCATGCCCTACAGGGCAAGCTCTGCTTTTCTTTGTCCCAGGCCAACAGCAGCATGTTTGCCACCAAAGCTGGCAATAGAAAAGTTGAGCTTCAGGAAAAAAAATTGTGACATCCCTTCCCTCCATGTCCGGGCAGCCAAAGCCAGGTTTGGAGCTGTATAAATGGGATTTCACTTGAGAGCTCTTGCAGGCACCCTGTAAGACCCTGTGGGTAGAAGAGCAGAGCTGAGTGCTGGCCCTTGTCCATGGCTGTGCACCGAAAATGGTTGGTGTGCTTTTGGGGACTTGCCTTGGATGCTGACAGAGGATGTGTCTGCAGCCCATGCTGGGCTCTGTGCTTAGTCCATGCCCTTGGACAGGACTTTGCTCCTGTTCACAGCCAAGGAACCATCCCATGAGAGGCAACAGGAAAAGGGGGCTTTGCTCTGCTGCATGTAAGAGAAAAAGATGAAAATGCTCCAGAAAACTCAGCTTCTCAAAGCTGTTTCAGAGGGTGCTGAGTTCCCCAAGGTGCTGATCGGTGGCAGCGGGTATGACAGCACTGGGCCAGACTGCAGCCATTTCCAAGGAAGCTGGTCAAAAAACATCTCTGGAAGTGGGAAATGGAGCAGTACTGACAATTCCCCCCTCAGTGAGCCCTGTGCCCCCATTTCTGTGTGTCCCCTGTGCAGGTGCACCCGTGGCTGAGCAGGGGCGGTGCGGAGCCGCTGCCGCTGGAGGAGGAGCACTGCTCCGTGGTGGAGGTCACCGAGGAGGAGGTCAAGAACTCCGTGAAGACCATCCCCAGCCTGCCAGCTGTGGTAGGTATAAAACACACCACGTCCTCTGAGCAGGGCACTGTGCTGAAGCCTTCAGCTCGTGGAGGAGGTTTGGAGAAGGGACACTGTGTTCCTGCATGAAATCTTGGCCTTTTGACCCAGCGTGAACTTCTTGGGTCTGAGTACTGCAGCAGCACCTCAAGCAGCTGTTCCCTGGGTTTCTTTGCTTCGTGCTCTTCGCTGTAGTGCTGTAAAATGTTCACTGAATTATTAAAGAAGCTGTTGTTGCTCCTTTGAACTGGCTTCTAGGAGTCAGTCCTGCTGTTCTCACTGCTCTGTTCTCTTCCTCAAAGATCCTAGTGAAGGCCATGCTGAGGAAACGCTCCTTTGGGAATCCCTTTGAGGTCCAGACGAGGCGGGAGGAGAGATCCATGTCTGCTCCAGGGAACCTGCTGATGTAGGTACCCACAGCCATGCCTGGCTCTGCAGCACGGGCAGGGCCGAGGTGTGTGGGGAGGGAGGGTGGGGGAAGCAGTTTGCAGATCTTTTCTGTAGCATTTAAAGACAAAACTCCCCTCTGCATCAAACACTGGAGATAAAATCTACCTCAAGTCCTCTCAGATTGAAATACAGAGTATTAATGCAGCCTAAAACCTCTTTTATAGATGCAGCTCTCTCTGTAACATGAGATTGGCCTAAACACGTGTAAGGTGCCAGCTTGAGTCTGGTTTTTCACTGTTAGTTGATAATATGCTGTGCTCAAAGACCATTAGAGATTGGTGAACTACGATAATTTTAATTAGGGTCTAGTATAGATATATATTGGAAGGTTTAATTCTTCTCTTCTTTCTATAGACAACAGAAATGGTACCAGATGAGCAGTTTATGTGGTTTTTAAACTCAAAATGAGACAGTAGGATCTGACCTGTGGGCTGGGGCCCACATCTGGGCAGAGACACCATGGGCAGACAAAGGAGAGCACTTTGAAATTGCTTTTTCACTTGAGAACACATACAGCACTTTTTCACACTGTTTTTTGCCGGTTATGAAATAGTGGAACACATTATGAGGGGATATTTTGGAGGCTGGGTACAAATTACTGTATTGGGATTAAAAAGGGAATAGAGATGTTGATGACTAATAGATTCCTCAACAGTTTTTAATCATGATGATGTGTACAGGGATGGGGAGAGAATTCTTCTGTCCTTTACTTGGTTCTTACTCTTTCTTCCTCGTTTTTGTTATTGATTCCATTCAGAACCAGGATTCTGGGCCATCAGTCCAGTAACAGCTGGACCTGTAGCGTGATCTGGGACAATTAGTTTCATATAAATAAAGTTGTCACCCCACAGGATCTGTAAAGCTGTGGCTGACAACAAAGCTGTGTGGTCCCAAAATGATTCTTTTCCACCCAGAATCCCAGTACCATTCCTAGCAGACTCCCACGAGGGTGTGCTGAATCTCACTGCACCACTGACAATACAATTAGAGGAGTCTCTGTGTCTCTCACAGGTGTGTGGGGATTTAAGGGCTCAGCTCAATTAAGGATGATAATATTTTAGGTCCCAACTGTGTATTGGAGACTTTTAGTGAAGATTTTGCTTTGGAGTTCACAGCCAGACATCAGTTTAACATTTAAACACCCTGTACATGAGTGCTGCTGTGGGACACATCTGGAGCATGGCAGTCACAGCTCCTTTGCCAGCTTAGCACAAGAGATTTGCCCTGATGTGTTTCCCTTGGCTCACTGCCTTCCAAATTAGTTATTGCTAATTGGACACATGTCCCTACCTGTATCTTCACTGTCATTCCTGGTCACTGCATTGCTCTGCTCTGAGATGGGGAAACATTTACTAAATTTGAAGAAAAACGTATTTTATTCTTCCCACTATGCCAGGCAGGTGACTCAGAGTAAGGCAGGATTTCTTTTCAAACCCTGCTTGAATTGATATTTTGAGGTAGTCATCCTGATCCTGTTTCCAGAAGGGACCTGTTCCACCTTCATTTGAGATTCTTGAAAGTTCACCCAGGTGGTGGGGAAAACTCCCTGACCCTTGATGCTGGTTCCTGCCTGGAGCTGGGTGCTTTAGTATCTGCTCAGAAAAAACAGAGTTCATGTGATCTCAGGTAGCTGTGCAGCTTCCGATCAGCCACATTATCAATGTGCTGTCTTTTATAAGATATTCTTAGGCCTTCAAGATGAGCTGTAAGCCTCCATTTTTATCTCCTTTTTGAAGTTGCTAGTGTGATTCTTCTCAGGTCAGTCAAACCCAGCATCTTGCCCTGTCTCGGCTCATTCTGGCCCTGTGTTTTATTCAGGCTCCTTGTACAGACTAAAAGGTTTATTTTTTAAAACGGTAATTTCCACTGTTGTGCTGCTGTGTCCAGTGCCCTGAGTTTAGAAAATCATGCCAGGCCGGGGATGGAGCTGCAGCCACTCTGGGCTGGCCTCTGCCCACTTAGAAACATCCAAAATTAATGTGAATGGCCTTTGAATGTGCCAGTTCTCCATTGCACTACTCCCTGTGTTTAATTTCTCAACCTCACACCATCAGTGCCAATTTTTGACAGTAACAATTGACTTCATCCTAAATTATTTCATGCACAACTGGAGCTTTGAGAACCCATCTCGAAACTGTTGTTTAAAAGAAAGACGTTTGCCAAGTCTCTCCAACAAATGGTGTTGTGTATTAAACACTACAGCAAGGATGCTCCTTTTAAGGCACATGAATTATTATTTCAAACTTTGGAGAATGCTTTACTGGCTGAATCTAATGAAAATAACTTGAAATTTAAACAGATGTGTTGGATCTAATGACATTAATTTCAAGTGAACCGAGGCTAAGTGGGAAATGTTCATTGTTCAGTGAGTTATCTCTTGATGACACTGTTATTTCCACCGGGCCAAACAGAGTAGGCACCAAGCTCATCCACTTCTTAATTCATACTGGGTTGTTCCCTAGAAAAAACACCCTTAATACGCATATAAAGTGTAACATCAGTGCCAATGTTATGAATAGAGCTGTGTTAAAATAAAGTTCAAGTGCGTCTGGATTGCTATAAATTTTTAGAACCCTGCAGGAGCAGATAATATTGCTGTAGGAAGGCTCTGCAGAGTTTCTGCATGTCCAGCACCCTTGCAGCTGGACAGGGGACTCCAAAAGTGAGACTTTCCAGAAAAGCAGTGCCTGCAGCAGTCAGTGTGCTCTGTACGTGTGGCTGCCCATGAGGAGCTGAGACAAAAATGAGCCGCATATTCCCATACTCTCCTCCCCAGAGCTCCTCATCCCCAGTGGCAGTGTCTTTAGAGGGACATAAATCTGCTTTTGTAATTTTGCATCTCCTTCCAGTTGCAGGTAGGAAATAGCTTGTTGTGTTTCTGCAGAAGGAAAAAGGAAAGCAATTAGAATACTCCAGTTTCACATTCAATTTATTTAATTAGGCTGCATGTGAAATTGCCAGAGCCCTACTCACTGCTGCTTCAAGCATCTTACATCTGTGCCATTTCTGAGGATATACTCTGTAGGAAATCCTCTGGCAGCTGAGCTGAGCTCTGGTACCAGAGCTTTCTGGTATTTGATGCCTAATTGATGACTCTTAAAAGGGAGCTGTCCTTCAAGCTCACTCTTTGGGATTTGGAGAGGAAGAAAATAAATCATGTGGCTGAATCTTTTTTTAATTTCTCCCTGCATTACCTACACAGTGTGCTGGGCTCTGTTCCTGAAAATGCTCTGTGCAGATGTCTGTGGTGGCAGGAGGGCTTTCCTCTTCTAGCCTTGGTGCCTTTAGAGGACACCATTAAGACACCATTGATTTGAAACAGTTCTTAACGTAATACGGGGAGGAGGGAAAGCTTTTTAGCACTCTTTAGACCTGGAAGAAGCAAAATCCTCTCTTGGCTGTTATTTGTTGCTCTGTTTATCAGCACTGAGCAATTTAAAAGGCAGATGTTGAGAGCACACGCACTCAGCAGGTGGAGGTGAACTGAAATGAAGATGCCCCATTTAGCAGAGCTTGTTTTGCACACCTAGAATGGTGTGAGTGCTGCCAGCTGTCACCTCACCCTGTGGCTAGGTGTCACTGGATCCTGCCTTTCGTGCAGGGTTTCCCAGGAGAGGCAGTGATTCACGGAGTCTCAGAGATCCTGCAGACGACAGCCATGTTCAAGCCCATCATTAACAGTGCCTGCAGAAGCAACTGATCATTTCTAATTTTTCAGCCCCAGAGTATTTTTTTAAGCCCAGTTCAGCATTCACAGCTAAGTTCTGGGTTTCTGGTAGCAGTGTTTGCTGCATTTCTTCTGCCTGCTCCACATTTCTCCTAATTGAGTCAGCACTGGCTTCACCACATTTTATTGCTCTCATTTATTGCGACTAGTACCTATCAAATTAATTGCTGTGTTTTGACAGACCCAATTTACTTTCCCATTATGGCTGCTATTACTGTTGATGAAATGTGGTTGTCAGCTCCTCCATGGGGGATCAGTTGGTATTTAAAAAGCCTACCCTGTTTCCAGCATTCCCAAAAAGGCACCAAAAGGGCTGTCACTGCCCCTAGGGCCACGTTCTCCATGTAGGTTAGGCATGAAGAAGCCAAGTGGAAAAAGGTAAAAAAGGTGTCTGGCCCAGGTCTCGAAGCAGAAACAGCTTCTCCTAAAGAAAGAACTGCATGTTTTGTGGGAGGAGCCGTGCCCCACATGCAGGTGGGTGTCCTCACAAGCCCATGGCTGTGGCACACAGGGTTTTCCTCTGGACTGACCCACCATCAGCAGGTCCCTCCAGCGAGGGGCTCAGTGCTCCTGTGGCTCTGCCCCATTGTACAAGGTGCTGATAGGACACAAAAGCCCAGATGTGCCGGGTGACATGGCCCAGGGAAGCACAGCTGGGTATCAGCAGTGGGCTGGGAGCTTTCAGCAGTGGTAGGGCCTGGAGTGGGTTTGTACCAGTGCTACCAATGCCCATCCTCATCTGTCCTTCAGGTAAATGTGGCTGATGTTCCATCCTCATTCCAATCTGCTCTCTAGGCTGATTAGGCAAAGAAATACAAGCTCCTTCACCTGCTGCCATCATCTTCATGATCACTTTCTTCCTTTGTCTCATTGTTTTGCTCTCAGGGACAGATTCCTCTTAAACACATCTGTATATTTGCATCCATCTTTAAGGTAATTCCACGTCTGTGTTCCCCCTGGGTGCTGTAGAAACCTGTGTCCCCTCCTCAGCCTGTGTGATCTGTGTGGTAGTGAGAGCATTTTGCTCCATCCGTCCTTCCTTCCTGTAGGAGCAGTTTTACTGCAGTCATTCTGTGTGTGTGACACTAATGTTTGCGTATGCTTTTTATTATTATTTCTATTTGTGATTCTTTGGCATTTCAGCTGCTTTTAGGGAGGGAGGGGTGAAAAAAGCCAGTTGGGTTTTAGCAGGAATTGATGCTCAAACCCATGTTTTACAGAATTTGGGAAAGGCCGAGCTTTGTAATTTGGGTTTAATATTTAGTGGTTATGTGAAAGACAGAGCTGGAGCCATCTCTGCTCCAGATGCTCCACCACTCCCTTGTGCTTCTGCCTCTGGTGCAGCACCAGGAGGGCTCTGGGCAGACCAAAATTGGTTTTTCCATGTGAGCACTCCACCTCAGCCCGGACTTCATCAAAACACGGTCATTTGTCCAAACCGCTTGCACAGACCCTTCTAGGAAGTGTTGGTCCAGTTAACTCCTTTAAATAACAAAATAACTTCAATGCAAACCATAATGAGCTGTCTACAAACAGCTCAGTGTGAAGTCCTAGTGGACCAGGCAGTGGTTAGACAGGACACAGCCTCCAGCCAGGCTGGGAAGATCTGGGCTGAGAGACTGGGAAAGAACCACACATCTCTAAATACCTTTGGGAGCAGCTCCAGCACTCTGGAGACTCTGCCTGGCCTGGTTTCTTGCTCTGAGACAAATGGATGAGGCAGAGCCAAGATGTCGCCTGCTCTGAGTGAGGAAGGACTTGCAGAAATTCTCCCAAAATAGCCAGGAGAAGGCAGGCAGAGGCGGATGGGGACTGACGTGGCGCCGGCGGGGACAGCTGGTGCCACTACCTCCTACTGCTGCGTTTTCCATAGAAGGGACTTCAGTAGCCTCGATGAGGGCAGATTATTGCAAAGAATGGGGCCTCAGGGGAGGAATGAAGCACTTGCCAGGGGTGGGTGTGTGCTGTGTAGGTTGTCCCATGTTGTCCCTGTCCCGTGCTGCTGTGTTTGGGAGGGCAGTGCTGGGAGGTTCATTCCTTGCTGGACACAAAACACGGGTGAACCCCCAGTGGCTGTGACCCCCCCCACAGCAGCCGTGGGTGACAGCCATGTACGCTCCTGGGTGATTGCACAGGTTAGGCTTTGCTCCCCTGTGGCTTAAAAAGCATCGGAGAAATAGTCTTACTTCTTACCAGGAGTTATTTACTGGAGATTCCCATCCAGCCTCAGGCCTCACAGCACGAGCCGGGCTCCCGTGGAGTGCTGGTGCTGGATCTCGGCTGCTCCACAGGCAACCCCAGCTTTTTGGCTGGTGTTTGCCATTGTGAGGGTGCTCTCACCCTGACATGAGGTGTTTGGAGAGGCAGTGGCTGCTCAGGGTGCTGGGGCAGCATTGAAGACACCCCCGGCAGGGAACAGGAGCAGGATGTGCCAGGCAGGGAACTGGGCTGTGCCGAGCTGCTACAGAACAGAGCCTCTGCTGCTAAATGAGGTGATCAATCATTGGAAGAGGGGAATGACAGGCACTGAAGACAGGACTGTTCCTCAGCCTCCCCTGCAGGGAAATGGTCCATAAGTTCAAGGTCAGGTTTATTGCAGGGCCTTGCTGAAGTGGAGGGAGAAGGGAAATGTGGTTTTTGGTAATTTCTGGTTTCTTCAAAAATTGGGTTAGACCTGTGTGTACTTTGTGTTGTTCCCAGCCAGGCAATGCCCTCAGAGCCTCACATCCACACTCCCCAAAGGCCCTGTGCTCCAGGCACATGCAGGAGCACTGACACTCCGCTGCTGGGCTGGCTTCTACAAAATGCACTGGACACAGGCTGCCCAGAGCAGCTGTGGCTGCTCCTCCCTAGAAGTGTCCAAGGCCAGGCTGGACAGGGCTTGGAGCAACCTGGGATAGTGGAAGGTGTCCCTGCCCATGGCAGGGGGGTGGATCAAGAGGATCTTCAAGGTCTCCCTCCAAACCAAACCATTCCATGATTCTGTGGTACAGCCAGGCTGGTGTGAGCGAGGCTGGACACCCTGGGAGACACAGTTGCTTGGAGATTATCACCTCATTTGTGTTGTGGACAGCTTTATGATGGAAAAAATGGCTGTTTTAGGTGAAGTCATCTGCCTGTGATCGGTCTCTGCAGTGGGTGGCACCTGGAGGTGTCTGCTTTCCTCCATCCAGTCACCATGACAGTCATAGGCTGGGGCTGGCTGGGCTGAATGGAGGTGTTGCTCCTCGAGGATGCTATGGAGCACAGTACAGCTCAAGCTTTCTACACAAGAAAATATCAGAAATTAGGAGTTGGAGGAAAAGGCTGAAGTTGTCGTGGTGTATGTGCAATGCAAGTAAGTTACCTTGGCTGTGATTCTATGGCTGCTGCTCTCAGGTTTCGGGGACTGCTGTTTTGGGGATCAGGCAAATTCATAGAAACTGAAATCACACTGATTTTGTGTAGGACAAACTGGGTTCTGGTAGAAACATCTAGTTTAACTGCCATTTATAGCACAGCTTTGGAGAAGCAGTTATGGGATCAACCCATCATTGTGATGGTTATAAAAAAGTCAGATTATAGGGAAGCAAACCTGAAGTCTCCAAATGCAAACTAGATAATTTGGAAACCACGCTGCTGGTCTGTAAGACTTTCCCCAAGAACCAGATACCTCCTTGTGGAGAAGGGCATTCAGGGAAGTGGAGAGCTCAGGTTTTGGGTGCAGAGGCCAAGCAAGTGTCCGGGCCCAAGCTGCACATCATTGCAGAGCATCTTGCTGGGGCTTTGCTGAGGTGTTTATGTGGTACCAGCACAACCAGCTGGGTCATTGCTATTCCCTGTTAATATTAATGGGTTGGAAAAAACACTTTCTCCCTTGCTCTGTGCCTACAAGCTCTTTTATTTCCTTACCACCCATGTAGAACACAAGGGAGCAGAGAAGCAGCCAGGGACCCAGAGCTGCCCGACGTGTGCGAAGATGAGGCTGCGTCCTGAGGCCGCCCGGCTGCCGCGGGCCGGCCGCACACGAGCCGCCGCCGTCGTGCCCATCGTGGTGTCGTGTAGCACATCGCCCTCATCACCCAGCCCGGGGCCTGCTCAGCAAAACCAGAACCAGACAACACCCACCAGAAACAGACCAAGCCAGGCGGGAGGATCAGAGCAGCGCCAGGGAGCAGAGCGAGCCCTGGAGCATAGCGGCTGCATCCCTCGGGCGAGATGTCAGTGGCTCCTCCATGTGTGCCTTGCTCTCCACTTGTGCTTCAACTTGGGGCTCTGTTGGGGGTCTTGGCTGAGGGATGGGGGTTTGTTTGTCTCAAGGGTCCTTTTCCCCTGGAGACTTTTCCCTTGCGTTTTTGCATTCTCTCCTTCAAGCATCAGGAAGGAAAAATGGCGTCAGAACCAGATTTTATATTAGAGGGCAAATGTTTAATTTCATTTAGTGCACGGGTAAAGCACTTGTGTACATCAGGAGTCCTGCTCCTGGTGTGAAGATGGCAAAATTTCTATGATTGCCAGTTAAATGAGGATGAGCTCTTGCTGTTGAAATGAACACTGTCCCTCCCTATGCCTTTCTTTCTCTTCTTTCCCTTCTCCCTTTATCCCTCAGCCTTGCACAGTGTCATTCCTGCCCCCAGCCGTGGCTTGAGTCAGGGCAGCGCTGTAAAGCAGAGGAGTTACTCAGTATTCCCTGTATGTGCAATGAGCCCTGGAATGTCCCAGAGCTCTGGAGCGTGGGGATATGCTGCTGCACAGAACAGCTTAGTGCTCCAGGGGCATCTGCCAGGGCTTCTCTTCCCAAAGAGTTGGGAATGCACCCCATCACCTGCAGCCAGTCCTGCACCCATGGACCTTGTTCTCCAGCTGTAAAGAGTGGCAGGTTTGGGGTTTCTTTTATTTCATTTCCTTCTCTTCACTCATCTCTTGTGTACCTGATGCTTTTAAACTTTAATTTCCTGAAAATGACCCAAACTGGGAGAGGTTCCTAGGATGGAAAGTGTTGGTGGAGGGTTTTTAGAAAGCTACAGAGCACAAGTTCACAACTTGATCTTTTGATTTTTTTTTTTTTTAAGGCTTTAATTTTTAATTTTATTTTAAGACTATAATTTTTATGCATGTGCTGATGCTGCTATTTTATCCATAGATTGCTTCTAAACTTGGGGTTAGAAGCTTCATCTCAACAGTTTGACAACAGGTGAGAGATTGCACTTAAAAAGGCAAATACAAAAAGGCAAATACAGCCGTTTCTGTGGCTGTTGACTGTACAGACTGTGTGGATAATCAAGATTTTCACTCTTCCATTCAGAGATTAAAAATATATGTCATCATTTTCCCTTGAGCTTTATAGGGTCTCAACATGCTCCTGGGAAGCCAGTGGGATTGGAATCTTATTTGATAGTACTTAAAGAAAGGACATGATTAAATTTGGTTCCTGTATAATCATCTTACTGTCTGTTTTTAGGTTAATCCTGAGGATTTGGGCCTTTGTTCCCTCATTTTTTGTGCAGGGGGACACATGTACAAGGGTTGTTGGTAGTGACTGGTAAATCCTGGTGTTCCTGTTCTGTTTGCTGCAACCTAATTTGGTGGTTCCTAACATTTCATAGCTGGGCTTTGCTGTTGGTGCCTTTTGGCTGTCCCCAGCCTGTCACCTCCCCTCACTCATCCTCAGCCACCTCGCTGGGATGCCCAGCAGTCACCAGCCTGGGCTCTGCCTCACATCTCCCCTGTAAATATTGGCAAATTGGCATAAATAACATTGCAGCTACCGTATTTAATGAAGGAGACCTTGAATGTTGAAAGCCGGCAGTGGTGTTGGATCCTGTCCAGGTTACTGCTGTGGGCCTGAGCTCTGCACTGCTGCCTCCAGATGCTAAATCCTGCCGGTTTGTATCTGCACCAGCATCCCCTGAGGAACCTGCTCCTGCACCAGGGGCTCGCTCTGATCCATCCCCCAGCCCAGGACACGGGACCTTCTGCTTGGATCCTGCTGCCTTGAAGTGAAGATTTAAGTACCCAGAGGTAGGGAGTGAAAAATCTGAGAGCACAGGGGGTTCTGCAAATGGAAAAGACTGCCCAGCTGGACAGGAAAGAAACAGCCTCTGGATACAGGCTGGGCTGGGCTGGGACAAAGCACTGGAGTGCCATCAGCTCCTGCTGCACACCAGGGGCCAGGCTGGGCAAACTGTGCTCCAGTTTGTGGAAAAAGCGACTTTGTCCAACTGGTGTCCCCAGGGCAGGGCCAGGGAGTGACCCTGGGACAAGGACACATCTCAGGAAGGCACCTTATCCCTGGGAGAAAAGGGTAATCCTCATCCCTGGGATGGTTCTGGGGTCTGAGCCATACCTGGGTCTTGCTCAAAGAGCTCTAAGAATGCAAATATGGGGTTAGTTATTGTATTTTTAAACTGTGGCAAGAAAAATTGACTATTCCAGGCAGTTGGGGATATTTTAGTGATGCCCAAGGAGTGGAAGCTGGTGGAACAAGGCTGCAGGAAGGCTTTTCTCAGCCTCAATTAATGCAACCAAACAAAGGATAAATTACAAATTAAGTCTATATCATGTCCCTTTAGTGGTACCTAAAGCATTGCTTCAGTTGTGGAGGGGAATGGATGTTTTTTATTATTATCTCAAAATCTACTTGGAAATATTTGCCCGTTCAGCTAAAAAAAATCCTTCTGGAGCTGTTCCCACAGGTCCAGAAACCAACCTGAGCTGTACAGATGAGCTCTGAACTCGTGTCACACCTTGTTCCTTCAGCACATCTGCCAACTGGCTTTCCTTTATGCCCCAGAAATCACCCCTGTCGTGTCACAAACAGCAACTTGAAAACCTGCATGAAATGAGATGAAAAAGGTGCCCCTGCCACCGGGAGAAATGCTCAGATAGGCAAAAATAGGCTCTACTTCTCACTCAGCTGCAGTGAAATTCTGGCTTGTTTATGTGCATGTTAGAGCAGCTCAGAGCAACGCTGGTTCTGCTCTGAAAAACGGAAGAGACTGTGAAGAGAGGGGATTTATTTGAGAATAAACATCACTGGCAAGGCAGCACTTTCAGCTCTTGGGAAAAACCATTCTCTTTAGCTGGATGGGTAAATATTTGTCTGCTCCTGTCTGTGATGGAGGAGATGGGGGTTCAGTGTGAGCTCTGCAGAGCAGTGAGCAGAGCTGGTGCGCCACTCTTGTGCTTTGGTGTGTGCTCTGTGTTTTTCCCCTCCAAATCCTCCCCTGTGCTGTTCCTGGAGCACAGGGATGCTCTGAGTCCCTAGGAGGGCTCCTCTTCCCCCCAAACCCACTGGATCTGGTCAGCTTTTCCAGACTCCTCCAGTTTGGGGAAGATTTCCTTGAAGGAAATTTCTCATTTGGGGGAATAGCACATCTTTTTCATCTCCAGGAGGCAGATTTCTTTGTGTTGCTCAATTCATGTCTCTGGGCCTTTGCTTTTTTGGGCTAGTGCTAAATAAAACTGCTGGTCCAGTCTCTCCTGTCTTGCCTTGAGGAAGGCACAGTCCATGTATTTAACCCTTTGGGCTGCAATGTGCTGCTGGGAATGTCACCCAGGCAAGTAGATGGGGTTTTCAGCATCAGGACTGCTGGTGGGGAAGCTGACTCCAGAGGCAGCCTGGCAGGGGATAGTGTAGCTGCTCCATCAAAACCAACTGTGGCTCCATAAAACAACTTCCAGGGTGGGATCTCATTCTTTATTTATTGGCAGAACTTGCAAGAAGGAGCTGCTGGGAGAAATTTGGTGTTCCTTCAGCACAACTCTGTGTCCTGAAGCTGTCAGCAGTGCTGCCACAGGGGGAATGTCTATGTGTGTGGTGGGTGGCTGGGAGCTTGTTTGCTCTCCCCAGTTCAGTGCTTTGCCTCCCATCTTGCTCCAACACCCCAGGAACTTTGTCCCACCAGTCCAGAGGCTTTGTCCCAGCCCCTCAGAGGCCCAGGCTCCCACGGGGAGGGGGATCTCAGTGAATTTGCAGAGGCAGGGCAGCTGCGCTGGGGGATGCACTGAGGTTAATGCTGTTGCCCATTCTGGTGTGCAGCAGGGACACTGGAAAGCAGAGAGTGGAGTTTGTGTGCAAATAGAGCTTGGTTCAGGTGCCAAACTTCTCCGCTTTAGCAGGGCCCATTTGCAGTGGAATTTGCTGAGCAAAGGCATTCCTTTCTGGCCCAGATCCTCCTACACAGGTCCATGCTCTGCTCAAGTCCCTCCCAGGCTGAATGAACCTGGATTTTGCCATGACCGTGTCGCTCTGAATGCAGCCTTCCATGGGATGAGGGAAGGAAGGCAGCTCATCAGTCACTGCCTTGCTCCTTCCCATCCTGAAGAAAAGCCATGTACACTCAGAGCTGCTTCTGGCAGAGCCCGGACTCTCGGTCAGTAACCACAAGCCATCAATCAAAGTGTTCCAAAAAAAAAGGTGTAAATTTAAAAAAAAAGAATTGCAACTTGTGAGGGTATAATGCAGATCCTCCGTGCCGTAATTTTGCTGCTGTTTCTGATTTCTAGGCCTGTTCTGTTGGTATTTCAGTCTCTTGTTACACTTGATGTTGAACCTCTGCCCCTGTATGTGCTCTGCTATGATTCCAGCATGATGGAAATGCACTCAGTAACAGCACGTGGCTGTTGCACTGTAAATATGTACCATGAAGAGAGAGGCTATTTTTTGCATGCTTTTGTACTGTAGAACTGAGGAGAAAATGACAATAAAGTCCACAGAGATGACCCTGGCTGGAGGTGCAGTTCCTCAAGCAGCACTGGCTGCGGGCTCTTGGCTGTTCTCTCCTGCTCCACCCCTCTCTGTGCTTTCAGCTGCAGCAGAGAGGGGCTTGCAGGGATTCTTTTCATCCTCCTTTCCCTGCTGAGTTTTCCTGGATGAAGAAGCTCAAGGATCGGTTGTGCTCAGGTGACACATCCCCAGCTCTTCCAGCCTCTTTCCACAATGGGGCCTGGTGAAATGATCTTGCTTTAATTCCATTGGCTTCCAAAGGAAAGTGCAATTTCCTTTGCAGAAGGGCTGGGGCTGGCCTGTGTTGGAGCTCACTGGGCACAGCTGGGGACACCCCAGCAAATCCTGGGCTCAGCCAGAGCTCTTGGCTCCTGCATCTGTGTGTCCCCAAAACTGTGGGAAAACCAGAAACTCTCCAACCACATCTTTTCAGAGTCAGAGAATCAGGCATCACTTTATTCTGGCCAGGATGTGCAATAGAAATTATTTCAGCCACACAGACCTGGGTTGTGCAGTGAAAATCATTCCAACCCCCATGGTTCTTTACCAGACTTCTCCCATATTTCTACATAAAAACCCCAAAGAAATTCTCTTTCTTTGCTTCTGTAGTACACAATGTATTCCTTCTCTCCCCTGTGAGGGTGCTGAGGCCCTGGCACAGGGTGCCCAGAGAAGCTGTGGCTGCCCCTGGATCCCTGGAAGTGTCCAAGGCCAGGGTGGGTGGGGCTTGGAGCAGCCTGGGACAGTGAAAGGTGTCCCTGCCCATGGCAGGGGGTGGAACTGGATGAGCTTAAAGGTCCCTTCCAACCCAAACCGTTTTGGGATCCTGTGTTCTGCCCCAATAGCTGCCAATGCCAATCCCACTGTTAACTGAGGGATAAATAAATTCCTGGCAACCACCACCACAAAAGGAAGGAAAACAGCTCCTTAAGAGGGAGCAGCAGAGGCTCGGGTGGGAAACGGGGACATCGAGGGTTCCTTACTGCACAAGCACTTTCCCTGGGTTAATGCTGTTGCCCATTCCAGATGTATTCATACCCCAGCATTTTGTCAGGGAGTGAATAAAACACTGAGGTCAGAGAATTGCTGGATGCAGTGTCCTGGTGGGGTCACATCGCTGCCACCACGGCTCATCCAGCCCCGACCTGGTCACTGACGTGTCCCAGGCCAGTAACTGCCCCTGGAGCTTATGGGGACGCGATTTGGGTTGGGTTCCTGTTGGGTAAATGGCTTGAAAGCTGCTCCCCCTCATTTTCTTGTAAGTGGGCTACGTGTCAAAATGGATTTCTAGAGCAGTAAATTATAATTTAGTGCTTATTATAATATTCATTAAGAGCTGCCGTCTGCTGTAGTGTTACACCAAATACTAATTATTAGAAATTGAGGTGACAGGAGGGAATAATATTCTGCATTGTGTAAGTGGGAGTAATAAGAGCCCAGGAGGGATAAGCAGACAAAGCAGCAGGAGAATTTCCTTTCTACAGGGAAATGAGAGGTAATGAAATCCCCAGGAGCAGGGCACCAGGAGGCACAGCTGCCAGAGCCGCCTGGCCCCTGAGTGTGGGCAGGGGACAAAAATAATCAGAGCTAAAAAGACACCAAGCAGAGGGGGAACAGCTGAGGGACCATTGGGTTCAAAGTGTTCAGTTTTGGGGCATCACCACCTGGCAGGATCCCTCCAGTGGATTGACCTCCAAAGGGTCCATCTTGCCTCAATGCTATTTTCCTAGTTTGTTTTCTTGCTTTGTTTTGCTTTTTAATTCCTCTTCAAGCTGAAATCAAATTTCTACGATGTTTTTGTAGCAAGCTGGTCTAGTGAATGGTGTCTCTGCCCTTGGCAGGGAATTGATGATCTTTAAGATCCCTTCCAACCCAAACCCAACTGCAGCAGGAGTCAGATGGATGCAGGGCAGGATGGACAGCCAGGAAAGCAGCCAAAGCCATGCCAGGCTCTGTAAGTGATATCGTTTTTCTAGTCCCCAGCAAAGGGGAATCATAAACTTCACCCTTTTTTGTTGTCCATGCTGCTCCACACCAAGCACAGCTGCTTCCGAGGCTTCCCTTCAGCAGAACCTCTTTAATCACATTCCCTCTTTCCTTGGTTTAATTAGGGGAAAAAAAAAATCTTATATGTGAAAGTGATTCCTTTGTTGCCAAACATTTCCAGGTTTTTCCTTTTCTCCTTGAGTAGGAAAAAGCCATTTACCTTATTCTTTTCTAAAGCAATTTCCAGGGAGGTCCAGCAAATATGGCCAGGAACAGCCAAGCCCTGACCAACTTTCTTCGCTTGAGTAAATCAATGTTTTGCCACTAATGGGAGCTGAATGCCCATTTTCTGTGCCCCATTTATTTTATTGCCAGGGCTGGGGTGCAGGGAAGGCAGCACTGGGGCAGCTCTCCAGAAATCCCACTGAGGGCTCGGGGTGTTCACTCCCATCCCATTTTATGGTGTGCAAACACATTAGGGAAGAGCTGCTGCACTCACCAGCTGGAATAGCTCACAGTGCCTGGCTCTCTCTCTGTCCATCTGTATTATTTTTTATTTGGAGGTTCCACAGGGTTGTTTCAGGATAGGGGATACTCTTGCTCAGTTTGTGCCAGCCAAAATCCCCGTGGAAGAATTTTTTTTTTTTGCCATATCAGGAGTTTTTTTCATTACTAGACTGAAAAATTGTCATTTTTCCCTGCCCTGTTGTGGGATGGGGACAGGGGTGGGAGCCCTGAGGCACCACGGGATGACAAAGGCAGGAGCTGACCCAGCACCAGCTTGAGGTGAAGCAATTAAAGTGTGTGGCTGCCACCAGCATTTCCTGCCTGTAATTAAAGCTTTTAATGAGGAGGCATATGGTAACCCCCTCCTCCCCCCCCGGCATTTTGCCAGGTGTGGGTTTATTAACGGCTGCTAATTACACCATTATTCAGCGTCTAAGTCAAGGAGGGCTGCACCCCCCGACCCTGAGTGCTCCAAGTGCCTGTGAATGCTGCCAAAAAATTCCTTAATTTAAATGTTGTGTTCTCCCTTTATAGAGGGGACTGAACCCCCGGGGGTGTGCAGGGCTCTTGGGGACACCAGCACCCCTGGCTGCCCCTTCCCCACTGCACCCAACCCCCTCTCCACTCACAGGGGCTGCAAATCCAACTGCACGTCCTCCTCCCCACAGCCAGAAGGTGCTTTTATTCCCGGGGGTGAGTTTTGCTGAAAGCCTGACAGTCCCAGGAGCTTCAAAACCATTGCCTGTCTGATGGAGTATCCAGCTGCCAGGACAGCCCAGCCCCAAGAAGTTCCTGCATGTCCCACACCAGGAGGGCGTTATCCCGGTAGGAAAATCGGCGGCTTTGTTCCCCTCAGACCTCAGCTCTGCTGCCAGGGTGTTCATTGGACCAAGCGCTTGACAGTGAGGCTGTTTCTCCTGCAAAAGGCTCCTGGAAATGTTTTACCAACAGCTGGTTACTGCTTTTACACTGGGTGTTATGAAGTACCTCACTCCCTGCCTGGGGCTCTGAATATTCCTGCTCCGCCCAAGTATTGGGAGCAAATGAGCATTAAAATCATCCATGTGGAAGTTCTGCTCCTCTTTTCCAAGCCAGTTCCAGGTCCTGCTCCTGCAGCAGCCCGGTGCCACCCTGTCTGTGCCTGCCTTGTCACCAATGGAACCCGTGCCACAGCCATGGACACGCTGGTTCTGCCCCTGAGAGGGGTGGGAGCCTGGGCACAGCGGGACAAGGATGGGTGGAGAGGCCACTGGGGATGGAGTCCGGGTATTTCGAGCTGCTCGCGAGGGTCTGAACTTCCAGAGACCCCATGGACATGATTTGGAGTCGGGAATGCCTCACCAATACCGTTGGATGCAGCTGTGGATGTGGCACTGGAGGACATGGTGAGTGGTGGCTGTGGCAGCGCTGGGGGAACTGCTGGCCTGGATGCTCAGAGGGCTTTTCCAACCCCAAGAATTCCGGGATTCCATGAGCTGCCACAGGTTGCTGCCCCAGGGCACTGCTCCTGCGCCGCTCTCTGAGCATCAGGATATATTTTATTGTAAAATAATTATGGCGACTGGAGTGCCAGGAGTGCATGTGGCAGGATGGCATTTCCAGGAGCAGGTGGGAGCCCGAGGCCAGCGTGGGTTGATTTCCACAGCAGAAGGGTGGGATGGTCAATCTCAGGTTTAATTGTGGACACATTTCCCTGGTTGGTGACACAGCAGCACATCAAAATCCCAGGGGTCGGGGTGTGGGTTGGGCACAGCCCAGTACAACCATCATTCGCAGCATTTCCCACTCACACACCACTCCAGCTGGGAAGGATGTACTGGGGAGAACCCAGGCCTGGTGGTGAAATTATCTCTCTCTGGTTGGGAGAGGAGAAACATGTAAAGATGGGAATAATCCCTTTTTAAAGGAAAATACAGTGTTGGGGTGTAAAAGCTCAGTAGGACCCAGCTTTCTGCCAATCTCTGTGAGGTCACCCCTGGCTTGAAATGCCCGGGAACAATATCTCCTATTTATTGAGGATAAAACAGCTGATTCATCTGAGGAGATACCATAAGTTTTGGTGTCCAGGAAAGTTACACTGAGTTGGAAAAACAGACCAAGCTCCTGGGCTGTGCTGCTGGTGCCCTCTACTGCCAAGTGACACTTGTCACATGTTATTCTTCCCCATTCAGGGAAGAAAGAATTCCACACTGTGTTTTATGCTTTCAGTAATTTTTTTTTTATTGCAGTCGCTACTAAATGATTCACAGGGTTAATGCCATTTAAACCTCTATGCTAAGTAGAAATAAGTACTGATATTTAATGATAGGACTAAACAGGAGATAAAGAACTGCAGTGGAAAGATGCACAGACTGTCAGGGATTTTGAATTAAGTACAGAGAGAATAAGATTAATTAATACACTTAAAAGAGCTTATCAGTCTTTGTAACATTTATACAGGAAAATCTAATTAAACATTAATAAAAGGAACTTTGCTGTTTAATAAAAGGCCACTGGGCAACAAAGAGAAAACCAAACAAATAGATATGTAAAGCAACATAAGGTGAAGCAGGACAAAGTGATGGAACTGCTCATTTCCTCCAGTGGCTTCTGCTCTGTGGAGCAGCAGCTCCGTGCTGAAACACAAGCACAGGTGGAGTGGTGAGGAACCCTGAGATTCCAGAAACTGGGCTGAAATTGGGTTTGATTCCAACGGGTCTCATCAGAGCCTTGTCAACAGCATCACTGTGTCATCCTTCTCCTTGCACTTCCTCCTTGTTGGCTTTCCAAACCCAGTGAAAGGCACCGCAGCCAGGGCCAGGCAGCTCCCTGGGAACTGGCAAAGCCCCCATGTCCTCGCTGACCCCGTTACCCGCACCGGCCTCGGGCTGGAAACCCACCTACACCTTTATACAGGGCTCACTGAGGCTTGTTGTAACAACGCTTGAAAACGGGGAAGTGCTACCTTGTGTTCAAATGTAACACTCAGCGACCTCCACAGCCCGGTTATCCAACGCAAAATTATTCAAAGTTAACAATCTGAGTTACATTTTACAGGCTTTTCTCCCCCTCCGGCCCTAGGGGGATGCAAACCGGCACAGTTCAACAGCTTTTAGTCCAGATCCTGGCAGGATGAGCCCAGTAAGGGAAAGCTAAGGCCCCGTAACTTTAAGCAAACTCTCTTTATGACTTCTGTTACCCTTTCAGAATTTCCATTACACTAACTGCTCATGCTGCTTCATTTTTTTGCTCTTCTCCTCAACATCTTTTAGCACATCCTGTAGTTTCTTCGAACCCTGTGTCAGGAGGGCAAAGCTTTCCTTGAAGTTACCGGCCCCATGCTCCCTACAGATGTTCTCAAGCCCATCAAAGCACTGCAAAATCTTCTCCAGCTCGGCCTTGACAGCTTTCTGCTCCTCCAGCTCTGCTCGCAGCGCCTGCTCCGCGGCCGCCTCGGCCCTGCACTGCTGCTGCAGCTGCTGCAGCTCATCCTGCAGCGCCTGGAACTCCTCCTTGCTGTAGGGATACTGCTCCTGCACCGTGTCCTCTGGCAGCAGCACGTTCTCCGGGATGTTCAGCACCAGCTGCAGCAGCATTTCTTCCATTTTGGTGAAGAGTTTATCGAAGTGCTCCTTCATGAAGAGCAGGAATTTCTCGGTGCATTTCCGGATCTGGGAAGGGCTGATTTTGCAGTCGGGAATGCCGTCCAGCTTCTTCAGCATCACGCCCTCCACCACCAGCATCATTTCGAAGAGGTAATCCTGGAAGGCGATGTAGATGCGCAGCATGCACGTCTGAGGGGTGAACCCGAAGAACTGCGTCTCGTAGGCCATGGGATTCACCGACATGGCGGCGAGGGGGTCAGGGCGGCCGGGCCGTGAGGGGAAGCCGGTGTCACAGGGCTCCCCGGCGCTACCCGAGGCAGCAGGGCCGCTCATCTCGCTGGGGCTCGCGGGCCGAGCGCGGGGCCCGGGGCCGGTGCCCGAGGACAGAGCCGGAGCCGGAGCCCGGCGGTGCCGATGCTGCCGCCGCTTTCCCGCCTCGCTCGAGTGCCACCCCAGGGCACCCCCTCCTGCAGCCAATCAGCGCCCGACAGGGCAGCCTCGCCGACCAATCACCGAGCGCTCCGTCCCTCGGTGGGCGGGCCAAGAGAGGAGAGCGAGCGGCCGCGCTCTGGCCGCTTGGCCAATGAGAGCGCGGGGTGGTGGGCGGACACTACAGCACGACCAATGGGAGCGCGAAGAGGCGGTCGCGAGCTGCACACTAGACCAATGAGAGCGCAGCGCGAGGGGAGGGGTGCTGCGGTTTGGCCAATGGGAGCGCGGAGCGTCAAGAGGGCGCGGCGCTGGGCGGGGCGGGGCGGTGCCGCCAAGATGGCGTACCAGACGTTCAGGCAGGAGTACCTGCAGGTGCCGCCCGTGACCCGGGCCTACACCACTGCCTGCGTCCTCACCACCGCCGCCGTGGTCAGTGCGCGGCCGCGGCCCCGCCCGGGCTCCCGTGCCGCCTGACGGGGCCGAGGGGTGCGGGGCGGGGAGGGTGGCAGCGGGGAGCTGCCCGGGAGGGAAGTCGTGAGGGGGATTGGGAGCGGGGTGGGCTCGCGGTAGCCGTGGAACGGGAGCTCTCAGGCACCGCCCCCGCCCAGAGCCGGGTCTGGAGCTCTACGGGCTCCCTGAGCGAGGCGATCCCCGAAAACGGCCCCGGAGAGGTACAAAGTACGAATAAGTAACACCAACGCGAGGGGGTTGTTGTATCGAGGCTCCCTCTTACTAGAAAGCTCACAGTGCTGATTGAAGACTTGTTGGGCTCTCTTTGGCACACAGGAAGGGGTTACTGGTTTGGGCGTGTATTTTTTTCCTTTTTCTTTCTTTCTTGTATCGATCCCATCAAAATGTTCTCTTTCTTTTTCAGCAATTAGAACTTATCACGCCCTTCCAGCTGTATTTCAACCCAGAGTTAATATTTAAGCACTTTCAAGTAAGTGTTTTCTGAGGCACGAAAGGTTTTAAAGTGTGCTATAGAGTTTGTAAGTGCTTGTCTTCTCCAAACTGAGTGTTACAACTTTTTGTATTGAAAATATACTTTTTTAAAGCTAATGAAGCCAGAGTGCAGATCACTGTACCTTAAAATAGGTCTTAGTTTCGTTTTCTGTATAGGAGATTTCGGTTTCACTGTTACTTGCTTATCTATCTAGAGAATAAAAATAAGCTGTCGTGTTTAAAGTCCTTGTATTTGTCTTATTTCCAGATATGGAGATTAATCACAAACTACTTATTCTTTGGACCAGTTGGCTTTAATTTTTTATTTAACATGATCTTTTTGTATCCTTCACCAAGTTGGGTTGGTTCCCTTGGCAAGCAGAGCTCCAGAGTGCAGGAATGTTGCTGTACCTGCACACAGGAAAGGTCGAGTTCCTGGGAATTCAGCAATGCCAACTTCACTGGCATCATGAATGGGCTTCAATGAGTCCTCCTTCTTAAGCTGTCAAGAATTTTACCAGTTACTTTTGCAGTGTTAAGAATTTGTACAAGGCTGATTCTTCAGGTTGGTGCTGACCTGGTGCAGGAGAAAATTCCAGGTAACGTTTTTATCTCCTGTGTCACACTCTCTACTGAAGAATCCAGAAAGAGTCAATTGATGCAATAAATCGATAAAAAGCTTTTAAGCTGATTTGAAGTAGAATTGAATAGTTTTTGCTTGGATCTGTCTTCAAACTCTTTTGCAATGGTATTTTCCTGACCTGTGGCCTCAGATACCGGTACTGCCGCATGCTCGAGGAAGGCTCTTTCCGGGGTCGGACGGCAGATTTTGTATTTATGTTCCTTTTTGGAGGACTTTTAATGACTGTATCCTTTCTGTTTTAATTCCCAACTCCTTTGGTAAAGCTAAAGATGTGTGAATGACAACTGAAACCATATGGTTACTGTAACCTTAATACAGTTTGTTGCACAGAGAGTACCGATATTTGTTACGGTTGCTTTGAATACTTTGGGATTATTGCTGGTTTTTCAGTTTTTTTTCTGCTTGATCATGGAAATGAGGTTATCAGGGGGCCACTCAGGGGTGGGATCATGCTCAGGTTCTCTATGAAGAATTAATTTGTACTTTAATGAGATTATTCATGCTGCAGGTACCCCAAATCCTGCTGCAGCTGTTGGATTTGATGGACAGTAGTTTGGTGTACTTGAACCTGGGAAAGTGGAGTTACCAGCTGTGTGAAAAACATGGGATTACAAATCAAGATGTGAAATTCTTGACCTCACAAGTGTTTCCTTAACACCCCATGCCAGCTTTTTGGGCTGTTTGTGAACTTGGTGTTCTTGGGCCAGGCATTCACCATCATGCTGGTGTACGTCTGGAGCCGCAGGAATCCCTACGTCCGCATGAACTTCTTCGGTCTCCTCATCTTCCAAGCCCCGTTTCTGCCCTGGGTGTTGATGGGCTTTTCACTGCTCTTGGGGAACTCCATCATTGTGGATCTCCTGGGTGAGCAATGGCAACAGTCACAAGGATCTGTTCCTCCTCATGTTTGACATGAAAGAGAAAATGTGGACGAATCCAAGGGCTGAATACCCTAATGCTTGGTATTAGTTGTTCTGGTATCTTTATACCAGGCTTTTCTGATTTCTGTCCATTGCAGAGTGTTTTGTGCTGTAATAAGGACGGAAAGAGTTTCTGATGTTTTGGCTGTTTATTTCTTAGAATTAGCCCTGATGCGTCATCTGACTGTGGCATCAGTCTACTGAAATAAAATAGTATATATTATTATTTTATCAACTCTAACAGAACCAAAACATCAGTATTTTTAATACTAACAAGCAGATTGCCCTGTATTAATGTCTAGTAATGTAAATTAAGCTTTTCCTCTGCTGCTAGCTTGCTTGCATCCTTAGGTTTTGTATTTCTGTATTGTCATATTTTCTGAAAGAACCAATATGTGTTGTTTTCCTGAAAACTCCTAGTGTAAAGCATTTGAGAGTTGTAAAGGAGAATAATTGAAAAATCACCATTTGGCTTTTGTTTCCATACCAGGCATTGCTGTTGGGCATATCTATTTTTTCTTAGAGGATGTCTTTCCCAATCAGCCTGGTGGTGGGAGGCTCCTGAGAACACCGTCTGTCCTGTGAGTATTGGTGTCTGCTTTGGAACAGATGTGGGAAAAGCGCTTGTTTGGAAAACTGTTTGTAATCCAGGTACATCAGCTCAGGTGAATTGGGCAGAGACAGAATTGGGGGGCATCTTTACTTGTGTTTTTTACTGAAATCATGTTTATAAACAAGGGTTTGTATAAGTGGGAACTGAGTTATTTGGGAGAAGAGCTAAAGGATTTTACCTTTCGTTTTTTGGTAACATTTGTCAGGCTTTGCTGACAGCTTTTTTTGGTGGCACCAAAGCTTCCTGTCCTGCTGGGTGTGAACAGAGGTGACTGAGTTATTACATATAAGGTATCTACTGGTTTTTTCTTCTGTAAGTCACCCTCACTTAACAGTTTTGGGGAAAAAAAACTCCTCAGTTTATAGGATTGAATGGTGCAGCTCCCACTCAGTTCCCTCTTGTGTGGAGGCTCTAATCCTGCGTGGTGCTTTCCCAGAACAGCTCTGATGGTTATTTTTCATAGAATATCCTGAAAATACTTGTCATAGAATATTTATGTCATAAATGGCAGAAGCTGAACCTCTTCAATCTTGATTTGGGATCTTCCTCCTGGTAGCTCTGAATTGGAGAGCAAGCGTGACTTGGACATAAATGGCACTCCCTGGGCAGGCTGTTCCTGAGGGAGAGCACTGTTCCCTGTGCAGCACGTGGTCAGTTTTGATCTCACTGTGAAACATGTTTTAAAGGATAACCATTCTTCGTGTTTTCCAGGAAGGCAATATTTGACACGCCGGAGGATGACCCCAATTACAACCCCTTGCCTGAGGAGCGGCCAGGGGGATTTGCGTGGGGAGAGGGGCAACGCCTCGGGGGATAATCAAGGCCTGTGCCAAAACCCAGCCACCCCTGGGAGAGACTGGCCTGGATCTGGTCCCACGTGGGGACTCTCCTTCCCCAGCGCAGGGAGGACTCTGACAGCTCTATGGTTTGGAATACAAGCACTTTATGAAATGGCAGTCTCACCCAAGAACACTCCCAGCATCTTTCCCAATCAGGGAATTCGTTGTGCTGGACGTAATCGAAATCCAGTGGAGCCAAAAATTTAAAACTGGAAACCATTTCCTGTTAACTTCAGTTAACAAGGCCACAAGTACTTGTTTAAAGTGATTTCTAAAGCATTTTTTCAAGTTATTTGATACATGAAACTCTATGGGAAACTTCACAGGGGACAAACCCAACTTTTTGGGTTTTAACTCTTTTTTTATTCTTGGATAAAACAACTACAAGATGACTGAAAGGCTATGTCACTATTTCAATGGCAAAAGGTTTTTAAATCTGAGGTGCTGCTGTCTCCAGTCGCCTTTGAATTGCAAGGAATACAACATGCAGCATAATGCAGCTTCTCACTCTGCCAGTTGGGTTTCTGGAATGTTCTGCAGGCCGAGGCTGCATTTTGGTGGTTTTTTCCCCCACGGATTGTGTGTTCAGGTGCCCAGTTTTGAGTCTGACTGGTGGTTAAATGGATGTGTCTGCAAAATCCATCCCCATGTGCCCGCTGCTGTTAATGAGTGACTGACAGCACTAGGGAAGGAAACTTGTTTGGAGTCAGGACTCAAAATGATGATGAGTTGAATAAAATGTCTTGTGGATCCTTTTTGGTTAATCCTCTGTATAATCCTGTAGTCTTGAGGCAACAAGTGAAAAAGGGGAGGCTGGAAAAAGCATGTCCTGGAAGAGACAGGGAAAACTGAAGCTTTTCCCAGAAGTGTCTCAAAATTGTAAGGAAACAGGATTGTCTGCTCAGGATGTGAAATGTGGTCTGTGGATGAAGTTAATTGTGGGAGGGCTGTGTCCAACGCAGGCCAGTGACACTGAGTGGGATTTAGCTTAAAGCTACATTGATTATAAATGTATCTGAGGAGCTACCTAGGAATTTGGAGCTCAATTCAACTCGTCACGATCAGTTGTTCCTAAATTGCCATAGAAAGTACTGGGTAGGTTTTTATTGATTATATCATAATAGATAAAGAGAGTTAAAGCTGAATTTTCAGCCTAAATTTTAGAGAATGGGCTCACCTGTGACATGTGATTATCTCATTTAGTCTCAGATTTTGTTTATGAAAACTGTCTACAGATCTTTTTTAAATTCATAGTCCAGGAGAGAAATGTGTCAGGTTCTCAGGGGAAATGCTTTGTCCACAAGCAGAGTGCTAGGTTCTGGTAAACAAAATGTGTGAGATCATTTGTATCTGCATTTTTATCTGTTAAAGGTTATAAAAACTTAACGGAGCTTTGGGAGGTGTTGCAGGTAGTTTAGTCTGTTTTTTGGGGTGGTCTTGGTTGTTTCCAGAACAGACTTTTAATAGTCCTAGAGATCAAGAATTAAAGTATTTTGGACAATGTTGCTTCAGCAACATTGCTTATGAGACAGGAATTAGATCAAAACCGTGGTTTGTTGGTTTTTTTGGTTTTTTAGTTGAGGGTTTGAGATCACCTTTGTAGCTTGTTCCTGGGACAAGTCATGAATGGGGACATGTCCCGACGCTGCCAGCAGCCGGCTCTCTGCCCTCCTTGGCTGGATTTGGCTGCCGTTTGGAGTCCCCGATTTTTCCCCGAATCCCCGGCCCCGAGGGACGTTTGTACCAGTGAGCGCTGCAAATGGCAGCGGGCTCGAGACTACAACTCCCAGGATGCCCAGCGGCTGCGCGGTGACGTCATCTCTGCGCCAGGGAGCCTGCGAAGCGCGGCACTGACGGGCCGGGCAGGGACCGGACGGAGCCCCGGGACGGCCCCGACGGGACAGGAGGGAACTGAACGGGATAGCGCGGGGCGATGGCTCAGGACAGCGAGGGGCCTCCGGCCAAGCGGTTCAAGGCGGCGCCTCAAGGCACGCAGCCCCACAGCGCCGCGCCGCCCGCGCACGTGCAGCGCCGCTCGCTGCCCATCTCCGGCGCCCGCGGGCCGCTGCTGGCCCGGCTCCGCCACCTCGACAGCGCCGTCCTCATCGGTGAGTGCCGCGCCGGGCGGTGTCTCACGGAGTGGCGTGGCGTGGGAAAGGCTGTTCAGAAATGGTTTGGATGTAAATCGGAAGTGTGGTGAACAAGGAATATAATGATTTTTGTGCTTTGGTTGGTTAAGACAGCCGGGAGCTTCGTTTTTATGGAGAAAGCAAAAGTATTTGCTTCTCCTTTCGCCATCCACCTGAGTTCAGTCAAAGACAGATGGCAAGACTCTCCAGAAGTGTCTCCTCAGCTACATTTTTAGGGGGTTTCACTGATTTTATGATGCTTTCTGTGAGTCCAAATGAGTAAACTTTTTGTCAGGCTTCCAGGAACTGAAAAAATGCAACTTCCCACATGGTAGTCTAGAGACTCAACCTTTATTGGAATTAAATTTGTAAAAATGATCTTTATCTCACTCTTGTTAGTGTCACACCACAGACACTTCGCCTCCAGAGAGGCTGGAATATGTGGCTGGAGAGCACCTGGGTCGAGGGAGCTCTGCAGAGGAGTGGCCCAGCAGCAAGAGGAGAGAGTTGGGTTCTGTGTCAGACCCACCACTGCTTTGTGGTGGGACTTCCTCTCCCTGTCTTCAGCCTCCCCATCCTGAAATAGGGCTAAAAGTTAACATAAAAAAAAAATTAGTTTGACAGTGCTATGAAAGGGAGTGAAAAAACCTCTCTTCTCTTGATATTCCTTAGGAGAAACGGGCTCAGGGAAGACCACCCAGCTCCCTCAGTTCCTATATGAAGTAGGAATTGGACACCCTGGCATCATCGCTGTGACCCAGCCCCGCAGGGTGGCAGCTGTCACCCTGGCTGCCAGAGTTGCCGAGGAGAAGAGGACGGAGCTGGGCAGGCTGGTAGGTTGATCTACAGATTAACTTTGGTTTAGTGCTGCAGTGGGGATGGGGCCCTATCAGGCTTTAATGGGTAGGATAATAACCAGCCCCAGGGGTGATAGGCTCAATTTTATAATTAGTTTTGGGATCCACAGTGTAAGAAGGATGTACAGCTATTAGAGAGCGTTCAAAGGAGTGACACTAGGATGGTGGATGGTAAGGAGGGGCCACATAATAGAAATAGCTGAGATCATTTGGTCTGTATAGCTGGAGCAATGGAAAATTTGGTCAAAACCTCACCAAGGTCTGCAACTTCCTCCTGAGAGGCAGCTTCAGTTTCTGCTCTCTGTGTCCAGGCTCGGGACCCAGGGAATGGCTGGAGCTGTGTCAGGGGAGGTTTTTCTGGTTCTTCCCCCAGAGGGTGCTGGGCACTGCCCAGCCCCGAGGCTGCCAGAGCTCCAGGAGTGTTTGGATAATGCTCTCAGGGATGCACAGGTTGGGATTGTTGGGATGTCAGTGCAGGGCCAGGAGCAGGACTGGATGATGCCTGTGGGTCCCTTCCAGCTCAGGATATTCTGTGATTCTATAATTAAATGAATGAAGAAAAATGGCTCTTCAGCTGCTCAGTGACAGGGCTGGCATGGCTGTCTCTGTGGTATTTTACTTCTTGATTATTATCTGGGTTCTTCCATTTGAAAAAAACACTGATTCATGCATAAAACAAAAAATATTGTGCTTTCATTGTTCCCTGTATCACAAGTCACTGTTGAGGAGAGCAGAGTGCTGAATCTGTGCAGATCTGTGGGAGAAAAGCGGAGGAGAAAGACT
This sequence comes from Dasyornis broadbenti, assembly GCA_013397935.1. Classification (NCBI taxonomy): domain Eukaryota; kingdom Metazoa; phylum Chordata; class Aves; order Passeriformes; family Dasyornithidae; genus Dasyornis; species Dasyornis broadbenti. The sequence goes on from VZRN01001252.1 coordinate 2,455,731, forward strand.
TCCCCTGCATAAAATCTTCAGAGAGCATGGAATAATTTCTAGCAGGGGGAGGAAGGAAAGGAAACTTGGGAGGCATTTGTGATGAACTTCTAGTTAGGAAGAAGCCAGTTGAGAGCATCCTTTGAGTGGCTTGTTAGATTTGGAAGATGAACTTTTCACAAACAGTAGTTAAACTGTTCTGCTTTACAGCACTTCCATGGAGTTCTAGTTGGCTGTGTCTGATGCAGTGACCAGAGGGCTTTGCAGTCCTTCCTTGTGGCTCGATGGCAGTGAGAAATGCCAGCTCTGTGCCTGTGCTCCCTGTAATCCCTCTGTGATCCCTTCCCCAGGTTGGCTACACCGTACGTTTCGATGACTGTTCGTCTGCCGAGACCAGGATCCGGTTCCTGACGGATGGGATGCTGCTCCGCGAGGCCATCGGGGACCCTCTGCTGCACAAGTACAGCGTGGTCATCCTGGATGAGGCCCACGAGAGGACCATCCACACTGATGTGCTCTTTGGAGTGGTCAAAGCTGCACAAAGGAAACGAAAGGAACGGGGCCTGCGGCCACTGAAGGTGTTTTTAGATGGGAGGGCAGTGAAGGGCGGGGTGGGGCTTGGCTCTGAGTACTCTGAGCATCTCCTGGGGCCTTCTAAAGTAGTTGCAATTTCAGCCTGGACCTTTTGTCTGCTCCTAAAAAGTCCCTTTAAATCTGAATAGTTAAGAGTGTGGGCCTGATGTGACTGACACTTCTGAACAAGGTGTCTGGTCACCTCCATGTTATCTTTTCACAAAAGCCCTCTGGCTGTGACCTCTAGATTAGACATGGTGCTGGGGAGGTTTTGACACTGCTGCTGAGAGCACTCTGAGTGCAGGAGCTCTGGCTGGTGGCACAGCGGTGGGACATGCTCATTCCCAGGAAGGACACTGCTCATGGGATGGGTGGACACATCAGGAATTTATCATACCAACATTTTCTGCTTTTGTTAAAAAGCTGATGGCTTTAACGAGGGGAGATCACTCTCTTCTGTCCCAAACTCTGTGAGCTTTTAGCTGTTCTGAGCATGGTTCTCAGGATCCAGAAGCTGACTTTTGGCTGGTCCTGACTTGTCAGTGTCCAGCTGGCCGGAAGCTGTAGTGCTGACCCTTCCTGTGCTCCCATTGAAGGTGATCATCATGTCAGCCACGATGGATGTTGACCTGTTCTCCCAGTATTTCAATGGAGCTCCTGTCATCTATCTGGAAGGCCGGCAGCATCCCATTGAGATCTTCTACACCAAGGAGCGGCAGAGTGACTACCTGCAGGCAGCTCTGGTGTCCATCTTCCAGGTCCACCAGGTATGGGGGTCTCTTCAGGTTTGTGTCCCTCTGGGGCCAAGGATTGGTGTTTTGTGCCGGCATGTTTGATTGCCAAACACCCAGATTGTTGTGTTATTTCATTAAACTGCTTTTAGTGCTGTGAAGTTGCCGCTGAGTTGGGATTTTGGACCTGTACATCCAGGCTGGAGCTTTAAGGAGACTGCTCAGCAAAGCTCTGTGGTGTCAACTCAGGCCTAAAACCTGAATGTTGCTCTCACCTGAGTTCTCTGTACCTGGGTGCTTGCTGGCTCTCTCTGCCTGTCCTGGACAGTCATTTAAGGACACAGCAATTCCTCCATCCTGTTAAGACTCAATCCCTCAAAATGTGACTTACTCTTCACCCCTGGTGCATCCATTGGGAATTCAAGCTGTTGCATACCTTACACCACACGTGTGTCTTTTGTTCCTTCCTTGCCTGCTTCACTAACTTGCTGCCCGGGCCACATCCCATTACCATCTCAATTCTCTTTCCCTATCCAAACCCTCCTAACTTGCTTTTCCCTCTGGTTCCAGGAAGCCCCTGCGTGCCAGGACATCCTGGTGTTCCTGACTGGTCAGGAAGAAATTGAAGCAATGACCAAAACCTGTCGAGACGTGGCCCAGCATCTCCCTGAGGGCTGCCCACGGATGACAGTGCTACCCCTTTATGCTTCTCTGCCCCACTCCCAACAGCTCCGTGCCTTTAAACCTACCCCTGAGGTGAGGGAATGTGAGGTTTGTTTGCTTCCACGAGTGTTTGGAAGAAACATGTGGAATTTAAGAGGTTAAAGCAGTCTGTACTGATAGTAAGCAATAGTCTGTCCTGGCTTTAGTGTGATACAACACACTGCAACTGTGATGGTTTTAACAGATGCATCCAGTAAGGCATGTGGGATCATAAAAGAAGGAAAGATTAGAGGGAGTGAAAAGGGCAGAGGAACTGAAATTTCCCCCATTTCATAGGAATTTTTTGTCCACATCACAAAAAAGCTATAGCAGCTAATGGGGGAAATACTAAGAAAGCTGAAAACCTGGGAATGTGTGTCAGGGCCATAAGAAAAGGAATTTGTGCTGCCTCAGGCTCTTTAGTACTTATTCAGCAGATAAATAAGAACACAAATGTTCTGCCAGAAATGAAACCAAAATTGTTGAAAGATACATTGAGAACAGCTGTCCTGGTGGTTTATTTTATTGCAACTACAGGCACTTGTTTTAGAAACTGATTAGAAAGTGGAGATTACCTTAGTTTATGAGAGCAAGCGCAGTGTATGCTCACAGTGCGGGGCAGGGCTTGGCCAAAAGCAGCAGAATTTCTGATTTGCAGCTACTCTGAGGTTGCTTTGGGCTGGGATTGATTTGTCCTTCCTGCCAGGGCTGTCGCAAAGTGATCCTCTCCACCAACATCGCAGAAACCTCCATCACCATTGCGGGGATAAAATTCGTTGTGGACACAGGCATGGTCAAAGCCAAGAAGTACAGCCCTGGTGAGGAATTCTGAGGAACAGGGCAGAGACTGGGTTTGCCTTTGTAGAAGTTAGGTGGAGGCCATGAGCCCCACTGAAGGAGGATTTCAAACACCCTCTATGCTGTTTAAATTGATGTGCCAGATTTGGGGTGTGGGGTTTGGTCTTTGTGGGGTTTTTTTTGAGGGCCAGCCATGAGGGGGGTAAAAATCTGTCAAACGTGAATCTTTTCCATATACACAGCATGGGATAGTTCCCTGGGCTTCAGGGTGCTGAACCAAGTGAGCTCTGTGCAGTGTTTGGATGGCAAACCCCGGGAATTCTTCCTGTTAATCCTCCATGGTTTTCAAAGCTGTGCCTTGCGCAGGCGCTGACTGAGGTGATGCTTTTCCATGCCCAGAAACTGGCCTGGAAGTGCTGGCAGTGCAGCAGGTGTCCAAGGCCCAGGCCTGGCAGCGCACGGGGAGAGCAGGGAGACAGGAGAGTGGGATCTGCTACCGGCTCTACACAGAGGAGGACTTTGAGAAGTTTGATGAAATGACAACACCTGAGATACAGAGGTGAGGACAGAACCATCACATTCCTTGCCACACCTCTTTTACAGCTGGAGCTCTGAGAAGAACTGAGCAGCAAAGCTGGATCAAGGGGCTGATGGGGTGACTTAAGAAAAATGGACGTGTGGGGACTAAACAGAAAAACTGGGAAAGGTTTGCTCAGGGTGAACAGTTGGACACTGAGTCTGCAAACACATAGGGCAATAGTTCTCCTGACTGTCCTCCAGATCTTGGACTTGCCTCTTCCTGGTTTAGGAAGTAAGACCTCAGCAGCAGCATCAGACTAGTCTCTGTCAAATTGCAGCACAGGCCTGAGACTCCATCTCACCTTATATGAAAAAAAAAAAAAAAGAAAAAAGGGTGACAAGAACTATCTCAGTGTTTTTTCTGCCTATGCAGGTGTAACCTGGCCAGTGTGGTGCTTCAGCTCCTGGCCCTGAAAATTCCCAACGTGCTCACCTTTGACTTCATGTCCAAACCATCTCCTGGTAAGTGGCTCCAAAGGCAGCCTTGGGGGAAAGAGCAGGGAGCAGTCTTGAGTGATGAAGTACATGAAGGTGTGCCCTGACTGCCAAGTGAAGCCAGAGTAAATTGGAAAAGGTGCTTGTTCTCCTGGATAGAGGAGGATAAACCACAGTTTGGGACCCTGATTTCTCTAAATGGAAAGTACTTGTCCCTCTGGCCAGTGGAGGGAGGCAGTGATGGAACCAGCTGATCCTCCACATTCCTCAGTGGGAGGCACGAGGCCTCACAGCCCAACATCCTTGTTTTGGCAGATGCTATTCAAGCAGCGATTGATCAGCTGGACCTGCTGGGAGCTGTGACACAAAACGAAGGTCAGCTTGTCCTGACCTCGCTGGGAAAGAAAATGGCAGCCTTTCCACTGGATCCAAAGTTCTCCAAGGTAAAAACTGCAGAAAAAGTAACTTTTTTAATCTCATGTACTTATCTCTGTACCATTGGTGTTTCTCTTTCAAACTCCTTAAACAAGGTATGAAATTTGGGGTGTTTGCAGCTGTACTGGTATATTTGCTGTACCTTAGTGTACATAATTTACAGCCCTTGTGCTAGATTGTTTGTCATTTGTTGTTTAAATCAGAGAGATTTTTTAAAAGGGGATTTGTTTCCTCTGGCACCTCTGAAGGTGACCAAGGCAAATTTCCCTGCAATTTTCAGGATTGTTCAGCAGCATCATGAAGTGTCTGGGGCTGTAGTTGGTTTCAATCTCTGTGTTTGTACTGGCCAGTCTCAGGAAGGAGCCTGTGCTTGGTGGGCCCACAGGAGATTTTACAGCTGTCCTTCGGCACAGATGTTTATGAGACTGTCCTAAGCAATATTTGGTCAAGTTTCTGGGCTGCCAGGGAGCAGAAAGGTCTGCCCAGCTGAAGTGAGTCTGGTTGACCAAAGATGAGTTTTGTTGTGTCTTTGCAGGCCATCCTCCTGTCCCCCAAGTTCCACTGTGCAGAGGAGATCCTGACCATCGTGTCGCTGTTATCGGTGGACAGTGTCCTCCACAACCCCCCTGCCCAGCGGGACGAGGTGCAGGCTGTCAGGAAGAAATTCATCTCCAGCGAGGGGGATCATGTGACCCTGCTCAATGTGTACAGGGCCTACAAGAATGTCAACGGGCACAAGGTGGGATGATCTGAGGGTGCCGGTGCTGTCTGGGTTCATGGGGTGAGGGGTTTTTAGCGGAGAGCAGAATGACACCTGCATCCTCCAAAGCAGGGAGAAACTTTACATCCTTTACAACGGGGGAATTGGAGGAAGTTCAGCTGAAAAAGGTTCCTGCAGAAAGCTCTAGCAAAGCTGGTCATCAAAACTTTGTGGGGCCAGTTCTGTAATCAGCCAGGTCTTGTCCTGCTTTGGTTCCAGATGGAAACAGGAAGGAGTAGAAGAATTTAGAGACTTGATAATGGCTGTCTAGACATGCTCTGTGACAAGATTCATTGCTAAAACACAGCATATTTCAAGCAGATTTGGATTTATCCTACCCTCAGATTGATTTGTGGATCTGTGGACCCATGCACCCCATTCCTTGCAGCATCTGTCATTCTTACCTGATTTGTTTTCACCTGTGGGATGGCAAATACTGTTTTGCAGCACTTGGTGGCCTTGCAGAGCAGCTCTGAGTGGGAAGAGGACCACCACATGCTGTTTCTTAGCACTTAGGGAGGGAATCTAGACAGAGGGAAGTAATGGGGTTTGAAAATATAGCCAGGAAAGGGGACAGCACCTTTTCTCTGAGGCAGATTGTACGGGCGATTCTGCTTTTCATTGTATCCAAAGGCTGTCATGCCCCTGGGGTGAAGAAATATCCCCTTCTAACGCCTGGTGTCTCTGCTGCAGGGCTGGTGCAGAGAGAACTTTATCAACGGCAGGAACATGAGGCTGATGGCAGAAGTCAGAGCTCAGCTCAGGGACATTTGTGTAAAGGTAACTTGATGCCATATTCTATTTCTCTGTTTCACCTGTTGGTATTTTCCTGTTTGTCCCCAAACTGATGTCACTGTGCACCAAGTCCCAGGAGTGAGAAAAGGCGGGGTTGTTTTCAGTCTCCCATAAATAGCTGGGTAACATTCCTGACCATGCAGTTGCATCCCAACATCTTAGAGCTGCAGGGCTTAGTGGGTCAAGGGAGCCACTGAGAAGGCTTATAAGGGGAGGACAGGTTTTCCTAAGGGTTTCTCCTGCTCTAGCGCAGGTGGGACTGTGCTGTGCGTGCCAGAGTGCTGTCAGCGTCGGCAGCCCGTGCTGGCTGGTTTCTTCATGGAGTCAGGCATTCAGTGCGGCAGCAGCTTCCCCTCAGTGCTGTTCCTGCTGGGCACAGCGTGGGAGCTGCTGCTGAACTGCTGGCAGTCTGTAATGACATGGGAGCCACCCCCTGGGGTATCGTTTGTGAGTGCTGGTTGGCCTAAAACTCACGTCCAGGAGCAGAGTGCCGATCCATTTTGTTGGCTCTTAGTCTGGATTAGCCTCTCATCCACCCGAGCTGCATTCCCAGTGCTCCCCAGGTGTTTTGACGCAGGAAAATCCCCCAGGATTTCTGACACAGAGCCTGCTGAAACAGGGCTGTGTCCCCACGAGGGCGCACACACACATTGCTCGCTCCCTTGTCTCCCAGCTGTCGATGCCGCTCGAATCCTCCCGCGGGGACACGGCGAGCGTGCGGCGCTGCCTGGCTCACAGCCTGTTCATGAACGCGGCCGAGCTGCGGCCCGATGGCACCTATGGCACCGTGGACTCGCACCAGGTGGTGGCCATCCACCCCTCATCCGTGCTGTTCCAGTGCAAGCCGGCCTGTGTGGTGTACACGGGGCTGCTGCGCACCAACAAGTGCTACATGCGCGACCTGTGCGTGGTGGATGCGGAGTGGCTGCACGAGGCTGCGCCCGACTATTTCCGCAGGAAGCTCCGGATGGCCAAGAACTGACCCCACTGGGTGTGGGACCAGCTGGCTCAGGGGGTTCAGCTTCACCTTAAAAGACTTATTTTTTAACTTTTTTTTAATGAATGTATGTATAGCAGGTTCCACATAGTCAGGATAATTTAAGCGTGTTTAAGGAAGGGGATGGGTATTTATTTAGGCTGGATTTATATATTTTTTTCCAGAATAAAAAAGCAATGGTGAAAATCCAGATCCTGTATGTGGCATGAAATCCAGATCCTGTGTGTTGTTTTGTGAGGCACAGAACTAATGATCATGGGACAGTCAAGGACCCCCCCGTGCCTGGTGTTTTCAGTTCTCATGGGAGTGTATTCACTGTCAGCAGTCTGGGCTTAAGATGTGAAGGTGGGGCAGTGAATCTGTGCTTCGTGTGCAGAATGAACTCTGCCATTTACATGTGCAGTGCTCAGACACCTGGGTGGAGTTGGGAGTTAAATTCTGGTCCTTTGATAGCGTGGTATCGATGCTCTCCTCCAGCTTTGCAGTGAGCAGCAGTGGGGCTTCTGTGCTTCTCCTCAATAGTGGGCACTAGTGCAAGCCTTCGGGCAAAGGGAATGCTTGATGCCATGGTCTTGGTCAGTCTTCCCTCTTACATATCCATTGCTCAGAGAGCAAAAAAAAACCTCAAACGTTGATTTTTTTTTTTTTTTTTCTTTTTTTTTTCTTTTTCTGAGGACGCTGCCACGCTCTGGCCTGCCCATTGATGGTTCTAATTAGGAGTGGGATAAAGCCTGTGCATCCCACATCCCTAAAGCTCCTTTTGCGCTTCACAGGAGAAGGGGCTGTACAAGTGTCCTGTCCTTGCCATTCCTGCTCATTACATTGTCAGGGATCCCAGGAGCCGGGCGACCCAATACACTTTCCCTCCTGCCGGGAGCAGGACATGAACCCGTGGTTTCATCCGGACCGGGACTCGAATCGGGTTCCGTCGAGTCCTGCCAGTGCCGGGACTCGAACGCGTGGTGTCAGAGGGGGCGGGACTCAAACGCGCGGATCGGCCGAGCCGGGACTCGAACCCGCGGCACTGG